>JAROYE020000026.1:0-600000 GCA_029619315.2 Dynastes maya
ATTTATATTTTACCTTTTTTCTAGTTTTTAGTTTAGTTGTATTTTGCAACACACTGTATCGAAGTCTATCAGCTGCCTCTGTTATCAAAATTTAGCGATGCTCCTAGAACTAAAACAATTCTTCTTGATGCGTTGCAATAGGTATAATAATTTTCAAGCTTACCTTAGGTTCCCCATCCTCGTGGGGATCACGTCGGGAACTTTTCCTTAAATGTTTAGGCTCTTTTAAAGTACCTTTCTACCACCTCTGCCTTTTTGGATGTTGCATGGCATCTAGATATTTCAATTTTTAGATTAGGGTGTCAATATACCTTTTACTTTTGCCTCGGATAGCTGATTTCGTAACCGTGTCATTTTGTTAATTTAAATTTAACATTTTAAGTTCTATATTTTATATTTTTCATTAGGCAAGGTACCATATATATGCACGGATAATTTCCTATTCTTGTATAGCTACTCTTCTGAATATTGTCTTTTGTTTCGGATATATACAAATGCACAGCACCATTTCTTTCTGCATCAGATTGGTTTCATCACCTTCCTTTACTTCGCTCACATTTACTGCTGCTCCTAGAAATAAAATAATTCTTTTTGATACGTTGCGATAGGTATAATAATTTTCAAGCTTGCCTTAGGTTCCGTTCCCGTAGTTTCGCTTGTGCGGATCATGTGGGGAACATTTCCTTAAATGTTTAGGCCTTTTTAAAGTACCTTTCTATCGCCTCTGCTTTTTTGGAAGTTGCTTGGCGTCTAGATTTTTCAATTTTTGGATTAGCCTGCCAATGTACGCTTTACTTTTGCCCCAGATACCTGATTTCGTAACTATATCATTCTGTTAATTTAAGTTTAACACTTTAAGTACTACGTTTTATATTTTTCATTAGGCAAGGTACCATATGTATGCACGGATAATTTCCTATTCTTGTATAGCTACTCTTCTGAATATCGTCTTTTGTTTCGGATATATACAAATGCACAGCACCATTTCTTTCTGCATCAGATTGGTTTCATCACCTTCCTTTACTTCGCTCACATTTACTGGTGCTCCTAGAAATAAAATAATTCTTTTTGATACGTTGGGATAGGTATAATTTTCAAGCTTGCCTTGGGTTCCGTTCCCGTAGTTTCGCTTGTGCGGATCATGTCGGGAACTTTTCCTTAAACGTTTAGGCCCTTTTAAAGTACCTTTCTATCACCTCTGCTTTTTTGGAAGTTGCTTGGCGTCTAGATGTTTGAATTTTTGGATTAGCGTGTCAATATACGCTTTACTTTTGCCCCGCGTAACCTGATATCGTAACCGCGCCGTTTCGTCAATTTAAGTTTAATCGAGGCGCTAATTCTACCTGACTATCCGCCGCTCGCATGCTCCTGTGCATTCCGGTTCTAGTTTTTGTAGAAAACGCGCGTACCTTTGCCGTAGGCCATCTTGGAGGAATTCCTCGAGACCATCTTGAATATCGATCGCTGTATCGCGCATACGTTCGCGTTCGAATTTTTTGGCGGGCCGCATCTTCGAAAATTAATTTCTTGGCCTACGTAGGGCCTAACGGAACGAAATATGCCAGAAGGAACGGCCCGAAGGCCAAAGAATAGTCCCCCAGCGCTCCCGTAATCGTCAAATGTACCCCGTAATCGAAGATACCTTTGGAAGTTTCTCCCCATCTATTCCTATTTATCCGACGGGTATGGAGAGTGCGGGATGGAGATAACAGTAATTATTACTATAGTAAATTTCTCGGATACGCCAGCTACGCATAAGGTTCAACATCGCTTGCAATCTGTCTGCCGATACTACCTGGTCGGTTGCCAATTGTCCAAGTTTTCTTTTGCCAATTGTCCAGGTTTTCTTTTGTTTCATTGTACAAACAAGGGACAAGTGGAAAATTCAGATGTCGTCACCGATCGATATTTCTACACGCACCCGCAACTCGCCGGAGGGAATATAAAATAAAAATTGTTGCAATCGAATAAATTTGTGTTAGGTGTTTTCATTATTATCTATTTATCCTAAATTATAGTTGTCAGTTTTGAAGAAAAGTAAATATTCATAAAGCCATAAATGATTCCGATGGCGTCCAAAAAAATAATTTCATGTGTATTTTATTACATCAACTACAATGTTAGCAATTAGTAGTAAAAGAAGTTGTACATTTACTTTTCCCTCGGCTGCTAGACACCATGAAAATAATATGGAGCTAGTAGTGGGGCAATAAAACGCGACAACTCCACCCGGTAGAAAAGCTGGAATAATTAAACACCTGCAAGCCTCTATATACATGCAACCTCACCAGCATTTTTATTTGAAAATTTTAAATTGGCAAAACACAACCTAACTGAATAGGCAACTCATCAAACTTAACATACCTTACCCAGCATTTTTTCTTCTTTTCTTAATTTAGTACTGTTGGCGACATCTATATTCAAAAAGATTTCTAAATTTCCGCCATATTGGATGTAATGAAATTTAGTATGTTTTAGCACCCTCCCCTTAAATTCACATGTAATATGCCAAGAAATTAGCCGAACTACCAATTCAAATTGTCTGCGAAATCTAAAAATTTCTACCGGCGTTATAAAGTCAAGTTTGTAACGCCAAACAATAAGTAAACGAAAAAGTCAGGCGATAACTGAGATGGATTTTTCCGGACGGCGTCAATCATCCCCGGACGACCGCATTAGCTCCGGCCGGAAATCCCCGGAGAAAAATCCGGTCGTCTGGTAACACTTCTTACCATGTTTTGTTTTAATACTATTCGACAAAAATCTAGATAAATGAACGTAACAATTCGCCAGTCGCATAATCCGAAAAAGTTACTACATTGCCTACCAAGAATTATTAAATTATTGTTAAAATCCAAAGTGATGTAAAACAAGGGTTGGAATGCTGTAATATTTTAAAAATAGGAACTACCTCCTTTTCTAAAATATCTTTAAAATGCCAATGCTGAGGTAATGTTTACCACCATTTATTACAGTGTTATTTACCTCCAATAATGGTAATTTAAGAAAGGTTTGTATAATTCCCTATTAAGATTTTCTATTTATTTATGTATGTTTGATAGTGTTATTATATTTGCATTTTGAATATGCCATAAAAGTATGTATGCCAAATGAGTTGCTTATTTGCTCAAGCCATATTTTACATTAACTTTGCTTAAGGTGAATCATACTAAACGGTTTAAATTCATACGTCCAGCATTTGACAAATTCTGTTACGCTTTTGCAAGGCATCTACAATAAGTGACGCCAGCAGGATTTTATTTGAAAAAGTCTTATTTTGTACCTGTGCCGTCGGTTTAAAACGAACACTCTTGACCAATCAGAAACGCGAATTTAACTTTGAAGTTTTGATGTGCGTTTGAAGAATTGGTTTGTGTAATTTCTAATTTTACTGCAGAAATGTGCGAAAAACACAAAGCCACTAACAAATTCGCGTTTTTAACGAAACGGGTGCCTTCATAACACGTGCCATTTGTTTATAGTTTTCGGAACAAATCAACGGTAACCACTTTTACGGTAGATGTAACCAAAAATCGGATCTTTTCAAAATGGACGAAGTTGGTGCTCGTATTCAACAACAATCGTCAATAGCTAGTGAAACGAATAGCGAGGAACACTCTAAATTGGAATGTAAGTACAGACGTATTTTTTCCCTTTGAACATTTTATCAAAATCAAATACATCGAACAGTTTCGGAACGTCAGTTAGGTTATGTATGGCTGTGTTGTAGTTCAGTATTATGTGTAATTCAAGGTTAAATTTAGCATATTCATCGACTGTATGATAATTGGTAAATACATTGAATATAAAATAATGTTAACGGTTTTCAGCTACATCATTACCATTAGATAAAAGGATATGCTTAGTTGGTTCAATTACAAAAGATACTGCAGTATGTACTGCAGCGCAATCGTTTGGTATACCAGTAGTAACTTCAGACACAGGTGAAGAATATGCGAATGATAATTCATGCTCGACAGTATTTGTATTGGAGAAGTTTGAAGGTGATAATTATGAGCTATTATCAAAATCTCGACGACCACTATTGGGACCACCAGCACTACAACAGTTGGCAAACAAAAAAGAAAAATTACCTGATAATAATACACGGCCTCTCTATAATCTTGCCATGAGTGGTGTGGTTGTTTGTTTTACAGGATTTAGAAATAAAGATGACTTAGTGAGTTCAAGATGTTTGAATTTTATTTGAAATTTAAACGATATATTCCAGACGAAATTAGTTCCTTTAGTTCATCATATGGGTGGTTCGATTAGAAAGGATATGTCCGCTAAAGTAACACATTTAATAGCAAACACATCAGGAGGAGAAAAGTATCAATATGCTGCCACATTTCGCGTACCAATAATGCATTTGCAGTGGGTTTTAACAAGTTGGGAATACAAAGATGATATTGAGTTTAGTGCGTCCATGGATTCGTTTATTGTAAGTCTATTTCGTAATCTTTTTCAACCTAAACTCTGTTCAAATTCTATTATTCTGTACCGATTTTTCTTTCATGGATGTCAGATGATTCATGATTGTAAGTTTTCTTTAATATTCAAAGTTATATTTGTCAGAAAGACTAACGATATTTATTTATTCTAATTATTTAGAGCAAACATCGGCTGAAACCTTTTTATGGTGCTCGAGTATGCTTCATTGGATTTCCAGAGGAGGAAGAAAAGCATATGACAGAAGTATTAGAAGCCAATGGCGGTAATTTGACTAGTTCAGATGATCCTACTTGTACACACGTGGTAAGCATTACATTTAGTTTTAACTTGAAATCCAAAAAGTTATTAAAAATGAACAAAATCAGCATTGTATTTTGATTTTTTTTTTCATTTGGTTTCTTTTGCGTGCTTTGAATTAGAAATTAAACAGGTTGGTTCTATTCTTAGCTTGATAGCTCGTTTTTTTTTACTGTGTTTGTGTTATGGTAGTTGTAAATCTTAGAAATAAAATGACCGTTACCGCTTTTATTATTTGTTATAAAGTTCTTGTCTGTGTAAAATCACTTTGAAGGAGAAAAAAGCAAATTATTGATGTAAAATGCAATTAATTGTCTAGCAAAAAATGAGATATTTAAGGAACTCTCTTATATTGATAATAATTTAAGTACTAGTGATTCAATTTTGCTTTAAAAACTGTGCTTTAGGATTTCGTCTATTATTTTTTAATATCTGGGTTATAAAATCTTTTTGTTGATATTTTCGAGCATGCGCCTGTTTCAAGAACCAAAGTATTTCTAGGATTTGTAAGAGTTCATGAAAAAATAAGTTTAGACTATATATTTTTGTTTTCTATCAAAACCAGTGGCGGTTCGTACCTTTTGGACGAGGTGGGCGCGATTGCAAAAAAAATTATACGCGCACTGCATTGGTGGCTATAGCAGTGAATATAATTATGCACAAGGATATTTATTTTTAAAGTAGGTCTGCACGGTCTCCTTGATACGTTTAAATCTTCAAAAGTACTAATAAATTTTGCTATTAAATATATATATTTAAATATAATTACCATAATAATATAATTTGTTACATTTGTAGTTTCGTCACACAATAAATCCGAATTTTTAATTTGACTTCTAATTTCTATCCTGCAAACAGGAAGCATAGAATCTATAATTTTATTTTGGATTGTATTTGAAGTTCCTTTAAAAACACTAGCGTTATTTAAATGTTCTCGAAGCATCAGATCTGAATTAGGAGAAAAATCGATTAGTTCCCTAAATATACCACGAAATTCTAATTTTTCGCGGCCATCATGGTCTCTAAGAGACAGTTCAAACGCACAACAAAACTTAATATAACATATTAAACGTTTTATTATACTGGCTGGTCGGAAACAACCCGAACGCTTTGGTTGAATGGTACACTGCGAAACTGCCACACGCAGCGTGTTTTTTTTATTCAGATGTGAGAATTAGCCAAAAAATCTTTATTTGAACTAACGATGGGTTGAATTTGTTACTGATTTCTAAAAGGCATTATTAATTTTTGCCTGTAAAGTTATTTATTTCGAATGAAGAAAGTTACTTATTTATCAGACCTGAGAGTTATAATTATAATATTATTGCTAATGTTGTTTTTTTTTTGGCCTTTCGGGCGCGACTGAGTAACTATAAAATAAATGCCCATATAAATATTGTACGTACCTGATCGAGTCGTCTATCTCTACACGGTATAACGAATTTTGCGAATCTAATGATCCGGACGCAGTATTATAGAACAATTTACACGGAAAACAATATAATAAATTCGAAATTTCACATCTACATATCCATTTATTTTTTTTTTATAAATTTCTATGGAAAGTCGTCGTGTGAATGTTCTATTTTCAGCTCTTCTTTCCGTTATTTGCTCCAATTTTAATTGAAGTTATGGCCTTTTTTATTTTAATTTTTGCTTCCAGAGGAAAGTTTATTAAAGTCACTTTTTAAAATTACACTATAATTTTGTTCATTTTTAATAAAGGTTATAAACACTGGCCCTTATCACTATGTAAAAAAAATGCAAGAAAACTAACTAAAAAACTGCGTCCCAAACGTACATATATCAGCTAGACTGTGATTAGTTGTTTGGCCAGGCGTCGTACCGTTGCAATAGCAACAAGGGCCGCGATTTCAGAGTGTCAAAAATATTTCATTTCAACTTATCGTATATGTATGAGGTATAATTAATTTCACGGTATTAACCACCGAATAAGGTGGAAGTTGCGGGATATTACAACTGTAATTTAAGAATATTTAATTAAATTTGAATAATTTTGTTTATGAATTGAATTGAATTTTTAAACGATATATCAGGGAGGGCGCGCGCCCCCGATCGAGACGCCAATTTTTAATGTTTGCAACTACTTATAACAGCTTATGAAAGTATGTTAATTAATGTATTACCAATTCTAAACATCAAGGAATATATAAGTTTGAAGACAGTGTACTGTTTTTAGTACATTTTGTTAGTATTTGTTAATATGCAACAGCTAGGAGAGAAAGTATATGTAAAGTGTTAAACTAATAAACAATATTATTTTACATAAAAATGTTAAATGATTACGCTTTTTATTCGTTAGCGCATTTATTATTATTGCAACTGCATTAAGTCTTGTTCGGCGTTATTTATTATCATTAATACAATCTCTAATAATTGTAATCATATTTTATTTATATTTTGGTGACTCCTAAATAATGTCCTTTTCAAACACGCACTTTTTAGAAAGAGAACGGATATCAATTTACTATATAGTGTTTCAGTAGAAATCCATAATACAGCACTCACCAATTCCAATTAATCTGTATTTTGCGTGGCGTCCTCTATTAACTGCATTGGTCATTATAATTAATTCGATATTATAGAGCCGCTATATTATCGACCGGGTTAGAGGACATATGAAAACGATTGATATATTAAAACTGTTCAAATATAAACCTAACGTAATCCATCTAATCTCAATCAATATCATTACGTAGGACGCTTTAATATGGTTTTAACATTACCCAGAGATCATATTACCAAACATAACCTTGTTGCTGGACCATATTCCTGCAATTCCAAAACAACGCATGCGCCAACTCTACGTATATATACTAATTAAATGTAGAAGTTTGGAGTTTACAAACTTCTTCGCTTTTGTCAAAATTAAGATTATTAATTTTAAATATTGTGAACGGACACCTGTTATATATTAAACACTAATTGTAACTCTTAATTATAGCTTCTAATTTTGAGACTTAAATCACCATATAATACCAATTTTAATCAAGAATGCACTATACTTTTTATGAACCGACTTTTTGAAGCCCTCGCTGTTGTCATCATTTACTTTTGAATATTGGACATTATTTATGATTGTATAAGAGTTTATCATATTAATTTCGTAGCATTTTTAGTTTATATAGAGTATGTGCATGTTTTTAACATTGTTTTTGTTTCATTCGTAGCATTATTTATTTGTATTTTGTTTTATTTTATTACGACGCACTCCATGGTGTTGGCACGTGGTTTTCAGGTTATGGACCAAGCGGAGACGTTTGCTATTGAAGCCAATAGTGCCTCACTATCTCCTAAAGCGTCCACTACATCCCTGATATCACCATCCTCGTCCTGTTGCAA
The DNA here is from genome assembly GCA_029619315.2 of Dynastes maya. NCBI lineage: Eukaryota > Metazoa > Arthropoda > Insecta > Coleoptera > Scarabaeidae > Dynastes > Dynastes maya. The sequence continues at coordinate 8,116 of JAROYE020000026.1, forward strand.
CATTAACAACGTTCTTAAAGTATCACCATCCAAGAACTGTAATATTCCAAAATGCGCGGTTGCCATGACCCCGTACTCTAAAATCAATTTGAATATTACCCATTTAGAAACGTTGCACGAAAAATCCAATGATAATTGCGTCACCGATCTAAATAATACATTTTTGGATACTACGGATAATTTGCAGCGATTAGATTTGGATAAAAGTAGCTCGTCAAAACGTAAGAGGAAAATGAATTCACCAGAGAAATATACCTCTAAACGTAGGAAAGATTTAAGCTATAGCGAAACGCGCAAGAGAAAAATTAGCGATTTCTTTAAAACGCCTCTTGGATACTTGTCACATCGAAGACGGACTATTGGTGGAGGCTCCGGAATGAATCAAAGTCTAAACGAAAGCGTTATTTCAAGTTCGGGCGTTTTCGATGTACGCACCGTTCAGAATTTAAGTCAAATCGAAGTGACTCCTAACAAATCTTCGTCGAAAACGAAAAAGATTCGCAAAAATCTCTTTTTACGTACTTTCAGTTCTTCAAAATTCAGATATTCCGGTATCGGTAGAAAATCCGATTTGAATTCAACAAAATCTTCGCTCGGTGACGTTTCGGAAGTTGAAGGTGGTGAAAAAATGAACGCATCCTGCTTTCCCGACTTCTCCCTAAATCCATTATTAGAATCAGAAACACAAATTCATCGTAACAGGAGGGATCTACAAGGACAAGCCCTAACAAATACTGTGGTACTAACTTAATTTCACTATATTAAAAAGCATTTATACTAACCAGATACTAAGATTTTTTTTTTTGTTTAGTCATTTTTATTTTATTAATTGATAGATTTTACGTTTTGTATACATGGTTATAAATTATTGTCTTTCTTAGCTCTAACATTTATTTATAAAATCAATTTTTAAAGTTGATATATTAATTAAACAATGACAAGATATGTATGTTAATATAAATGCTTGTCTAAAATAAAAGAAGTTATTTAGTAGTTATTTTAAGTCTAAACACAAAAACAAAGTGAATAAAACTTCTTTTATTTGCCCATTACATTTTCTTTGCATGGATGTAGTCAACAACGACACAACTTTTCTCTGGGGTATCTGAAAGTATATCATAAAAATACTAACATCTCTGTTCCTTTAGGTTGTAGACGAGTCTACGGTCGCTGAAAAGATCGAAGGACCACCAAAAGCGCATATCATCAAAGCTGAATGGTTTTGGACTTCTGTGCAGAAAGGTATCAGTTTAGATGAGAAGGACTATTTGTTTGGAGATGTAAGTTTATTCTAATTATGCTATTTCAATGTATTCAATGGCGTAACAATATGCCAGGTGTATACCTACGAAATGCGGATTTTTTTTAAGGAAAAACGCATGTTGATTTGAAGTGAATAGTTAGAGTTATTTATTTGAAGTATGCGCCGTTTGATGTTACAACTTTTTCCCATCCTTCTGGCAAAAGATGGATTCAGCGACGATAGAAACTTTCATGTTTCGAAGTATACTATGAATCGACCCATTTTTTCACTTGTTCGAAATTAGCGAAGTGCTGCTCAGTCAATCCGTGCGCCATCGACCGGAACAAGCGATAGTCCGAAGGAGTAATGTCCGGCGAATACGGCGAATGAGGTAGCACATCACAATTCAATTCTTTCAAAGTTTCCTTGACGACTTTTGTGGTGTGATCCGGCGCATTGTCATGCAGCAAAATCACTTTTCCATGTCTTTGGACCCATTCCGGACGTTTTGTGATTAATGCATGGTTCAAATTGATCATTTGTTATCGGTATCGAGTAGCATTAACCGTTTCACAAGATTTGAGAAGTTTATCATAAACAGCACTCTGTTGATCCCATCAAACACAGAGCATTGTCTTCTTTCCGAAGCGATTTGGTTTTGCAGTCGATGTTGATGGTTGGCCTGGATCAACCCACGATCTGCTTCGTTTGGGATTCTCGAAACATATCCATTTCTCACCTGTGACGATTCGATACAGAAAATTCTTCCGTTGATGTCTTTTCAGTAGGAGTTCGCTGGTGACCTTTCGATTCTCCAGCTGTCTTTCAGTCAAATTGTATTGTACCCATTTTCCTTCTTTTTGAATCTTTCCCATCGCGTGCAAACGCTCGCTAACACTTTTTTGAGTCACTTTTAATACTTCCGCCAATTGTTGTTGAATTTGAGTAGAGTCTTCGTCCAACAATGCTTGCAACATTGCATCTTCAAATTCCCTTACCCTCCTCTTTCACATCAAAATCACGTTTTGAATCGGTCGAATCACCGTTCACAAGTGTCTTGCGATGGTGCATGTTCGCCGTACGTTTCTACAGGTATTCGATAAGTTTGAGCAGCAGTTTTTTTCAAAATGAAGAATTAAAATCTCCCGCAAATGGTCTTTTTTTGGTACGAAGTTCGACATTTTGAAAGCAGAAAAAGACTATGATATTTACACTCTCACAGTTTTCCACATGTATGATTTTGTAGGTTTGGAATAGCTAAACAAGCTACTATATACCGTAAAAGCGAGCGTACTATGATCACCCGCTTTTACACGAACTCAGCGCATCTAAACGTGTGCTGTGTTGAATGTCACTGTGGAATGTCATTTGCTTGACAAAATTGCGTAAACGCAAATTCATGCACCTTGCTCGCGTTATAAACGGCGTATTTGTTCACCTGCATATATGTGCAAACCATGATTTCGCTCTTGTATTAACGAAAACACCTTACTCACGTTATAAACGGCATATTCGTTCACATACACGTGTAAGACACGATTTTACTCTCGCATTTCCGAAAAACGCCGATTATGCTGGCTAGTACGCTCGCTCTTACGGTATGTCAAATCGCCACGCGTCAGAACGTATGTGTGGCACCATTTGTTAGGAAAATTCACATTTCATAGATATACACCTGGTAGAGTGTGGTTACTAGCAAATTTTTGTGATGCGACGTCGATTTTGTTTCTTTCTGAAGGCATCATTATTTCTTAAAACACCATCAATTTTATTAGTTTATTTTATAGAACCTTATACTTTAGAAGGATTGTTCTTCTGTATTTTTATTAAACACCTTTAGGGCAAAAGAAGGGCGTAGTCTTTGTGAATGAATTGCAGAAAACAACATTGAAATGCCAATGTTGAATGATTGGAATAACTTATTCCACTGCGACCTTTTCAGATCTGTTATGGTTCCTCTATCATTAGATCAGTTACGTTAGCTTCGCCTTTTTTACCAAACCTAGTAGCCTTGTGAGTGATACCTCTACGTAGGTTTCAGCTTATGGATATTCCGAGCCCATTTCTGAGAGCCATATTTCTGCCAATGCTGTACAGTTGCACAGCACATGGACAGCAGTCTCTTCTTCCGGCTGGCAGAATCTACATGCTGTTTCCTCTATTAGGCCTAGGTTGCTCGTGTGTTTCTGGAGGCCTTGTTAGCAGGCCTAATATTGTTCTAACGGACTTTCTGCCCCTACTTAGAGGGTCTGTTGAAAATTAGGGACTGTGCCCAATCAGAAATTGCATGGCCTGCCTCTGACCTGGAATACTCTTCCACCAATCTTGAGATTTTTTATCTTTCCATTGTTTAGTAGTTGCTTTAACTAGCAGTCAGCTGTCAGCAGTTGATGAACCTATTCGCGCAATTCACCCCAGCACTGCTACTATTTCGGCTTGAAATGCTGTGATGCTTTGAATTATTTTTGGTCTAATTCCACAAATTTCACCCCCTACCCCAGTTTCCGTCCTTGAGCTGTCTATGTACCAGATAGATTCGGTTTCAATAGCCCGGCCTTTTTTACATTCTTCTTTATCTATTGCCGTTTTATCGAAGCTGTATTTGGGACTGATAGCATCACTGGGTCCGCTTGTTATCGGTCCCACCTTGAGTTCCTTTAACAGTTTCTGGTGATCTACACCACGCGATCTAATTATGGGAGCTTAACCATTCATTAGTCTGTAATTTGTTAGCCTAGTCTCTCCTTGAATGTGACATGTAGTGGTTTTAGGTTCAGGATAACCTCCAAAGCAGATGTCGGCGTGATTTTCATGACACCATGGCACATAGACATGCTAGTCTTTGTATGCCACTTAGCCGCCTTATTGCCTCCACCTGCAATGTTTTTGTCTACCATACCACCAAGCTATATGTTATCATTGGTCCGATGATCCTCATATACCAGCTGGAAAGAAGCGACCCGAACGCTATAGCGACCTGAATGCTGCACTGCGAGACTACGATACGCAGCACTTTTATCTAAATGTGAGAGTCATCAAAAAGAAGGATTATTTAAACAAATGGTTCATTGTGTTAGAGTTTTTTTTAGATTCTAAAAGGCATTGTTAATTCTTGTATTTATAAAGTTATTTATTTCGAATGAATGGAGGTACTTGTTCATTGGAACCGGGAATAGTAATTTATTGGTGTTAACGTTGATTCTTTTTCGTTCTTTCGAGTGCAACGGATTAACTATAAAGCAAATGCCCATATAAATATTGTACGTACCCGATCGAATCGTCAATTTCCACACGGTATAACCGCAGCAATGTTGAATATATATAACGGTTGTTTACAATTAGTAAACTTCCAGGTTTCTCTCTCTTTATTGGTTGTTTTTCCTGATTTCATCGACGATTTCTGGCAAACAAATTGTTGTATAACATTCAGTATGAACTGTTCTTCGATCTTCTAGAGTAATGCTTGCGACATGTCCAGTACAACGAAAGAAACAAGCAATTATTTTCTTGGAAGTGCTTAACGATCGAACAACTTTTGAATTCGGTTCATATGGGAACACACAAACAGTTGATTGTTGCTAAGTTTCCGGTTCGTACGAATAGATACAAGTTTCGTCACTTGTTAGGATGCTGTATACGGATTTTGAAGTCCCTCTGTCGAATCGTTTGAGCATTTCCTTGGACCAATTGACACGAGCCTATTTTGTGCTTGGATCAAATTGCGCAGAATCCATCGGGAACAGATTCTTTTTACACCTAAAAGTTTATATACTGCAGCCATAAGGGTGTGTTTATAGTGAAGTTGGGATACTCGATAGAAGCGACGACATTAGCAGCATTAACTAGCAGTGATAAGAGCGTTGAGAAATATGCATCGCGGATGGCGTTTATGAAGGTTCGATAAGTGTGTTTTTTTGACAGTTGTCAAAATATTTTCATTGCAGTCTTTTTTTTTTGATTTTGGTATTTTTGGTGCCATACTTAAATATGGCAAATTTCGCTTATTAAATTCTCTATATTCTTTGAAACTAGGGCTGTGGCAGTTCGATCATAAGTGCTCCTATCTTTGTTCACGATTGCTGTCCACAGATTTCGCATACAAACAGTGTATCTCTCTGCTTCGCTAATACCGTCGCTTTTGTCGAGCATCGCGGCTTGCTTCTGTAACCATGGTTACGAAAAGAACGCTCACCGGTTGGCCCGTTCTGCTAACTGATCGCTCTTGTCGAGCACCGCAGCTTTACTAACACACCCTCAGAATGCCTCTATCTCACGGTAAGTCACATGCCGATCCTCTTTAATTATGTTGCGCACAGCATCAATGTTTTTTGGAACAACAACCGATTTTGGTCGACCTTCACGAAATTTATCACTGACGGAATCACGATCACGAAGAAAAGCTACGTTAAGTTTTGGAACAGTCTATATAATAATGCCCAGGACGTCAGAAAATATCTCTATCTTCAGAATGGTACAGGCGTTTATCTTTACAAATTCATCAAAATGCCACATCACCTTGGGCGAGTTCTAGAAAATTCATTTTTTTTGCAAGTCGCATAGTCGCAACTTCTGTTTTAAAGTCGACAAATCCATTCTGATACGTTTGAAGTTCTTCTAGATACATATTCAAGCACTTCGATATATGTGTACAAGAGGGTGGTTTCAAACTGGAGCGATTTAGAGTCTATAATATTTTCTGTGGAAAACTAATATAATAAAATGAACTTTTTCAGCATATTTCTCTTCTGTTTTGGAGCTTAATAGAATAATTTTCTATAGCACCTTTTGGACTTCTACAAATCAGACTTTTGAAGCAAAAATTGCATGATATCGTCCTGAGCATCGGTACACTCCGCACCGCACAAAACTTTTAATAAATTTGCAACATATGTTCCTAGATTTATATTGTCAACCATACGATCGAATTTGCTTGCAATACCTTTAGTGATTATTATTTTTTTTTATGTTATCGATGCCGGAAAAAATATAGATTTGGTGTACGGTTTCTAAATTGTCATTAACTCTGCGTGACCCGCCCGGCATATTGGAATTTCTGCCGCCCGATAGTTACGCCCCTGAATGTATCTGTAAATCTAGTTATTATTTTTAACTTCTTGTCAACTATTTTAGTACCTTGACCATTTGTTGTCTCCCAATCGACGAGATTCGCATCAAGTGACACCAGGTAGCGCAAGTAAACGGAAACGGAAAAGGTTACATGAGACGCTAACCTCGCTTGCCCATCAACCATCTCCAGGTTTACATACTAAACGTAGGTCTTCATTAATTAGTGATACAGGACTTTTATCAGTGTCTGGCTCCTTCCTGGATTGTACTCCCAGTCCGGTTAAACCCTCTGATATAGTTGAGGCAGTGATTGCCGATACCCCCAGGAAAGGTCTAACTCCCAGACAGCAGGTGTTTTTGGAACTGGTGCAAACGGAATCCAACTATGTTAATATTTTGAATATTATCATGACCGTAAGTAATAATTCATCATTGACCAGGTGCCGAAAAGTACAATGTTGTGTTATTAGATGTTTAAACAACAATTAGAAAATAGTACCGAGGAAGAAGCGCTTTTAAATAATACAGAGTTAAAAATAATCTTTGGGAATTTACCTCCAATATACGAGACCCACATTAAAATGCTTGAAGAGCTTCGATGGACCTCCGCGAATTGGTCTGAAGATAAAAGTATAGGCAGTATAATTTTAAAATATTCGACAGATCTGCTGAAAGCTTACCCACCTTTCATAAATTTCTTCGAAGAAATGAAAAGTATGTTACTTCATTGTGATACAACGAAACCTAGATTTCATGCTTTTCTCAAAGCTTGCCAAACGAAACCTGAATGTGGAAGGCAGAGTCTTCAAGAATTACTTATAAGGCCAGTACAACGATTACCGAGTATAAGTTTATTGTTAAATGGTAAAAGTTGAAGGATTTAATAATTTGACATGATTGAGTTATTAATTTTGCAGATATTCTAAAACACACCCCTAAAAACAATGGCGACAATGGCGCTTTGGAAAAGGCTCTGGCTTCGATACGTGAAGTAATGGCACATATCAATGAAGACAAGAGGAAAACCGAAGGCCAGAGGGCTATGTTCGATATCTTCAATGAAATTGATAATTGCCCGGTAAGATGGATTTGTTGCATGTTCTTAGTATTTTATGATTACTCTTCAATCTCATCATTTATATTTCAGCCGGATCTAGTGTCGTCACATCGTAGTTTCGTTATAAAACTTGAAGTAATACAGCTATCATCTTCGGAAGGTCTTTCAAGTAAAGGCAATCCTCTGGTACTGTTTCTATTCTCGGATCAACTGGAGGTGTGTAAGAAACGATCAAAAGCCTTCAATACTCTAAAATCTCCAAACACAGTGAACGGTATTCACAAAAATTCATCGATAAAACCGTATAAACATGTCAAGCTGATGTCGCTAAGTACGATAAAGAGGGTAATAGACATTAAGGAAACGGAAGAATGTCAACGCGTCTTCAGCTTAGTATTTAGGAATAACGATGAGCTGAAAGAGAGATTGTGTTCTTTCGTCATGACCGATGAAGAAATGGATAAGACCACCTTCTTGAAGACGTTATGCAAACAGATGGCAACTAACGCTTGTACTGCTGATGCTGTAAGTATTCTGATTTATATAGTAGGCGCCATAAATTCTCAGCCTGATATAGAAAAAAAAACTTGGTAAAATATAAAAACTTTAATTTTTCAATATAATCTCCCCTAACTTCAATACATTTATTACAACGATCAATTAATAATTCTATACCCTTGTAAAAATAATCTAAAGTTTTTTCCTCAAAATGTATTACAGCTGCTTGCAACTCACTATCGTGCATTAAACGACGTCCCCTAAGGCCGTTCTTTGAATGGGAAAATAAATAATAATTACTGAGAGCCACGTCCGGACTATACGGTGGATGTCCCAATAGAAAGCTACATTCGCGGATGGCAGCTTGTGAAATGGAGGCAGTACGGACGGGTGCTTTGTCGTGCAATAATCGAACATCTTTTGTTAATTTTCCTCGACGCTTTCCACGAATATTGTCCTTCAATTTATGCAGCAAAGACGCATAATATGTGCTGCTGACTGCTAATACCATTCCTTCGATGATTGACATGTTTTGAGGCGTTATCAGTTCAATTCGGCGACCGGGGCGCTCATCATCTTCAAGGGATTCTTGCCCCAAATGGAAACATTTTGCTCTCTTTTTTTACAGTGAAATATGAATCACCATAAACCATTCTTTTGTTCAAAATTTGACCGCGCGATACTCAATTTTCGTTACCTGAGACATGTTCATGCACTGATCACGTTTTGTGGTCGGCTACTAAAAACTAGTACTCTTCGAGCTGTACTGTATATAGTGAACGCGCTAGAACCTGTACAATCCTACTCTGAATATTTAAGGCAGACGTTGTAACACGTATTCGTCAGAAGGTGCTATAACGTCAGTCTTACACTTAATGGAATCATAAGTGTGGAGTGAATGGTGTTTGTATACGAATAACGTTATTTGTACAGCTTGATTAGACCATAAAGATGCGTTCACATAGGGTAGCGTAAAATTATCGTGGGGTTTAGCGGGAAATTATTTGCAATATTCTGCGGTAATTCTTAAAATAATTTCGGGAGATAATGACAACTGACATCTCTGTTTACTTTGTCCTATAATAACCTTAATTTATCTGTTAATGATTTCTTTTGTAATGGATGGAGTGATACAGAAACGTTATATGCTGTGCTTATGAATAGTTTCTGCAATAATCATCACGAACAAATTTAAAAATGTAGGGAGGGAACATGTTGGCGGGTACGTTCCATCAACAATCAAAAGAAACAAGTGGACTATTTAAATTTGATTCAGGAAATCTTAAATCATGATTCTGATTCCTTTTTCTTATATGCAGGAATGAATGTTGATTTATTTGAAAATGTATTGAAAATAGTAGAAGCAAATCAAAGGTTTGTCAAATATTTCGAGAAACATTTGAAGCATCGTGAACTGTACTATAGCCTGTCTACTACTTACCAACAAGAGGCAGTTTCCTAATTGTATAGGTCCAATAAAAGGCATGCAGATTCATATAAAATAACCTAACAATTCTGGCTCTTTATGTTACAATTGTAAGAAAACTTAGAATTTTATTTGCTGTTTCAATGCAAATTAAAAACCTGTGTGTATGATACAGGAGCCCATGAATCTTCAAGTGGTGGAGGAATGAATAGTAGCAAAAAAATCAAAGAAAATGAAACCAAACTACATAAATGACAATGATATAAAGAAAACATTTTAAATATATTTTTTGTTTTATAGCAAATTATCATAAAAAGGAGTAAAAATGAACATATAGAAGCAAAACGGTTTATTTAAATTTTATTCTATTTGCGTTTATCGTAAACGTATAAATGGAAGTTGCAATAGAAATGATTAATGTTTGTCCAAAGAATTGTTAAATGTACGTAATTAGAAAGTAAAACAAAGAAGATATCACAGAATTATAAGATTTTATTCTTTCTTAAATGATATAATTAGCAAAAATTTCTATAGACTCGCACCTATTACGTTGCTTACAAATTCAATTCTTACCCTTACATCTCTGTGTACTTTGATAGTTCCTTTGTAAAATGCATAATACAATGTATATATTTACATACTGAGGCTGTTATCATGTAAAAATATGCTTGGAATTACTTTATATCAAATAACCAAATATATATCGTAATTGTTCGGAAAAAGACAATAGTTCCACAAAGAATATATTTGAAACAAATCGAAAATTACAAATGTCTTGAAGTAGTAATCTTCGCATCCTTTTCTTTTGAAATGTTAATTCTCTCTTAGTAAAGTTTAATCGACAGAAATTTCTAAATCGTATGAAGAGTTTTAATAAATATTTCACTAACAAGTTATACATAGTGGATTAGAAAGTCATCAAAGCTCCGACGTATAGATTAATATTATATAAGGCATTAATTGTGTTGTTTAACACGTCTAAATCTTTTTCCAGAGCAAGCATTATGTTTCGGTTGTTTCCAATTTATATGGATGCTTTTATGAAAAGCAGCACAGCAAATTTTTAAGGTTAATATCGTATACTTCTATTTTATGAAACGCTACGGTTCTATCTTTACTGATGCAAAACAAATTAGCCTCACTTCAAGTCACACAATATGCATGCTCGAGCTTCCTCTTTATATAGATGAATATTTAAAGTTGTATATGCCATCTGAAACAATCATTCGTCTTAATGTCCTCATATTTGGTAAATGCAGTACATTGCTTACGTATTCATACATCTTTGGTCCCAAGAAATACAGATTTAAAGCAAGTACCTAACTTTGCATCTTTGTGTTCTGCGTGAAACTTTACAATCAATACTAATTCAGAAGATAATAATGTCACATAGTTGAATGAAATGTTTAAATCATCAAGAACACTTGTTGGAGTCTTCTGAAGCCTCGGCTTTGAGAGCTATTTTGAGCTTACATTTCCCACATTTGAGCCCAAGGTTTTACTAATTTTACAATCCAATGTTACTTGTAGCTGGATTATTCTATCTGATATAGGTGCTGTTTTATTACAGATAAATTAAAAGTTCAAAATTAATCAAGAGAAAAACGTAACTTCAAAAGTATGTATACAAATTGACACGAACCACCACCTGCGCTGTGATTGGTCGATTGGATTTATACAACGCCGTGATAGCGCCATAATTTAACGTGTGTATAGTTTCGCCATACACCAACTATTAATTCTGCCCTACACCGCTGTGTGAACGGTCGTATTTAATTGCATTGTGCGAACTTTCTTAATTCCTACCTTACCCCCGCGATGCCCTATGTGAACGCTACTTGACTGTTAATCGTCTTGACACACTAAAAAAAAAAAGAAATCCAGACAATTTGCTACCAATCTGTAACGCGTAGGTTATGATTTTAAGCAATATTATGACGGGTGGTTATTTCAATATGAAATTGGAACGGAGTAGGATTTGTGTTTGATCTTGGGTTGTGATGTGGATCCCGCATGATCAAGTGTAATCTGATGTTTCGTCCAATCTTTCGATAATGGGCGAAACATCGGGATTATTTTCCGAATATCTTTGTCTATAACACCCACATTTTGCTTTACTTAGATTACTGTTTATTATTCTGACGTCAATAATTGCTTGATATCATTTTCAGGATAAGTTTTTAGCGTACTTAGAACCTCATCAGCTGGATATAGATACCAGCGAAGTCAGCAACGGTACCTTATCGAAAGCGTTCAAATTCGCAACGAAGACCAGATTGAGGGTAGGTAGGGCGTTCTCCTTCAACAAGACACCTTCCAAACTGAAGCGAGCCGTTTCGTCGATGATGTCACCGTTCGGCAGCTCCACGAATCTAACGCCTGCGTCTCAACTAGCTCAAATGCGTCTCGCAAGTTACAACAATATTAGTGTAAGTTCGCGTAGTATTTGCTTGTGCCTTTCTTAATGTATAAATAATAAGGCTCCATTGTTTTCTGCATTTTAGCTATTTGTAGTTTCTAAGAAAGTATTGGTGAACTACTTGTTATCTTTCTGGTTCGAGTTTAGATATTTAGATGTTTATGAGAATGTCTAAATTACACAAATTGAGAAAATTACTTAAGTTTGATTAACTTATTCTTACATTTTCATAATTTGTTGTAATTGCAAGATCTAAGGTCTAAATATCGGTAAATATGCTGAACTTGCAAAGGTATCAAAATTGTTCTTTAATGCATTTTTATTCCCGTATTTATGAAAGATTAATTCTACTTATTATTACACTTGGTTTTATTACTTATATGGAATTACTTAATTTTTTGATTACTGCAAACGTACTTGTACGTTTCATTTTAAAACCTTATTCGAAGTATTGAACGATATATCACATTTTATATTTTATTTTTGTCTTAATGGTTTTGTGCATTATTTACTAGCTTTGTAATAAACGGTCATTCAGAATAGCCTGATTTTAAGACGTTTTAATATTAATTGTGTTATATTTGGCTGTGCATTTTACTTTTTTTCTATTATTAAATAAATGTTTAATATGCTTACGCTGTGTTTTATTCTATTCTCTTTGTTGCTTATTTGCTTTACTACTTTTCTTACCTAATATAATTGTGTTACAAAAAATAACTTGTTTGTTACAGGAATTGGCAAATACAGAAAATGCAAGTGAATCTCCACCACACGCTCCAATGTCAGTGCAGCCAACCAGAAAGCTTAAAACGTGCTCGCTTGGAGTGAACGCGCTTAAGCGATTGTAATATTACTTCTCGAAATTTATGTTTTATCTTTTAAATGTATTTTATTCACTTCACCCGTATATTTGTACATACATACATAATTATCTAAGTTTAATATAAGGATGAATTTTTTTCTACGGTCGTTTTATTTAATTCTAGTGTACATATTCTTACCTTGCTTATAAGATGAAGGAAAGAAATAAATTTTAAGGAAACTTGTCTTTTATTTGGTTTACAAAGTGTATATGTATTTACAAAAATATACAAACATAAAATTCGACATTCTATGTTTTATCTTGTTTTACACTTTTTTGCCGATGAATAGGAACTATTAAGTAAAAAGTGTATCCATTAAAATATAATTCAAACTACAAAATATTGTAATTTAGTTTGTTCTTTTTCTTTGTGAGTTCCGCTTTGTAAATAAAAGATGTTATTTATTTTTCGACAGCTACAGATTCAAGGACCAGTGAAACTATAACTAAGTTAATCATATCCTAGGCTTAAAAAAGATGCTATTTCAACTCACTTCCCTAACTGTCCGTTGTATTTGACAAAAAAAGGGAAGATGTTATTGTTCAAATAGTTTTATATTCTTACGTTATATTTAACAAAATTATTTTTGAACGCGAACAAGTGTTTTTAAATGTGTATAATAAACGTTCTGTTTTAATACAACATATTTTAAATTATATCACCGAACGTAGCCATTTTGGATATTGACATATATAAATGTCATTCACAGCAGTGAACGTATTGCAGCAATTATAATAACTTGTTCTACAAATACCCTACTTAAAAATTATTGTGGGAAAAGTAATGATAGATTAGGTAAAATACCACATAATAGGAAAGATAGATTAGGTAAAACATCACATAATAGGAAATTAAGGACTCCGGTTAAATAGCATGTGTGTAAATGTGAAATTGAACAAAATTTCGAATAAAATTGCAATTAATGTATTATTTCAACCTTAGTTTCGTCAAAATACATGTACAATTACAAATAATAATAATTAGTTGATTAAATATCCACCACAAATACATCTTTCACGAAAACGGTGCTCGGTTACGTGTTTGGTTTTTGCTTTGAAGGTTCGTTTTTCCAAAATAACATCGAATGGGATGCGAAGAAGGGCTCAGTTGACAATTGGCATCCTCTTTAAACCGGAAGCCCTTCAAAACTTAAAAAAGAAATGCAAAAAAACAATTCCTTTACCGGTTAGGCTAATGTGCATGGCGATACATCGCCTAAACAGCGTGACGTCATCGAAGAGCTGTGGGGCCTTCTAGTATCGGTGGAAATGGCGGAGTACGATTCGATTTTCCCGTGTATTTCCGTTGCATTGTACAATGTATATAATATGCAAGAAAATACACGAGGAAATCGAATCGCTGTTCGCGTCCTTCCGTTTACATCGTTACCCACCGGTACTGAATATAGGACAATGTAAAGTGCGGTAAAATATAAAAAGAATTATTTTTTTTTACATATTAGGTAAAAGTTTTCATTTAGGGTATTAAAGCCCGCTGATGGAGCTAACTACACAACAGCGACTTTTATTTTTGTTTTGATTTGTTTCTTCAGAGAAAAGGCGAAGGAAAAAAACTTACTATAACGAGTTCAGAGCAATACCAATGTGCTATAAATGCTGTAGAAAATGAAGTACCTAATGTTAGAAAACCACAGTGAAGAATATTCGCTTCAGAGAAAGCAGCCATTTAAAATTTATTTCTACCGATTACAAGAAAATTAGAGCATTTAACAATAGGTACATAAGCTTTTTTAAAACACCTTTGTTATTATAAAAGGCTTTATTAATCAAGGTTGTAAATTAAAATCCATTTTAATCTCTTTTTTATAGCTTTTCAAAAACTTGCACAGTGGATTCCTAAAGTATCTCTCCTTAATTAACTTGAACGATAGAAGCTATAGCATGTTTAGAAAAAATGGGTCAATTTCTGTTTTTTATAAACTAACTTTTGACGTCATCAGCAGTTCAATTATCTATACTTCCGGTGTTGCTGGAAGCGGCGTCAACTTTTTTATTTTAAATAGAACATGCTATATATTTTTACGTTTTTGGAAATATAATCGAAAGACAAATCCAATGATACCACATATGGCTTAAGAAATATTACGAAATGCAGCAATAAAGGTTTTGGTAATCTGTTTTTGTTATGCAAAGTTGGTTAGGAAAGAGCGGCAAATCTCCAGTGACGCCAGGTTGATCTAAAGAGCTCGTTGCCAGGCAACGTAATCATAACAAAACCGTCAAATTTCAAGTTTAAAAGTGTAAATTATCCTTGTTACTGTTATTTACTTGTTTGTTCGTTTTGTACTAATAATAAACCACACAATATAGGTATTATTATTTTATTCAACTTACTACATGACTGTGCTCTAATAACTCTCTTTTCATATTGCCAACCTTATATCTATTATCCTATTCTAAACTAGTACTACCAACATCCCCCTTTCTACGATTAAAGATTTAATCGACTTGGCTGTTTTATGATTCGTCCCGTTCTTGAGTAAACTTGATTTTCACTTCTAACCTTTCCTGTATTAGCACTCTTCTCATTTTCCTCAGTCTGTCCCATTTCAATGTATGTTTTCAAATTATCTTTGGTTTCCACTTCCTCGTTTATGTTCTCACTTCTGTTCTTCGTAGTTCCATTCACCTTCTTGATGAAAACTCTATTTCTTATAAATTCTGTATTGCTTTCTGTTTTGACAACGTGAGTTCTATCTCTATGCTTTCTTATCACGACCGCTGGTGTCCAAGTACCTTTTGGTTTCAGTTGTACCACCACTTTATCCCCCGTTTTGAGTTCAGGTAATTCTTTTACTCCTTTCTTGTTAAAATATTTTTCTTGATTGTTTGTATTCTTGTCTAAGAACTCATGATACTTTGCTCTATCTATTACTTGTGGAATGAATTTATAACTATTTGTTGGAATAGTAGATCTTAGTCTACGACTCATCAGAACTTGTGCTGGCGAAAATCTCTGACATATTGGCAACCTTATATTTATTATCCTATTCTAAATTAGTAGTACCAACAGGTACTATATCCTGCATTTTTCATATCTTCGTTCGTATGTTCTTGGTATTATTTTTTCTCTTTTTTACCTGTTTTATTAATACTTAGTTATTATTTCTTCATTTTATCGTTTGAGTTTATAATGGGCGGTAGTTCCATTTGGTACATGTCTTGATACATTCCTTCATACCATATTGTACCGTTCAATACACTTGATACATGTATCGAACCATTATCGCACGCTGTTGATCCATACTGTGAACCGCTCCAATTATTGAAAATGTCCTTCTATCTTAAATAGACCTTATTTGCGGCAAGTACTTATCTTATTATCAAACAATTAGTCATAGTATAGCAATAGTAAAGATTAAAACAATATTTCAGATTCAATAGCAAAATAATGAAGGTTTTGATCATTACGGAGCAGTGATCCAGTTTACAGAACAATGTTAGATTGTTTGAAAGAATACTTCCATTAAATAGTTAACATTTGTAAAATTCAGTACCAAAATAGGTCAATCAATTCGTACAACAAAAAAATTCAAACAGTAAAAGCTCCACCAGGAAAATACTAATTAAGATGAAGGCTAAAATTTATGATTTTTCAGTAAAACTTGGGACGATATTTTTGAGTTGGATAAAAGATCTTTCAAAATTAAAATACCTCTCAGATATTTAAAATGTTAACAAAAATGTTCGTGCTAGAAAGCTTCCACTGCGCGAAATTTCCGCACGCAGAGAAATGTTTACTTGTATCAAAGCTGTTTACTGTTAATTACTGTTTCAATTATTCGCAATACAATAAATGTTTTAAATCAAAAGAAATATTTTCTTAGCGTTTCTTTCTCCGCTTAAGAGAAGCATATATGTGTAATGAAATAATTGTATTTCTTTGTTTAAGACATTTGTTAACTTGATTCAATACCAGATAATACCTAATTATTGATTCAAAAGAAACTGTGTTCAACAATAAAACAAAATTTCCTCTACAGAGGAGAAGGAGATTTACGAAAGATTGAATCGTTTTTAACGTACGACTACACTGAACGAAAAAGATACGTAAATACAATAGAAAAGTATGTTAGTGTAACAATTTTTTTATCAACATTGGTTCAACGAACGAGTTTATTGTTTTAATAAATGGTTGTTTATTATATCGATGAATGCATACATCCGTATTTATAAACAACTATGTTATAATAAACGGATTTATTGATATAAAGAATACATTTATTAATGTCAAATGAAAAACACCTAAAGTTTGTTTCGCTTCTCACAAAGTAAGTTAATAAACAGGTATTTCATTGTTGTAATAAATTTATTAGTTAATGTAATAATTTTTTTGTTGCATTAAACGAAGTCAACGAACACGATTTATTGAATTCTTTTTCTCAGTGTAGAATCGCGCCGTATTAACTTAGCTGGGTCTGCTCTGTCCTATTCTATAACATATGTATATCTACAATCCAAATACACGGTGACGTTGTGCTATTATTTGGAATGACAGAATGTATTTTGACTTATTAAACTATAAAACTAGTTAGTTACATAAGTTAGAAATTCCACAATTATACCAAGTGGGCAACACGTTTTTTATTGCTTTAAACTGTTCCGCTTCAAATTCTATTAACACGTAACCGAAATGGGTTTTGGACGCCTTTTAACGACAAAAATCAGATTTCTTATTGGAGAAGGTTTATAATAGCAAGTGGACGTTAAAAATAAATATAGATTTACCTACTCGTTGTGTCATATGAATGATTTTTAATTGAATTTCTAAATAGAGCAGATACTATTCTTCAGCTAACAGATCAGTAGTCAAGGTTTATATTATGTTGTATTAGTTTGCAAAATTCAATATATTCGATTTAAATGTATGAAAGTACAATGACTGCCTAACGAATGTATCTCATGAATATATGAATATATAATTAAAAAAAGAATAATAAAAATATGTACTGAATACATATTTTTATTATTTTCATGTTACTTTTCGGTCTAACAAACGTTCAGTATTTTTAAATTTGGCGGATGCAGTAGTTCTAACAATAAAGTATATATTCGCCATTTTCTTAGCATGATGCGTGCAAATATGTCCTCTACTGCTGCTACTATCGATTTAAATCATCGGCTAAATTTAAAAAAACGCCAGGTGGGAATAAATAAATTTTATACATACAATATACATTTTTTAAAACATAATATTATTTGTATATATCTTTAAAAGTAAAAACGATAAAGGAAGATGCTATTTATTTGTGCATGTTTTGTATCAATTCAAGGCAACTACTGTGTCAATTATCCACAATTCAATAACTGTTTAAAATCAAAAGAAGTACTTTCTTGTGAGAAGCACATATATACTTGTAATGAAATAATTGCATTTCTTTAATTAAGACATTTGTTAACTAGAATTATTGAAATGCATATTATTTATATCCACGTTATTAATTGCTCTCACCTTGTTTAATACAGTACGACATATCCGTACATAGTAGTAAATTATTCTTATTGCTTGCGATTTTAAATAGGTTATCTGCAGAATAATATTCAAAACAAAAGTGAACTTTAATGCAGAAGTACACATGAAAAAAGTGCCTAGAAACAATAACTAACATAATGCTGATACGAGGCGTGTCTGGGAACAAAGGTACACTCCTGCGCATGTACATGATATCGCGTGATTTCAACCTTGCAATCAAGTCGTCCTATTATGTCACCTTTTAGTGCGTTGTCTATTTTGTTCCGGTCAGTACTTTGGAAAATATTGCGATAATAATGGAGCCTCCTCTGTTAAAATGCGTAGCACTGGAAGTTTGTGCAATCATTCACTACTTTTGTGTGCTAATGAAGGAATCGCCGACCGCAATTCACCGAAGAATTTCCGAAGCTTATGGCGAGGTTATGTCACGCAAGCAAGTGTCGGTTTGGTGTCCAGAGTTTCGAAACGGTCGGACAAACTTAGATGATCTTCCAAGATCTGGAAGACCGAGAACGTCTCTGACGGACCGAAACCTTCAGCGGGTTCAAGAACTCATCATCACCGACAGACGGCATCCGAACTGTACATTCCGAAGACGGTAATCCAGGACATTGTCTACAACAAGCTTGACTACCGAAAAGTCTCTGCACTGTGGGTACCTGAGCAACTCAGGGATGCGCATAAGGAAGCGAGACTTGCATGCTCTTTGGAAAACCTGCAACGTTACCATAACGACCCCTCGTTTCTTATGGATATTGTAACCGGAGATGAGACGTGGGTTCATCACACGACGCCTGAGAGCAAAGTTCAAAGTATGGCATAGAAGCATCCCGATAGTCCACCTCCCAAAAAATTTCGCGTTACTCCATCGGCTAAAAAAGTCCTTGCTATAGTTTTTGGGATTGTAAAGGCGTCCTTCTGCTTCAGTTGAAGTGTTATGGTGAAACTGTAAATACAGCAGCATACTGCGAAACCCTCGATAAATTACGGGAAGCGATTCGACGAAAGAGGCCTGGTCTACTTAGTCACGGAGTCAAGTTTCTTCATGACAACGCAACGCCTCACACCGCGAGAATCACCACGGATAAGCTTCGTCATTTCGGATGGGAAGTCATCACTCACCCAGCTCACAGTCCGGACTTGGCTTCTTCGGATTTTCATCTTTTCCAAGACATGAAAGGCTTGGGAGGACAACGGTTTCGGTCGGATGAGGACGTCATTCAAACCAAAACACAGTGGCTGCGTCGACAGGAACCTGATTTCTGTACCAAGGGTATGTTAGACCTCGTCCGCAGATGGGACAGGTGCCTCAATCGGTTTGGTGACTACGTTGAAAAATAGTTTAAGGACCGCACTTTCATCCTGTAATACGCTTTTTATTTTTTAATAAATTTATTTGTATCTTCTAAGCGAGTGTACCTTTGTTCCCGGACACGCCTCGTATATAGCTCATGGTATTGATGGAATCACTCCCGGCAAAAACAATGCGAGAACAGAAAAGCACTAACGTTCTTTGCTCCTACCCAGATTGCTGTTTATCTCTTAGTTTATCCCACTAATCTACAAAAAAGCATTGAAATACTTACTGGCGCCACCTAATGCCAAGAGATATAGTCATGCAATTCTAGAAAGTAGCGATAGAAACCGGAATACATATGCCGTACTTACCCAAATAGTGATATAACCTTTAACGTACAACGTTTCATAAACATTTTCAAAAGATACCAGTTAGTGTAATATGAATATTTTCTTAACTTAAAAATGATTTACTTGGGAGAAATATTTTTCCCTCGTATTTTTTTTGAATTTCTAACCCCAAGAAAATATTTATTTAATATAAAGAACATTATACATTTTTATAGTGATATAATTGCTTGAAAGCGAAGTTAAGTTTATTCATATAAATTGCATGATATAAAGACACCTTCCACGTGCTACTAGAACAAAAAAAAAGTCTTAAAAAGGATGACACAGTTGATTTTCTCATAAATTGCCTCGACAAATCAATAAAATTAAAAACCACAATTTACGAAATATTGAGACAAACTGTCATTCGTATACTCTGAATACGGATCCGTTAATCCTATTTATTTACAAGAGTAACATTTTCCTTTCATTATTTTACACCAACATTGTTATACAGCAATATTCTTGCTGCAGTTTAAGTTGCTTAATTAGACAATATTAATGGCCGAATTAATACTTAACAGTGATATTTAGTATAAAGCTTTACAAACAGAAGTTATTTTGTAAAACATTTTGCAAGCATTGAAAATTATCATAAGTTTATTATTACAGTCTTACATTTTTTCCCAAAATTCTATTTAAATATTGTTCTTTTTAGCGTTGCACTGCAGTTCAATAAAAAAATCAAGAATGACCTATCCGTGTGCTAAAATCTATTACACTATTTGTTTACGCTGTGGCCCATGATGACTTCATGATAATTGATTTACAATGTCGGTTGCTCGAACTATTTTTATTGTATTATGTGTTACAGCCAAGTAATGTATTCTTTGATTGGACAGTAAATAATACAGCTAAATTGTGGATAGGTTCAAAGTACACGTAATGCATTTAAAAGAAGGCAAATACTTGCGTTTAGTAAACAATACATGTTCACATAGAAACAGAACAATAAATGTTTTCCAACGGATGAAATGCAAATAGACATACTCTAAACTAACCGAAATTATAGTTTCCGAAATTGCTTTACTGGTGAATTGTGTGAAGGAGCAAGGAAATACGTAAATAACTAAATAACTAATACGTTAAAGAAACTGAGATGGGGTTTCATTATAGTTAATTGTAGAGGTTATTTTTCGGATTTATGCAGTGATATAGAAGTGGATCGTATCTAGATCGGAGAATTTTGTTTGAATCCAAATTTATATACAAGTGAAATTGTGCAGTGAGAATTTTTTAATATATTGGGAAAAATAGTTGACAAAAATGGTTTGACAGCTCCTAAAATTTTCAATGTAGACGAAACAAGATTCTCTACGGTACAGAAAAGATGCCAGAAAATATTAGCAAAGAAAGGAAAATCTCAAGTTGGTGTTGTGGTTAGCGGTGAAAGAGGAGTTCATACAACTTTTGTATGCTGCACTAGAGCGTCTGGTCAATATGTAGCATTGATGTTAATTTTTAAAAGGAAAAGAATGGCTCCAGATCTATCAGAAGGGGCTCCTGCTGGCTTTATCACTGAAATATCAGATACTGGATACATAAACTCTGAACTATTTGTAACTTGGCAAAAGCACTTTATTTCTAGCGTAAAATCTTCCGCGCAAGATAAAGTCCTTTTGATATTAGATGGGCACACAACCCACTCAAGAAATTTGGCAGCCATTGAACTAGCTAGAGAGAACGGAATTATACTTTTACAGTTGCTAGGCTTCACTACTCATCGTTTGCAACCCCTGGATGTTGCGATATTTAAACCATTCCAAGTTTACTACGATCAGGCCGTTGAAAAATGGTTGAGGGAACACCCTCCAAGAACAGTAACCCAATTTCAAGTAGGACGCTTAATAGGGGAAGCTTATGGTAGAGCAGCAAGTATAGCAAGTGCCGTCAGTGGATTTCGGAAATGCGGTATTTGGCCTGTACACCGCAATGTTTATACAGATGTTGATTTTGGGGGAGAAGATGATCTCCAAGCTGCACAAACGACAATGGTTGAAAACAAAGACGACAGTAATCAGACAGAAGATGACGATAGCACTCCTCTGGCTGTTCGCATTCAAACACAAGAGACAAGATCCACATCCCCAGCTGTTCACGATATTTCTGTTGAAGATATTTTGCCAATTCCTGATGTTAATGGAAACAATAAAAATCTTCGAGCTGGAAAACGTGCTCAAAATGCAAAAGTGTTAACTGCAACATCTTATAAAGATAACTTGGAAGCAAATCAATCTGCCTTTAAGGAAAAACAAAGACGTCAGGTTAAAAAAAAAATACGATCAATAGAAAAGGAAAACATTAAGAAGAAACCAAATGATATTGTAGTAGAAATAAATCAAGAAGAGTGGTTGTGTTTCTTATGTGGAGAGTGTAGGATGGAATTTATGGTTAAGTGCGATGTGTGCCAACTTTGGGCACATGAACTTTGTGCTAATGTTGAATACGGAACATATATTTGTGATAGATGTACATAAATTATTCCATATTTTTCTGTTGGATGTTCTGTTTTTTATTACGGGTTCTAAATATTTTATTCTCTTGCAAGAGAATAAAAATATTTTATTTGTAGACTACTTTGTATAAATATATTCATTTTCCAACATAATCTATTGCGTTATTTTTGTTTTAAAATAACTCTAAAATTATAGTTGTAGTAATTCCATATAGTACGAGTTAGGCGACTTTCCCCTACCCTTCTAATTATCCACAATAGAATTACTACTTTAAATCAATTAATTAAATTATTCTCATGCTTGTGACAGAATAATGTTCAAACAAAAGTGAACTTAATGTAGAAGTACACATGAAAAAAGTGCCTAGAAACAATAACCAAGACAATGTTGATATATAAGCTCATAGTATTGATGGAAACACTCCCAGCAAAAACAATATGAGACGAGAAAAGTACTAACGCTTATTTCTCCTGTCCACACAGCTGTTTGCATTTCAGTTTATGCCACTAATCTCCAAAAACAGAAACTGAAATATTTACCAGCGTCACCTAGTGCAAAGAGATGTAGTCATGCTGTCCTGGAGA
Source organism: Dynastes maya (assembly GCA_029619315.2). Lineage (NCBI taxonomy): Eukaryota > Metazoa > Arthropoda > Insecta > Coleoptera > Scarabaeidae > Dynastes > Dynastes maya. The sequence goes on from JAROYE020000026.1 coordinate 30,908, forward strand.
GTAGTGACATACTTTACAGTATTTCATAAACATTTTCAAAAGATACCGGTTAATGTATTTTTCTTCTTTTTATAACTATTTACCACGTGTACTAATTTAACTATAGTTTTTTTTTAATATATCAGAAATAATAACATTCGAAAGAAATATAATCGCGGAAAGTAAAAAGTATGCGTTAAGTTCGCGAAAGCAAAAAAAAGCACAAAAAGCACTGGAGACAGCAAGCAGTTTAAAGATGGAAAATTTCGCAGCATCTAATGGATGGTTGGAAAGTTTCTGCCAGCGACACAGTATAACTTTTAAATCAATTTGTGGTGAGCCCGCAGAGGTTAATTTGGACGATATAAAGGACTGGAAAACCAAGTTACCGTTGATTCTAAGAAATTATTCTCCTCGAGATGTCTTTAATGCCGACGAAACAGGTCTTTATTACCGCGCCATGCCAAATAAGACATTTGCATTAAAAATGAGAATCGTGCAGGAAAGAAGGCAGCAAAGCAACGTAACGCAAATTATCCTTAGAATGGGTTTCTAACAAAAAGGCATGGATGACAACGGAAATTATGATAAGATGGCTGCATAAATTTGACAATAAAATGAAAAAACAAAATAGAAAAGTGTTTCTTTTCTTGGATAACGCCACGTCACATTCTAAAGTTCCATTAAAAAATGTTAAACTAGTCTTCCTGCCGCCAAACACCACTTCGCATTGTCAGCGCTTGGATCAAGGAATAATTCAGAATTTCAAATTGATTTACCGAAATTTTTTGATTAAAAGGCTTCTAACGTTTATTGACAGTGAATGTGATTTTAAAAATTCTGAAAAGAACATAAATTTAGCCAATGCACTTATATGGATTACAGCTGTTTGGAAAAAGGTATCTCCTACTACAGTTAAGAGATGTTTTTCCTACAGTTCGTAATGAAATTGTGGATTTAGATGAATATGCTTCTGTTGATAGTCATGTGCCTACAGAGAGCCCTAACTTCAGTATTACAGAAATTGTTGAAGAATTGTGCAATAATGATGAAGAACATAACTCTGATAATAGTGATGTGGACGGATGTGAAACTCCTAAATCTACTTTATCTAGTATGAGCGAAGTGTGTGCAAAATTAAGAGACATACAGAATTATTTATTGTGCAATAACAATGGTCAAGTTTTTATGGATGTTTCTCGAATTTTACTTACATGTGAAGCTGTGGTTTTTAAATCGAAGCTAAAAAATTTAAAGCAAACAAAGATTGAACCATACTTTAAAGAAGCTTAACAAATTATGTTTTTGCGTATGAATACGTTGTAATAATATGTATAAATAATGAACACATGTATTATCTATTATACAGCGTGTCCCAGGATTGATGTTACAAGAGGGGTGCAGAACTAAAAATCTTCGAATCTTAATCTGATTTTTTGTAACTAAGCCCTGCTTGGTTTGAAACTAATTTTTAGTTTACTTTGGATTTTTTAAAATCAAGTAGGCCTTATCAGTCGAGTAAAAATTATTTTCGTTTCAGGTAAAGTACCTTTTTCATCCACAGCATGCTAAAGTATTAATAAGAAAAGTTGTTCAGAAGGAAAAGTTATGGTGTATGCAAATTTTCTGAATGATAGACCCACTTTGATAAAATCCATTATTTGTTAACTTCGTTTCAGGTAAAGCGCCTTTTCCCTTCACAATACGCTACAGTTTCACTAAGAAGTGTTGTTCAGGAAGACCTACTTTGATTAAACCGTAATTTTTTGGATTAAACAAAATAAATTGTATTTACTCACAAATGAAATTTACAACACGTTTTCCTCGATCTGTATTTGGTGTACGGTGTTTCGTATCCTTTCTTTTAGTATTCCTCTACTGTTGGGTCTTGGTTGAGAGTAAACCAGGTCTTTAAGGCGACCCTATAAAAAAATCGAATAGAGTGAGATCGAACGACCTTGGAGGCCACGCAATCGCACCGTTTCTAGCTATCCACTTTTCTCGAAACACCAAATTAATCCATTCAGCTACGCGTGCTGTTGAATGTACATTATTTTGTTTAATCTAAAAAATGACGGTTTAATCAAAGTATGTATTTGTTTTTTTTTTTTTTTATTTTTAAAAATTGTGTATGTAGTCATAATTTGTTATTCTAAATAACTTCAAAGATTTTTAGTTCCACACACCTCTTATAACATCAATCCTGGGACACGCTGTATGTATACGTATATGTATCTATAATATGTATATGTACATATTATCTATATATAATATGTACCTAGTCTATGTTTTGTATTACATACATTGAAATAGTTTTAGTTTTTCGTATACATATGTGTATTTATATAATATTTACTTTAATTAATAAAATAAAGAAAAAAATCTTAAAAACCAATTATGTATTTTATTTGTAAGACGAAAAACCTGACAATTACGGTCACCTTTATATAACGGCCAATACTGTTTCTTTTTTTGGTGGCCGTTATTGACAGGTTTTACTGTATAGGATCTAAAACTTCTGCGACAAATTTTAAATATGCAAAAAGCCTTTTTTCTATTTGTCAAAATATAAATTTAGGCCTTTATGCGCACAATATTCATCATTTTGTTTCAGAAAACAATTTATGGCATGTTTAAGTAGTTTTAGTTATTTTTATATCATTTACTGTACCGTGGTATATATACTCAGTGACATAGAAATTACAACAGCTGGAAGGGGTTGAAATTTCCGGATGAGATTTGCTAGGAATATTCACCTATGTAAAAGTAATAAATGATTAAAATTTGGGAGGAAAATCTTTATTAGTTAAACAAAATGTTATAATAATTGTTAATAATGTGTGAGGCCGCCTCTCTGATTTACACATTCATTTACACGCAGTGGCATTGATTGAATAAGATGGTTTATCTCGTCTTGGGGTATTGCCTCCCATGCAAGTTGCACCTCATGTTTCAAAGCCTCCAAAGTCAAGGTAGGACGCTGCAAGTTTCTATCCATTATGTCCCATACATGTTCGATGGGAGAAAGATCTGGAGATCTTGGAGGCCAGGGCAAAAGATTAATCTGGGCCTGTTCAAGGAAGTTCAAAGAAGAAGGAAAACCTTGTTACATGAGGACGTGTGTTATCTTGCTGGAATAATGGATCTTCGAGCCCTTGTAAGTATGGCAGAAGATGTGTTGTGCTGTCATATTGCCTCTAATGAACACCAAGGGAGACCTGCTGCCATAAGTAATCGCACCCCAAACCAGAACACCCACAAGTGTGATGTACGTGCCTCTCAACGGTAAATCGAAGATTCCGTCGTTCACCCCGTCTTCTTCTGACTCTCTGGCGACCGTCGTGCATGCCTAAACAAAATCTTGATTCGTCACTAAACACAACATGACGCCGTTCAAGATTCCAATGAGATCTTTCATTGCACCACTGTAACCGTTGCTGATAATGTTCCGCGGTCAAAGGAGGCACAAGTTGTGGATGATATGATGTTAACCCAAAACTTCGGATTCGGCGATAAACTGTTCTAGGGATTACATGGCAACCTTCTTCACCTAACCATTGGTCACCAATTGCCCGAATAGAGGAAAATCGGTCTCTAAATGCCAGTTATCTTAAGTGACGATGTTAACGCTCATTCGTTCTTCTTGAAGCCCCGATTCCTCTTCTACGACGTTTCTGGTTATCTTCAAACCATGCACGACACACTCGCATTACAGTAGACCGATTTAGATTTACACGGTTAGCAATTGCCCTAAATGAAAAACCAGCTTCGCACAAACCAATAATTCGACCTCTATCGAATTCGCTTAATTGTCGATACACTGCTCGTCTTCTTACTCTAGGCATAGCTAACACTTAACTGAACCGCAGTTCAATAAGAACAACAACACAAATCGAGAAAGTTATAACAAACACCGTAAAAAAAAACGTTCAATATCAGTGCTGAAAGAGAGATAAAAACCTCAATAACAACTTTATTGCTTCACTGTGAGGATTCAAATTTTGATCATTTATTAATAACGCTGGCCACGAGCGGTACCGCGCATCGGCGTAGAATCAGTTCGGACCGAGAGGAACGGTAGTATTACTTCGTCTGCGGAGCAGTACGGACATTTTCTCTGCCGGTCATTTGCGCAATTGTTTATCTGTCCTAGAAAAATTATGATTTCGTCAGCAAAACGACCGCGGTCGAACAAACTTCGAAAATTTATTGCCATAATTCCAGACTTAATATATGAAGGTGCTAAAATTATATGTGCAATCTGTAAAATCCCGTTAATGTGTTGGTCCAGACAACATTGTCTACAACACGTAAATAGTGAAAAGCATGTCTCAAAAAGAAATTGCGCACGAGACAATGAAAAATTTATATTTAATTTATGCGTTATGTTTATCGCATGTAATATACCGTTTAATTTACTAGACACGAAACCATTTATCTGCTTTTGGAATAACTATTCGGAGTGCAAATTACCAAGTCGAACATCGTTACGAAGAATTGTGCCATTTGCGCGCGAACATATTGAACAAAAAATAAAATCGGAGTTGAAAGATCAAAAATTGTGGTTATGTGTCGACGAAACAACAGATCGGAAGAAACATTCTGTTCTTAATGTAATGGCACGCAAATTGGAACCTCATCAATCGGCACCTTCAATTCTATTAGTCTCCAAACGAATACAACAGTGTACTGCCGAAGTAATTTCAAAGTTAGTGTTAAATACATTGGACAAGTTTGAACTTTCAACAAACCAACTCTTGATGTTAGTGAGTGATGGTGCTGCAAACATGCTTTCTGTAGGCCAGTCTCTTAAAAAGCATTCTGCTAATTTGTTACACATTACGTGTAAAATTCATGCTCTCAATCTTGTGGCGGATAGTATCAGAAAATGTTATCCTGAGGTAGACGCTTTAATAGCGCATACCAAAGCAGTATTTGTCAAATCACCGAAACGTATTCGCGAATTTCACAGCAGAGCCACCAGAACCTATTCTAACTCGTTAGGGAACATGGTTGCAGGCCGCGTTTTATTATCATAAATATTTTGACAATATTAAGAACGTGGTTTTACAATTCGATACAAAGGAAGCTGCCGCTATCCAGAAAAGCCAGTCGAAATTTCAAGATAGTCAGGTTAAAATGGATTTAAAAATCATTCACGACAATTACTTCGGGCTAGCAGATGCAATAGAAAAATTACAAAATCCTGCGGTGCCGTTAGAAGAATCTCTACAAATAGTGCAACATGTTCACGCACAGCTATGCGCGACTGAAGACGCAAAAAATGTTTCTGTTCTAGAAAAATTTGAAAGTGTTTTTGAGAAAAATTCTGATTTTGGCACATTAAGACACATTTGTGAAGGTGCGTCAACAGAATCGTTAAGTTATTTGAAAGATTATTTTACCTACGCAAATATTACGTCACTAGATGTAGAACGTTCGTTCTCTGCATATAAACGCATTTTTTCCTCATGCCGTACTAGTTTTGCCGAAACAACAGTTGAAACATATCTAATGTTGCAGATATTTAACAGACATTATTCACTTTGTGATTTCACGGAGGACTCTTAAAATGGTAAGCGTTTGAGTACGTGTTATTTAATTTTTATTTAAAAGATGAGCGAAATTATTTGCGGCAGCAAACATCTCTATTAGCAGAATAACTCTAGTGGAACGCGAGGCCTGGTCGACTTTACGCTACTGCGCGGTACCGCTCGTGGCCAGCTTTATTTATTACTATTACATGTATGAATTCCTACCAAATTTCAACCGGAAATTCCAACCCCTTCTAGCTATTGCGATTTCTATGTCACTGACAACTATAAATTAAGTATATTATATATAAATAGATACTTTTTCATTGTTTTTATATCTTAAAATAAGTTATATTTAATAATGTTGTTAACATTATTACTGCATTTATTATAATATGTCATAATAACACTAATTATTATACCTATATTGATATGCTAATAATATAAAGTGTTTTGCAGGTTAATATATTTATTTTAATAAAAGTAAGTAGGTTCTAAAAGATTAATTTGATTTATTTACTGAGAAAGATCCCTGTATCTAAAAACACTTAACACTCAAATCATCATAAAGAAATTGTTTATGTTGTTTTTTCTAAAAATGCGTGTTACAATTATCTAGTTATAAACATTTAGTTAAATAACATTAAACAATTACTTAATAATTTTTGATGACTTTAGCAAAGCTGGTAGAATATGATTTCGCATTGCAATAGGTTCTCTCAAATAAATAAATGTTGTTCATTAATTAAATGTAGGTTTTCACGGCTGTTGTCTGTAGCATACGAGAGTTCTGATGGTTTTCATTACTTTTTCTTTAAAGTTCTCTTGGAAATTATGCAAATCAATTTAATTTTTTTGAAGTATTACTTCTCACTATAAATTAATCTAAGTCAAATCACATATGGAGGAGCATAAGTATTTCTAAGACGAATAAACAAAATAATAATAATATATAGAGACTAGACAAATTGTTTGAGGTTCTAAGCATTTTATTTTGTAATAATTTTGTTGATTATAAAATATATCGAAGTGAAATAATCACTTTGTAGATACAAAAGTTAAGATATGTCAATTCAGTTGGTCTTTGTTTAAGGTTTTAAACTTCCTAGGACTAATTTTTCATAATTTCCATATTTTGTAAATATTTCTGTGTTTTAATAATAATCTTTGGTATTATAATAAATATTATTACCAAGTAATACATAAGCACAGATTCAACACAACAAACTCTAATCCACAAAAGATTTCGCGCACGGAATCCTATGGAACTGGATTCGTCCGACGCCATTTTGAATTAAATTCACTCAATCGTATCTATTCTATTTTTCCTCGCCGTCGTGGGAAGCCTAGCAAGCGATAAAAGGTAATAGATTAAAAAAAAACGGTCGCTATGCTTCCTATAAAACGATGAACTGTTTGAATTGTTTTTTAATCGAAAACAAAAATCCGAGAACTGGAAAAAACGGTTTCAAGTTCGAAAAAAAGGTCCTTATAATTATAATAAAGGCGTTCCCCTCCCCACTACCGCACTACGCGCACCCCCACCAAAAGCAAAAAACTTATTCCAGCCACTGGATCACTAGCACTGGTGCGTTGCCTAGAAGTTCGCGTTGTACACTGTTCTGAACAATCGCCGTTATAGTCAAGTCAAAAGTTTAGTGGCAAGTATTTGTTGATAACGGAGCGATAATGACTACGAAACCTGATTATCAACGCACATACGGTGAGTTTAGATAAAATTTCATATATACACACACACTTACTTAGATTACTCCACGTCTCGGTGTTGTGAGTTTGTGGATAGGTTATATTCCGGCTTCGTTTTTTACGTTTTTTCGCCTCTTTTCTGTTAAAGTAATGTACACACCTCAATATGTTCTGTGTACATGTGTACGTGTAATGTCTAGTGTAATATTTTTACTATTAAATGTGAACTTATACTTGGATCGCGTGTTTTCGCAACTCGGAATAGGTTTACAAATTTTGCGCTTATGCAAATAACCGCGCAAAACCCATACGCAAATCCTTAAATTTTTATGGAATTTGCCGTTTCCCGCTCTGTTACATATATGTGCATTATACGCCACACACACCTTTGTTTACCTTGATGAATCAATTTCTTGTAAGCTCTCGTTTGTATACATTATAGTTAATCTTATTTTTACCAATAAATTAAAACGTCTATACAGTAAATATACCCAAAGAAATTCTTTATTCATTAATTAAATATAGACGGAGAACTTTTATTAAAATGACATGAAAAAAATATTCTTATAACTCCTTATTCAAGAATATTTGCATCATCCAAATGAGTTCTTTTTATGAACTCCATAATTTGATTAGTAATTTGTCAAGCAATAGCTTTTGTTTTCTTTTTCTATTTGTACTTAGCTGGTACCCATTGTTTCTGTTGACATGTTTCATACTTATTGTATACTATGAAATAAAGGTTTGTTATTATTATTATTATTATTATAGAATCACCATCATAAATTACATGTGTTTTCTGAATAAAGCTCTTTGAAACGTGTACTACAACAAATTTCTCAAATTTTTACATTTTCGTCTACATGTGCATAGTTGTTATCTTTTACAGAATGATTATTTTCAAATGCAGTTCGTTTGATTAGCAAGAAGGGGTTGTGGATTAATAATATATGATCAAAAATTTGAACATGAAACTTATTCATTGCAACAAAAAGTAACATTTAAAAAAAATCTGACTTAACCCCTTCATTCACTTGTCCCTTCAATTATTGCTATACCAAATAACGTACCAATGTACCAACAACATTTTATTTCCCTTATTCTTGAATTTTATAATTACAAATAGCATAAACATATAAAAATCGCTGATTTCCTTGGTATTTCCGAAGTAATTAAATATTTTAAAAATATCAGCCCCCGTACGGAATCAAACTTGACATTTCCCGTTTGCCGGACAGGCGTGTTAACCGTTACATTACGGGGAATATTCCAGGAATGAAATCACGAGGATTACGTTCCTGGCATGGCGGCAAATCTAATCGACTAATCTTTTCTTTGCCATCTACAAAGTAATTATTTCATTTCAATATATTTTGTAATCAACAAAATTATCACAAAATAAATTTCTTCCTCAAACAATTTTTCTAGTCTGTATATTTCATTATCATTTTGTTTGTTCGTCTTAGAAATATTAATGCTCTTCCATATGTGATTTAACTTAGATTCTACACATTAATTTACAGTGAAGAGAACTAAAATTAATTCGCATAATTTCCAAAAGAACTTAAACATTCACAGCCGTGAAAACCTATATTTCATTATTAACGTGAAAACACGTATTTGCAAAACTTATTGACGTCGTTTCAAAAAACCATCATGACTTACATTTGGGCCTTTTCACGTCATTTTATTTGTAAGTCAACACGAAACCATATCCCACTAGTTTTGCTAAAGTCATCAACAATTATTAAGTAATTGTTTAATGTTATTTAATTAAAAGTTTATAGTTAGACAATAGTAATTTGCATTTTTAGAAAAAAACAATATAAGCAATTTATATATGGTGATTTGATTGTTTTTAAATACACCGATCTTTTTCATTAAATAAATCAAATGAATTATTTGATCATCTACTTACAGTAAGGAATCAAACCTGATATTTTCCGTTTGCCGGACAGGCGTGTTAATCACCACACCACGGGGTCAGAGATGTCAGGTTCGATTCCTTACCGGGGTTCAGATTTTGTCAAATATTTAATTGCGTCGGAAATACCGAAAATCATGGATTTTCACATTCCACTGACGGAAGCCAATACCTATTAATATAAACATATATTTCTGACAAATTTTGCAATAATTTCTACATGGATATTGTTATAGTGGACTATTGTGAGCTTAAGCTAGAAATTATTTAATGTAGCTGTAAACAAAACCTCTTGAATTGTTTCTCCTTAATTCTCCTCATTCCTATACTAATTTGTTCGACAATCATTAGATACAGTTGTAATTTATTTGCGAAAATATTACTAATATACTATACAGATCCGTATTCAATGAACACCATTTAAGTTTCACCCTCTTCACTTTCTGAAATCACCGGATTTCATGGTTTGAAACAAATTGAATTCCAAACTGAATGAAATAACTACTTATTGAATCCTTTGCGGCTAGGTTGATCACCATTTTAAAACTATTTCATGGCTTGGTGGTGTCCTTGTGATGCCATTGTAAAATAGGTCGCCTATGTTAAGAATCAGCTGTCGAACCGTCGAAAAAATTATACCATAACTTGTAAAGTAAACTCAAATGACACCTAAGCATTTATTTTCAAAAAAGAATTAATTTGGGCTACAAAGTGTTAACATTGTAAATTCAGAAGTATTCAAAATTCGCATACTCACATACTTGAGAAGTTAACCAAGATTCTTAAGCTTATCCCAGATGGCAAAATATGTTAAGAAATAGCTTTATATCTTCTTCTTCTTTCTTTCTTGTATATTTCCTATTCTGCCTCCCTCGATGTGGATGTCCAGCACTCCTTCCATCTCTTCGGCGGCCTTCCTTAGGATCTTCTGCCCACGGGGTTCCAAAGATTCGCTCTTTTTAGAATGCTATTGTCATCTCTCCTATCCACCTGTTTGTTCCATTCCTTTCTTTTTCGCCTGACCCACTTTGTTACGTTTTGTATGTTACTCATCTGACGGAGTTCCTCATTTCTTACTCGATCTAATAGCGTTTTCCCATGTATGCCTCGTATTATTTTCATTTACCCCATCATTTGGGTTGTCCTAGAGGTATCCGCTTTCGTCTCTGCTGGATAAGTTAGCACTGGTCTTATAAATTCGAACTTTGCTCTCAGTCGTAAGATATTTATTTTTCCAGACCAGATCCTTCAGTCGTCCTGCTATTTGTGAGGCTTTCATCGTTTGTCTCTTAACATCTCCCCTTAGATCTCCAGTATTGGTTAATCCTGATCCTAGGTGTATGAACTTATTGACTTGTTCTATTATCTCTCTATTCATTCCCAGCTTTACATCTTATAGGCTCCTTCGCCATCACCATACATTTGGTTTTTTTATGTTTATTCTCATGTTGAACTTGTTTGCTTGCTTGTAATAGTCGCTGGAGGTTATCTTCATTGTTCGATATTAGAACAGCGTCGTCAGCATAGCACACTGTGAGAATAGGTATTATCCATTTTGTATCCGAGCATTCTGGCGAGTGATCCAATAATTCGGTCCATAATGAGATTAAACAGAAAGGGGCTTAATAAATCACCCTATATATCTAAAACGACGAATTATTTCAGAATTTGGGAAAGTATTGAAGTATGTAGTACCTATATTTTATCTGTGAATATACCATATCAATGTTCAGATTATTTTGGCAATTACTCCAAAGGAAAATATACATTTTTTTCATATTTTCCTTAGATATCATCTTTTTGGCATTCTTTCCCATTTCAAATGTATTGCAAAACAGAAAATATTTCCTAAAGATAATCATAATCATTATAATTGATTAAATATTCGATAACGATTCAGAAGTACCTTACAGATACTTTTTTGGGTTATCGCACAGTCCAAAGAAAAAATGCAGTAAATCGGATCAGGGTTAATGCAATAAACATTACTGAGATTTGAATACACTTGTATTGAAGTCTCAAATTAAAGAATTAGTTAATACCAGAAGAGAAAAGGAATTTGTTTTGAAATAGCAGTAAGTAAGATCAAAATTTTGATCAGATTAAATTTTCAAATGCTATTAAACTATATTAATAATGTTTGATCAAATTCGTTAGTGGTCTGGTAAACAGCACTGTTTGCTTAATTCATTTACTGGGATTTATGCAAATAAAACGTCTAATTATCTACAAGATCTTAATACTTGCATAATTTAGAAGATATAATACCTAGTATAAAGCATTTTTATTGTTGCCTAATAAGTTATTAAGTTGATAAACATGTACATGAAAAATTGTTATCTCAATTAAAATTTTATAAGAAAATACCTTACCAATGCAAATAATTCTTAATATCATTAGGTAGTTTTATTGATTACATAGTAATTAGAGTTATTTATTCATTATATATGTTTAGTTCCTATTTAGCAATTCAGGCTAATTCCTAAGAAATTTTATTTATGTTTACATAAAACCTATTACGGTTATTGCCAAAAATATTTGCGCACAAGCAATGCATGTCTCATTATAGCTAACATGTCGTCGGAATGTTGAAAACCAGAGGATTTTGATAATATAGCGAGATAAAGCATATTCAGAAATATGTGGGAATTTCCGAGAAAGGTATCGAATTGTTCAGTCAGTATCTTTCGTTATATAACGGTTGTAGTGTGCTGTGCTATGATGAATTCCGGTTGATATAAACGCTTTTGCTCCTTTATCTTGTATCAGGAAAACACGTGTGGAGAAATTTCCTTAAACAATCGGATAAATATCTTCCCTCTAAATGTTTTTTATGGAAACGAGATTAGATGCGTTTAGCCGTAAGAAATTTGTTTCTATTTTGGTAGATAGTTTTTATATTTCTTATCTATTGCAAATATCCTACTTTAACGATGGACACATATCAAGTGATAAGCTGTTATTAAATTTTAGAATAGGTTAAACAAGTTGAATTATAATGATTTACACATTTTTAGTTTAAAAATATGCATATTTTTCTTAAATTTAGAGCACTGATCAAGTAATGGGTCAAGAAATTGGTCAATAAGTTGGTTAACATATTGAAAATTGAGGATTCGTATTAAATCAATCAATAAATTCGTCGATTATAGCGTTAGAATATTCGAATACACCAACATTATTTCATTCGATATAAAATCTTTTTGACGTTTGACGTTAATTGGAGTTCTTGCAAATATTCGTAAGTGTTGTAATTCAAGAACATTAATACAATTGCTGATATAGCATTTCTCATTTGAGTATCCTCGTTTGATATTTTTAATATCATATTCAATAACTTGCTCAATACATCTTTATCCATTCTAAGGTCAATTTTAAATTGACCTGGATCTGTGACAACTAACTTATTGCGAACAAATTTTACATTGCCTTTCCTACGATCAAACCATGGTCTAACCAACCAGCAACGAAGTTTATTGTTTAAAGATTATTATACATTATACAAGCATAAGTAATTTTTTTAAGCTTAATAATAATAATTTCGTCGCGGGTCGATACGGTGTCATTTAAGAATTTGATAAACAAACAATTTAATATTTACTTATGTATATATGCAACAAAACACGCGCGAACATCACCTTGTCAAAGTCAAACACTGTGAGCTAGTAGTATATACAACAAAATCCACCAAATCTCCAGAAAGTTACTAAAAAATTGACGAAAATTAGAACTGAATAGAGAAAAAAAGGTCTTGAATCAAACAGATATATATCTTTGAAATTATTTATTTAATTCAACAAAGGCTTATTTGCGTGAAAGCACATTTTTTTAAGAACAGATTGAATTTGTTTGAATGTACAAACGTTTTTATTGTCATAATTTTGTTGAGTCAAACTAATATATGTTCGTGCGTCGTCGGCAATTTCCGTTGCGTAAATGCAGGTGCAATCGCAATCGTTGTCGGAGTTTAGGTTATGTGAGATGGTGGCTCGTAAGTGGTGAGATGTGAATGAAGAAAATAATAGGTAAGTAGGATAATGGATTTATATATTTTTACCATTGAATAACTAACGTTAACATTTCTCCACAAAAAAATAACAGTTGCCACAGATTGGTGAATATCAGAATTCCTGTTTGTACTAGGGATTAGCGAAAATTACAAAAATCTCGCCGAGATCGTTTTCAAGACCAGTAACACCAATGTTAGCAGTTTAAATAAATTGCTATTTAATTCACCACACATTTAACAATGCTTTGATCTATCCGTTTTTATATTTTCTAACTAATTTTTAGTATGTTTCCTCCTTTTTTGATGCAACAGGTATTTCAGTATGATAAGATCTGTTTGCATGCATAAGTCCGTTGAGGTATCTGAGGCTGTTCTAGCACCTACCCTTTCTGTCATAATACCTAGCACCCTATTAGCACCTAACCATACATATATTGTTCGCGATTGTCAGGATTTCTACGAGATTACCGAGATAGTAAGTTTTGTAAAATTCCTTGCAAACAAAAGTAATACAAGTATCACTTTAATCTTTATGTATCTGTACACACAACACACAAGTTATTTTGTGGTTGTCATCTTCAGCGACAAAAATGTTTACGTATACATTTACAAAATTATATATAAATGGATAATTATTGTTTTTATAGATACCTATATAAAAGTGCACACCTTTTAACAATCTTTTGTAGACGTATTTTTGTAGCTATATATGTATTACAACAATGTGGACATATTACAGTCTGTTTAAAGTTATCGGCGCACTACCCTAACCTTGATACTATTAATATTGTTAAAATCAGGGTACAACTTCGACAGCGAGACCTAACCTAACCTAACCAGTAATCTGGAAGAAATTTGAAGGAAATCTGTAAGATTTAAGGTTTATCGTCTTTGTTTACGACCACATAGTTCTTTAGGAAGGCCTTGATATCACTTTAATGTAATGGAGGAAGCTGATGGTATTTTAGGGAGTTGAGATTAATTTTCGACATTATACTTATTTTTTGTATACTTTTGTTAGTTTATTCACAATGTTAATAAACTGAAACAGTTCACTAAAACCCTTACCACAACACTTAATTCGTACTGGACGCACGTTTCGATAGCCAAGCTATCATCATCAGCAGCAAGACTGAGTGAGTTCAGTTATTCGTCAAAATAAAGCTTAAATGCAGATACACATGAAAAGATTGCCTAGTAACAATAACCAAATACAGGGTGCGACAGGGAAACGGGAAATTTTGATCATCGGCTTACTTCGGCTACGTTCGATGGGCTATTTAATAAATATGGAACAGTGGTCAAATCAGTAGCGTGCATTTGCTGTCAAAGCGTTTTATAAAACTGGCGAATCTGTCACAGCCGTACAACGTTTATTTCGTATTCAATTTAATATTCCGCGTCATGGTAGTGTACCATCAGCCCATGCAATAAATACTTGGGTTAAGAATTTTGAAGAGACCGGTTCAGTCCTAGAACGTAAGACGCCAGGTGCTCAAAGAAGTGTAAGAACCCCAGAAAACCGTGAAATGATCAGGGCTGTTATCCAACGTAGTTCAGCGTGCTCTGCTCGTTGGCATGCCTTAGCCCTGCGTATTTCTGATAGATCACTTCGTAGGATTTTACACAGTGATTTAAATTTCCATCCATATAAGGTGCATATTGTTAAAAAAATGCAATATAATGATTTAGTTTCTCGGTTGGACTTTTGTCACCAAATGCTTGCACTTTTCAGTGAGAATGAGAACATGATTCACAACTTATTTATGTCAAACGAAGCCCATTTCCATTTAAGCGGCTTCATCAATAGACAAAATTGTCGTTACTGGGCGGCAGAAAACTCACGAATTAAACACCAGAAGCCGTTGCACAGTGATAAAGTAACAGTGTGCTGTGCAATGTCATCGTTTGGAATAATCGGCCCATACTTTTTCGAGGACGAAAATCAACACGTAGCAACAGTGACTTCCGCGCGCTATGCCCACATGATTGAAACTTTCTTAACGCAGCATTTAACGAGATTTCCTAAAGCTAATCGTCACACATGGTTTCAGCAGGATGGGGCAACGTCTCATACTGCTCGAGTGTCAATGGCTGCTGTACGTAACCTTTTTCCTAACCGATCTAACAGCGTGTGATTTCTTTTTGTGGGGATACTTAAAGAAAGTGGTTTTCGAGCACAGTCCACAAACAATTTTAGAACTTAAAAACAGAATTTCAGACGAGATAAGCAATATTCCAATGGAAATGTGTCGTCGTGTCATGGAAAATTTACGGTCAAGGTATGAGGAGTGCGTGCAACGTGAAGGTGCTCATCTCGATGACGTAATTTTCCACAAATAAAATGGACAATTATATGCTTTTAAATGGTGTATTTTGTTTTTATTAATTATAAATATTTTCGAAATTATGACGTTATTAAAATTTCCCGTTTCCCTGCCGCACCCTGTATATCTCATGGTATTGGTGGAATCATTTCCGGCAAAAAACAAAGCGTTTGTCGACGCTAGGTGGCGTGGGGAGATATATCGTGATTCTGTTCGTGGAGAATGGCAACATATACTCGAGAGGTGAAAAACAATAGCGAGGGAGAAGGACAGGTACGGAACCGCGCTGATGACGCCGGGTAGGCAGAAACATGTTCGCCGGTTTACGCTGTCCCTTTTCCCTCGCTTTGTTTTTTGCCGGAAATTATTCCACCAATACCATGAGCTATATTAGCATCAATTTTTTGCTTAAATACAGAATTTATTATTTGCATCCATTGACAAATATTAATCCAATTTATTGAATTTTATCAAATTTATTCATCTAAGTATGTTGATGGTATTCAATAATTTATCGCAATTATCTGCGAAATTATTTGTTTACCAGATATTAATTAATAACCAAAAGCGTTGAATAATCCGCAGTTATTCTAAAATTCTTATAGATAAGCAATCATAAGTATGTAATAAAAAAATTAGCGACACTATTAAATATTAAATAACCGGGGAAACGAAAACTTCAAAAAGAGGAAATATCGCAACAAATTATTAATTACCAATAATTGCTTAGTTAAAAATACATTTTTAACGAATTATTATGTATAATAGAGATACCGTAATCATCCTGTAATTACTATTAAATACTACACTTGCTACAATCTTTCGATAATAAGCGATACAATTATAGTAAATGAAATAAATTAGTTGTATCAATTGAGATAGGAGTTATCTTAGTTTACACTAGTCACACGTTTTTAACGGGGGTTTTATCTTCAAGTTCTGCCATCGTCCAGCATTATCATTGCATTTGTTGTACGTATTAAATAATATGTAGAAATTGCATAGATATCTTTGGATTTGTGTGATTCCCACGTCTTTTTAATTTTTGCCATACGAAAATGTTATAACAGTTATAGCGTTTTAATGGAAATAATTCAATCCATCGATCGTGGCGCAAAACGTATCGAAATCCTTCTCGTCTGCAACAGTACGCATAACATACACGATGTTGTTGCACGATTTAAAATTATTACTATTGAAATTATTATGAAAATGCTGTAGTTGAAATTACTCGGTTGCCATACAGATCAAAGTCTATGAGAATGTCAAAAGGTCGCGCTTTAACGACAATTATATGTCTCGGAAATTCGTCGTTCGGGCTGGACTTTTGTAATCCATCAATATTTGTTTTACAGTGTGTACTTTATATGTATGTATAAACTATGCGCATACATTCGTATGGGACATAACGCGTCTAGTAGAATGGCAGCCATTGCTGCGACTGCGGACCACTTTAATGTAAACGCTTGCTTCGATCCTGTTTCTCTATTTGCTGGTAACGCTGTTTGTGTTGTTCGTTATTCGGAATGATTTATTTGTCATGGCCATTATCTGAATGACGTCCGCATGAGCAACTGAGTATACGGTCAAGCAATAACATTGTATGTACTAAAAGGACAAGACATTTTTGATTTTAAAAACGAAATGGCACGAGGATAATTTGAAATTGTTTCTCTATAAAAATTAGCGATTTTAAAGAAAATAGAATCGACTATTTCTGGTACTGTGGCTAGTCAATTGAGTAGGCTTTATCATAAACATGAATGTAATTTATATTCTAGAAATGTATACAGGGTGATTCATAAAAAAGTAACATTTTTTTACCCAGGTGCGATATTCAGCAATCAGCAAAAGAAACAAAAATTCTCTTTAACATAGACCGGTAATCCACTATTTCCAAGATACGAGGACTGTTCCCTTTTCGCTGAGCCTAGTAAAGTAATACACAATTTATTGATAATTTTTCAAGTTGTTCCCTTCCACAGACAATGCATTTTTGCATCCGTGAATACCAAATATTTTCTTCAATATTCCCGCGTTAGGTTATTTATTTCATTTTCAACCGCAAAAGACCTATTATTTCAATGTTTTGCGTATTCAGCTACTTACATTCAGTCGTTCGGGCAGTAATGTACACCCGAGTGTTATCTATTCTGGAGGATTTGAGAAAAACAAACTGGAGTGAACCACTCAACATTAACGGTATGACAATCGTCCAATGCTACGGTTGAAACACGTCTTGTAATTCCATAAAATGTGGCGACCATCTTCTTGTTTCGGGTTTTTTCACGAACAACTTTCGTTGGAGCGAATTCGTTCTCAAAGACTCAAATCGTCGACTGGTGCTTTCTTTCAGGATCATAGCAGTGTGCCCAAATTCCATCACCTGTAATGATGTTATACACCAAATTAAATGATCTATTGTCAAAGCGATCCATTGTAGTGTAGCTGCACCATGCCATACGGTATTCTTTTTGAATTGAAGTGAAATTGCGGGGAATCCAATGAGTACAAAGAAGTTTGTGTAAAACGCTGTCAATTGCTTTCACACCAATCTTTAAAGTTGCTTGAAGTTTACTCCTGGCAGTAATATGCCGGTTCTCTTCAATCATGTTTCGTATAAGACCAATGTTCTTTTCGGTAACTAAAGGTAGCTAAAGAGCTCGAAAATTGTTATTTAAGGAAAGTCGGCCATGTTGAAATTGTACCACCGCCTTAGGGTAGCTAAGCAACACGAGTACTCATCAAATACTCGATTGATTTCCTGAAAACATTCTTTATGGCTTAAGCCACGTTTGACATTTTAAAAAATCACAGTCCGATAATGCTTTTTATTCGATTTCATGATTTCTTGGGGAAAAGATTACTTTAAAATTATACATTTTAAAAACCTTCAAGTATATTTGATAGCTTCCACTGTAAACAGCTGCAAACAGTGATTGATTGATTGATTAATTTTCTACCAGAGCAGGGTTGGTCCTTGCATCTCTAACATTGAGGCTTAGTAGCCTATTGTATTATTCTTGCTTCGGTTTCGTTTTACTTGAACAGGTTAGTTCCCTCGATCAGGTTTAAGAGCCTATGTAGTAAATCTTTCTCCATTGATGCATTGAGCTAGCGCTGCACATTCGAAAATAATATGAGGGTCTGTTTCTTCCTCCTCATTGCAAGGTCTACATAAAGATTCATCTTTGTAGATCTCCATCTTATGCAAGTGGCGTCTCAAACAGCCATGTCCTGTTAATAGACATGTTGCTGCCCTAAGGTGTATCTTGCTTAATTCAAGGAGGTCAGTAGTCAGATCTTGCGACGGTCTTCCCATCATCCGTTTGCTGTGCTTTTGTCCAGCTGTATGATTCCAATTTGATTAGTGTTGTGTTATGATTCACTCATTAATTGCACCACACGCTGCATTCTTGGTAACACCTAGACCCGGTTCAGGGCCTATATAATTCATTTTTGAGCTTTTCCTCGCTAGTTGGTCTGTAATTTCATTGCCCGCTATATCCCTGGCACCCAGACTAGTGTGACCTTGTTGTGTTTAGACAGAGCGATTAGGTTTTGCAGGCACTCCCATACTAGTTTGGAGGTTATATGATAAGATGCTTGTGCCTTTAAGGCTGCCCCACTGTCTGAGAGAATGCAAATCCCACGCGTAGGTTTGTATAGCATATATTTCTGTTTGAAATACCGTGGTGTATCGCCCAAGTGATGTACATACTTTGTATCCCTGCTTTTCTTCATAAATACCAACGCCGGAAGTGGTGCCTGTTTTGGACCCATCTGCATACCAGATTTGGGTTTTCGGTTTTCCCCCTCTCCATCTCTCCATCCTTCCCAATTCAAGAAAACTTTGAAAGCCTTGTCATAGGAGATTGTTGTATACAACTATGTCAAACAAACTTTCTTTCAAAATATCACAGCTGGGTAGATGTGCTCAGCGGAAAGAGAATAGGCCCCATAAAATTCAAAATTAGAATTTTAGACTATCCGATCTTTTCTTTCAGTTCTCCGTATACTGTAGTTAATGCATGTCTGACTTTTTATATTCCTTGGTTATTGTTGACGTAAAGCTCAAAAATAAGTGGAATAATGGCTTTAGATTTGTGTCCAGAACCTGATAACTGTTCCTTACCAAACCTTTAAGGTTTGAATTTTCATCTAAATTTGCTGGGGTGTTGTCTATAGTATGAACTATTAATTGCTTTAGTTTTAATGTGGTCAAAACATTTGGATGTGGTCTGCTATATTCTTGTAAATAATTTGAAAATTTAAATGTTGTAATATATGCAGTCAAAGCTTTAGCTGAATTCAAAGACATTACAAGATATTGTTTCGGAGTTCACAAATTTTCCTTCCTATTTGATTGTGATTCCTGATTTAAAATTATTTGCATATAAACTGCCATTTGGTTTCATAGTTCTTAAGTATATATGTAATATATGCCGACCAGTTGACAACCCAGATGGTAAATATTTTTTTGAAATATAATAGCCAAAATCTTTGAATCTTGCGTTTTTAATGATAAAGCACTGGTTTTGTATTTGTTTTGTATTATGTCACTTTGAGGGATTTTTTCAAAGATTTTATATCATTTTGCCAATTTGGTTATGTATAATAATAATAATATATAATTATACAATAATATAATACTTGCTGAAGGTAAATATAATCAAATCTTTGGCATGCTTTTCCATTTCTAATATATTTAAGAACAGAAAATGTTTTAAAAATTCTTTAAAGAATCATCACCAGTGCACCATGACAGAAAAATCCGCAATCATTGTTTGCGGATTTTTCCGTCAAATGATGCAAATGGGTTAACATTGAATGTCTGACACGCTTTAACAGCACTTAATAGATGCTTTGCTGACTTTATTGAATATTTGGAAATTTTAATTTCGGACCACGTTCTACTAATGCTATTATTGAAATCCAAAAAAAATCTTTGTGACGAATTGTGTGACTAACTGAATGAATTTCGTATTACTCTTAATTAATTGAAGGTAGCCAAAAGCTTGTGCTGTTTCAGCATATGTAAATGAACTTAGAAGAGTTAGAGAGAGATATTGAATAGTAATTCCTAGAACATATTATCATTTTCAATTGTTAAAATCAAATTTTCCTTTTCCATTTTGGACGAGCACAAACGAAATTAAAAGTTATAGACCTATATTTCTTATTTGTAATTTTGCGAAAATGTTTGCGCGTTTATAACCACGTTGTCAATCAGCTTTTTATTCATTAGCATGGCTTTGCACACTTCGTTACTGAGGTGCTGTACGAACCATATCAAGTTGATACAATATACACGTTGGCTCAGGCTTCATCAGGCGGCGAGATATATTGTACGTAGCGCGATCTGGCATCCTTGCATTTATCCCCGCCGGCCAGCCTCGCCGCGCCCAACTGCCGTAGAATATCTGACGCACTCTTTGTCTTTCTGTGCGCTCGTAAGGTTCTAACAAGAGATCGTGGACTTCGAATACGCTATGTTAGTTTATACAACCGCACAGACAACCATACAGATCATTAAATGGTATCTTGGGAATTGCCGTAAATGCCAACAAATAGACGAACAGCCTCAAATTCCTCTAATGCATTCCGAGCGGTAGGACAGAGAAGTGAGGGTTTGTTCGTTAGTTGAAATGGGTGAACCTTGCTCTAGCTAGCAAATTGCAGATGAAATCGATGTTAGTGGAAGTACTGTGAAACGTATTTTGAAACGCAATAAATACAAAAGTTACAAAGTTCAAAATTGCCGGGAGATTTTTCCCCTTAATAAAGAAACATTGTTAGAATTTCAATTTATTTTCTTTAGTTTAATTTTATAAGAATCGTTGTTTATTTTCCTTCTTAGAATTACTTTTTCGTTCTCCTACATCGTATAGTAGCAACAAAATAAATATAAGAACTGTACTTTCTAACATAATCTGAGAGTACAAAAAAATTACGCAGTAATTCTGTATTATCAGAAGGCGTTGAATTATAATACTACGTGATTGAACGGAAATACGTGCGTACCGCTGCTCGTTTTATCATATACTGCAATTTGATGCGATCTATCAGTGATACTCGAATGCTCTGTTGCCATTCACAAAGGCAATACCCCGTTCGTATGCGGACCAACGTGTATACGGATTTTACTAAAGCGTTTGACACTGTTCAGCACGACTTACAATTAGTCTTACTCAAATTCGATAGTATTGGTGTTTCTTCAGATTTGGTTAAGATTTTCCAATTATATAACTGGAGTACCTCAAGGCTCCGTCTTGGGACTGTTACATTTTCTTATCTTTGTTAATGATATAACCAACTGCATTTCATTTCGTTGTTCATTATATGCTGATGAGTTAAAATTTTTTGTAAGATTGAAAGTATGGCGGATTGCTGTAAAGCCACCCAAATGCTCTCGAAAGATGCAGTTCAGAAAATAAGTTATCTTTGAATTTGAGCAGTCAGCAAATATAAATGCTTAGACTTTTAGTTGAAAACAGCAGAAAATAACGCTTCTATATAGCATTTATAATTCTTCTCAGTAGTTTGGATGATGTTGGATAATAAATATAGTACTACTATTATTATTATTATCACTTTTCTATAAAACAATTATTATTGAAGAATAATACGAGGTGTGGGAATTAAACAACGGGACTGATGCCACAAAACATTTTATTGATCATCAATTACATTACAAAGTTTATCCCCTTCAATGTACTCTCCTTGCCGATCCCTACAACGCTCCATACGAATTTTCCACTGTCGAAAGCAGTGCTGGAAGTCCGTTTCTGTCAGCTTGTTGAGAACCTCCGTCGCTTTCGCTTTCACGTACGGTGGGTGGTCCAACACGGTGATGCCGGATTTCGCAAAGAACGCCTTTACATACAAGGCGGAATGGACTGGCGCATTGTCTTAGTGGAGAATCCAGGATTTGCTCTTCTACAAATCGGGTCTTCGTCTTCTCACATGTTCATGAGGGGTAGTTAGAACCACAGTTTTTCCCAATTTCACAAGAAACTTGAGGTTAACTCGTTGTCCGATCTGCATTTTTCCGACGCCACGCTAGCGTAAGGACTTGAACGGACGATTGCTACAGCGAGACTGAGCGACGTACAACCGTGCCCATCGAGCTCAAGGTTGGGGGAAGCATCTACAAGCACAGACATGTGCAAACCTGCCGTGGAGTGCTCGCTGTTTGCCGATAGTAGCAGCAGTCCGGTTATTTAATTGCCACACCTCGTATATCCCCATGTTATTACATTTGTATGAAATACATATTTGATTGTCATTATTTTCTTAATATCTTAAAATGTTTCTTTTTGGTTTATCCTTAACCAAGTTTATTGTTGACGGGGTATGTGGAGTAATTTGTATGTAGTGTGGCAGAATCTAAACAATCCAAAGGTTTTACTAAGTAGCTTTCTTTTAGCATTTGAAATAAATAAAATGAATAGCAATCCTTAGTTTTGCATACCTTTGTGCACAAGTCAGTGATCATTGGAACCATATCACAATTAATTTCGTTATTTCTACTATTACTAGAAGAATAACTTCCGGATTCATTTTATCTATCTATCTATATTAATTTCACAAGAACACGATATAGCTCTCACATGTGGGATAAAGGTATACTCTTTGAGTTACAAGAAGATACAGCGGTTATCCGTTCTGCAGTTAAAAATTGATGAAGATCAGTTGATCGTATGATGTAATTATAAGTGCAACGAGCACAGCATCAAATAGTAATTAGATCGAGCTGGATAAGAGATCAGAGTCAGAACCTCATTATTTTCTTTTTATGTATGATTGCTAAGCAGTCGAGTCAGCGTATATGTATAATGTAATTTCGAAAAAGGTCAAATGTTATTCAAGTCTCAAGTTGGCGAGTAAACAATCACATAACTTATTTTTTTTTATATATATTATTAATAGGATGTCATTGTAACACGTTAATGGAAGTTTACAATGAGCCATGATGTAGTCTTATAACAAATTTCTATCGCAAGGAAAATTTAGAATAGTTAAAGTTGTGAAAATATAAGAAAATTTAGACAAATTTTCCTAAGAGCATTTTCCAACAACTAAAATTTATTGTGCGTATATTAATTTGTTGTGTATTGTTCTAATTTTTTCTTTTAACCTGTTATTATTATATTCGATATCGATCTTTTGCTACGGATGTGCTAACTTACGCGCGGCATCCGCTCTAAATTTAATTATGTATAAAGCGATAAGTATTTGCAATTAGCGGTTTTTGTACTCATGGATTAATTAATGTCAGCGTTGGCTTTGGTGTATGAAATTCCTAGCAATTCCCAAACGATAAAGGAA
Organism: Dynastes maya; assembly: GCA_029619315.2. Classification (NCBI taxonomy): domain Eukaryota; kingdom Metazoa; phylum Arthropoda; class Insecta; order Coleoptera; family Scarabaeidae; genus Dynastes; species Dynastes maya. The sequence continues at coordinate 54,719 of JAROYE020000026.1, forward strand.
GTAAATTTACCCACAAAGTGTTTGAATCACCATGATTTAATAACTTTTTGCAAAAGAACTGTAATATTGGAATATTCAGCTTATGAAAAAATTAAAAAAGTTCAGTTAGTTTGTGTAGGAACATTTAATTTTTGTTGAATGTCTGTTTATTTTGATTATCCCTTTCATTCGGAAGGAAAGACAATAATGGGGGCATACTATATACGATTACTTGGTAAGCTGAAGGTAGAAATTGCGGAAAAACGGTCACATTTGAGGAAAAATAAAGTTTTGCTCCAAGACAACGCACTCATAGTTCAGTGGTCGCCATGGCAAAAATTCTTGAATCAATATGCGAACTTAAAAATGTATATTATGAAACTGGAGTACTTTCTAAGTATTTTGAATTCGGTAAATATTCGGTTTAATCAGAATTTTACACATGACCGCCATCTGGAGTGTTTTAGAATAGAAATATGCATCTTACATACACATAAAAAAGTGCCTAAAAACAATAGCCAAAATAATGCTAATGGTATTGGTGGAATCATCCCAGCAAAAGCAATGTGAGAAGAGAAAAGCACAAGCCAACGGACATGCTTCGCCAGCCAGTGTCATCAGCGTTGTTCCGAGTGCTTTTTTTCCTATTCACATCGCTAGTTTATACCAGTAATTTCCAAAAGACAGCACTGAAATATTTCCTGGCGCCACTAGTGCCAAAAGATATAGTCACGCTTGAGAGGTGGCTTGGCATCTGTATTCCGGTTTCTGTCGCTATTTTCTAGACGGCATGACATTATTTTGGCTTAGAATACATATTTGAAAATCTGAAACGCTTTACAATTTGCAATGCTAGTAAAGTACGGCGTTGATGACAAGTAACATCATTAACATATTGCTGGACAAATGCATGATTCATCATGCTCACACAGACTTGACTGTTCAACTTACTAGTGATCAAATTGGCGTGCCACGCAAGCTTATTTATTTCACGTAATAAATAGTAGACTAGCTTGAAATACGTATAATGAAATCTGGTCCGTAGACTTCCGCGGTCATCAATAATGCTCTTGGTTTCTGGCTCTAGCTTTTGCCGACGTTTCGTTCACACTCTTATGGGACATATTTAGGGCTGTTACTGCACACTGACTGGGGATCATTAACTCCGGAGGGGTTTTGGGCTTGTTTTGGATCAATTGAGCGGAAATGTTATGTATTAATGAAGTGGAAATGTTATGCATCCACAAAGCGGAAATGTTATGCATCAATGAAGCGTGATGGTTGCTAGCAGGTTTAATCAGTTGGGATTTTCACGTGTGGTGTACGGGGTAGCCATCTTCGCGAATTCAAATTGTTGAGATGTTTGAAAATCTCTATAGATTGATGGATTTTTCTACTAATAGTGAGGATTGCGAGATAAGATGGGGCTAGAGTTAAATTGGATTTGGTAGCCAGTTTCCAGTCTATGTTCAGCCAGCGCGGACCCGGCTACACGCAACATCCGCGTAGACCACTCATGTTCAGTAACACGATCGCTTTGTTTCACCGATGTACACACTACGAACATGGAATTTGGTAGTCACCAGGGACTTCCAGATAATTGCGGTCTTTGATGGGAAAACAGTCTGAGAGCTTGAGGTTAGGTTTGAAGATGGTTTTTATGTTGTTCCTGAAGAGAATCTTGCTGATGCGATCGGTGACACCATGAATGTAGGGTAGATACGCTTGCTTTGCTACGGCGATTAGGGATAGATGAAGGGAGTTGCTGTGGAGAAGGGTTGGTGTAGCGGTAAATGGTAGTTTGAATATCTTCCCTAGAATAATTATTGCGAATCAAAATTTCAGTGATGTGGTTCAGTTCTTGCGGAAGCGAATTCGGTTTAGATATGGAAATGGCTCTTTGGATAAGAGAATTGATAACACCGCGTTTTTGGGCTGAATGATGGTGTGAGCGGCTATCTATCCGTATATCCGGATATCTATTCGTGTGCGTGGGTTTTCGGTAAACGGAATATCCCAGTGCACCGTCAGGACGCCAATGTATGAGAACATCTAGGCAAGAAAGGCAATCGTCCGATTTGATCTCCATAGTGAAGCCTACGGAATCATGTTGTTCAAAAACGATAGGATATTGTTTAAAGATTCGTGTCCATGGGGCCGGATGACAAAGGTGTTATCAACGTAGCCGTACCAACACTTTGGCTTAAGGTTGCAAGATAATAGGGCTTGTTGTTCGAATGCTTCCATAAAGATGTTGGCGACGACAATAGACAGAGGAGATCTCATAGCGGCGTCCGAGACTTGCTCGTAGTATTTACCCCGAAACTGGAAATATGTAGAAGAAAGACAAGCTTCAACTAAGTAACCCAGATTATCCGGATGGTCATTGAAGATGAGGAACTCTCTAATAATGGATACTGTATCTGGTAAGGGAACCTTGATGAATAAGGCTTCGACATCAAAACTGACAAGTAAATCACCTGGTTTTATCGTCAACTCCTTCAGTCGTTGGACGAAATGTTGGGAATTTTGGAGTAGAAAGATGAATCAATAGAGATTTTCAAATATTCCAACAAATTAAATCGCCAAGATGGCTACATTACACGTGGAAATCCCAACTGATTAAACCTCCTAGCAACCGCCACGTTTATTGATGCATAACATATCCGCTTCATGGATGCATAACATTTCCGCCCCGTTGACCCAAAACAAACCTTATATAAACCCCTCAGGAATGAATAAACCCCAGTCAGTGTGCAGTAACAGCCCTGAAGATGTCCCGTAAGAGTGTGGACGAAACGTCGGCAAAAGCTACGACAATGACTCGGAAACCAAAACTATAGTACATATAATGAAAGTTTATTACTGTAGTTGCCAGAAGAGAGCTGCAACCTTACTCTTAATTTACAGTTGTCTTCAGTAGTGAGAAATTTGATAGAAAAAGAACGAATTGAGTAGATTTAAATAAAATTATTATATTCAATTGCTTCGCGAAAGTTATCGTCCTATTTCAATTCTAATGGTACTGGCTTATTGTTATTGTTTTAATCATACTTTATGTACTTTGCAAGAGCCTATGAGCATCTGTTTTAAATGCGGCTGCGCTGACAATTATATAATAAAAGCAGTGATATGCAACCCAACTTACGGATATACAAGCAACAAATGCAAGAAGGTACAAATTAGAAAACACTAGTTCCAAATTCGAACAATTTCAGTAAGATCTCCTTCAATAAGCATGCATTTTAATTAAGACCGATAGCGTGTTTCACTTCAAGAATATTTATTGATGTACGAAATGATTGCAATGAATTTACTGTACTAATTATAGTTTTTATTACATAATAGAATGCGGTACGTTTTACATGATGGACGCATTACACATATGTAAGCACATAACATGTGTACGAAGAACGTAGATGGATGTGTGGTTTGTTTATTTGATAATTTAGGAAGTGAAGCTTGGTTACGCGATCTATTAAGCGATATTATAGATTACGAACCGTTATACCATTGAAATTCTTTTAATGTTCACATGATAATAAGCACATTAAAGAATGAATCCATATTCTAGTCAAGTATATAGTATACCATCGCACATTTTGTAAAATTATCTACAAATATACAGGGTGTTCCAAATTTTTTATTTTAAATAGATTGCTATATTATTTATTGATCGTTTTGATAGTCACTTAAATTACCCTTGCAGTGATATATGGTTATGTGTACTTTCGATAATCGCTTATATACTGTTAACATTTGACAGTTGCAGACTCTGACATTTTAAGACATAACCTGGAAACAGATATAATGACGCGAGTTACTCTTTTTCTATCAATTTCTTTGTAAAATTACCTTGAAAATAATGCCAATAACGTAATACTTATTTCCAGTATTTTCGAAGATATTGCACTTTTATAGGAAATACGTTTGTAATATCCAATATGTGGGCATCCAATAGAGCTAGATGGCCATGATTTTCAAACAAAATCAAAAATAAAATGGTGCCTTTGATATTACGCGCATTTATCGTCTTACCACAAAAAAAATTTACATTGTTATATTTATTCCTAATACCTTCCAAGGTATCACAATTCTAATATGTATCACCATATAGCGTAGAAAGCAATAATTAAGTACCATCTTTCTTTAACTTGGTGTGAGGTAATAAAAACGGAACTATTTACCTCCATTCAATTGTTGTTTTTTACGCAAATTGTTTGGATTATGTTTAAGTAATAAGAAACCGTACGTAACATAGAACTATTATTATTTTCAGTTTCTAAAAAGCAATGTACGCGTTTAGATTTTTTCATAATAAAATAATGTAAATTCAGAAGGTGCTCAAATATGTCTCCATTCTGCTTTGTGCATATTCTCAACCGTCTCTAGACGAACTGGCTTACATTTTGAGTCAAGTTGTCCGCGTATAATTGAAGGTGTTTCTTACTCACTGCTATATGTTTTCCGGGATTGTAGGGGGTGTCGTGTAAACGATTTTTATAGTACGCTATAGAAAAACATCACAAAGGGTATTCCGTTGACATTCTTGATGCTAAGAGTGAATTTCTGTTGTAAGCGCCAAAAACCACTACCATGTCTATGAACTCTTCTTTCGAGAATTTCTTTTTTAGTTAATGAAAGTTAGAAAAAAATAACAACAAACTAATAATGAACATAAATGATTCAAATTACAATAAATGCGTCCTAATAAAATTATAACAAAGACTAAAACGCGATGACAGCAAAGAGAAACTACGAAAAATAGCTTTATGTGAAAATTTTAGGCAAAGCTTTAATGTTTCGTTAGATAGTACTCCCTCCGTCCGAAAATATGGTATACATTTGGAATTTATTTTTGTCCGAATTTATGGTATACATTTACAATTTTAATCAATTACATACTCCTATTAAATTGGTGTACTATTTAATATAATTATGAACAAAATTTAATTAATGAGGGATCTAGCTTTGTCTACGGCTTCTTGGGAACACATTAAACTAGATGGTAAGCGTCCTTTACGCCGAAGTTTGGCCTTATTGATGTGGGGAATCTTATACGAATTTCCTCCTTCAACCAACATAATTGATTCCATACAGGTCTGCAATGTTACAAAAACATTGTCAAGGGTCTCTCTGTCTAAATCGTCAAAGGCTTTTTCAACACATCCGATAAATTCGTCAACTGTTTTTGGCGAAGCTTTAAGTTGCAAAGATTGTATGGAATTGAAAAGGCCAAGATCTAAAACGTTTAAATCGGGACTGTTTGGTGGTTATGATTTGACCTGAATAGACCAGCCATCTGTAGAACCATGAGCCAGAAGTTCTTCATCGTCGTTGCAAGCATGAGGTTTTGCATTATCCTGTTGTATAAATATCGGTTTTTGCTTATGACTTATGGGAAACTTTAACTTGATCGCTGGAATGACGTTCTCAAGAATCATTTTTCTACATTCTGCTGAATTGACGGACACCACATTTTTTTTTTACCAAAGTTCCTTTATGCCGGTTCTTGATAAACAAAAGGCCATATCCATTAAAAAATTGTTTTCGATGTGAATCGTAACGTGGTCGGGCGACAGCAGCCATAAACATCACTTTGGTTATAAAACGTTTGCTCTTGCAACTTCGGTAGGGTTCTTCTTCGTTTATAATGTAATAAGAGCGCTTGTTTTGCGTTAAATAAAACCATTTTTCGTCTATGTGGTCTCACTTTCGACAAGCAAAACTTTAATCTCTCTAACTTGTTTTGATCTGTTAACAAAGGTTTAACAGTAGAAGATATACGCTTTATTTTCTTTCCTCGTTTGTAAATGTCGAACAATGTAGACTTTGGAATATCGACAGCAAAAGACAGACTACGAATTGACCCTCGACGATTGAAAGAAACGTCCTTAACTTTGGCTAACTGTTCAGAATAATCTTTACGTTTCCGTCCACATTTACCTTTCTTTTTTGAAGTAACATCAGCACAAATTTTACCGTCATTGTACTGTTGAGCCATTTTGCAAATTCTAGACACGGACAAACGGATTACCCCAAGTTTAGCTGCAACTTTATTTATACTCCCATGCTTCAGCTTCTGGCCTTTCAACTGCAACAATTTTTGTAATATATCATGACGTTGCTCACCGGTTAATTGCTTGAACTTGGAATTCCTTTTCAACAAGCTTACTTCATTATTTATAACAATATCTGCCATTTTGTGAACAGAGCGTGTGTAAAATTAATTTTCATGAAATGACGTTTTAACTCTATTGACGTTTTTGACACAAACAAAATCGGACAGCAGCCAACTATGTATTAGTTGTTTACCTAGCATCAGAATTTCCAATTAAGTATATTTAATTATAATTCTTTACTAATGTCTCATTAATTTTCAAAAAAATTTCAAATGTATACCATATTTTCGGACGGAGTGTCACATATTACAGTCGCAATATTTTTGAAAATACTGGAAATAAGTATTACATTATTGGCACTATTTTAAAGGTAGTTTTACAAGCGAATTTCTAGCAATACGAAAAAATATAGGTTTTACTTTTAAAAATCGAAGAAAAAGCGTGTGAAACAGTCTGAACATATTTTTACATTTTACCATCTTGAAATATACAGGGTCCGGCAAAAAAAAATCCCGTATTTGAAGAAGCTGCTGTATGAGTTGTAGTGGGGGTATTGATCTGGAGGGGGTATTGTTTGAAAGTGGTGTACGTGCCATTTTCAGTGTGCGCAATGGTTTGGTTCGGTAAGCATTGTGCGTTTGTTGTGGAGGAATTTATTCGTAACGGTGGTTCTGTGATTACTACGCATGATCGTGTTCCTGATAGGAAAACTATCAAAGTTTGGGTGTCAAACTTTAGACAATCAGGTTCAGCACTGAAAAGAAAACCTACTGGCCGACTTCGGACTGCAACAACGCCGGAAGATGTGGCGCATGTGAATCGTTACTGTCACATGATAAAGACCTTCCTCCGACCTAGGTTAAACCAGTTTGTTGTAGACCATGAAGAGCAAGAAGTCTGGTTCCAGCAAGACGGAGCCACAGCTCACATGTCTCGGTGTTCTCTGGAAATGATGAGGGAGTTGTTTCCTGGACGTCTTGTCTCTCTGCGAGGAGACATCGCCTGGCCCCCAAGGTCGCTTGATTTATCACCTTGTGATTTTTTTTTTGGGACACTTAAAGGCTCAAGTGTACAAACATCGTCCCACAACTCTGCAAGCACTTAAGGAGGCAATCACCCAGGAAGTGGCAGTCATTCCAAGAGAAATGGCACGAAGAACTATGGACAACTTCCGGAAAAGACTTCGTCAATGTGTCAACAATGGAGGACGTCATTTACCGGATATAATTTTTAAAATCAAGTAGTGTAAAATGGCGTAGTATTCATTGTTCACAAATAAAAGTATTTTTTCTGTACCTTTCTTAGTTTCTTTGTAACTACCTTTTAAAATTAGGGAGTTTCTTTTGCCGGACCCTGTATAAAATGCTAGCCCCTAAGCCTAAGTTGATAGCAAAATAGTAACTTACGACACTACATATGTTTTCTGGATAGGTCTTAAAATGGCAGAGTCTGTAACCGTCAAAATTTCAACAGAATTTGCAATATAGCTAAAAGTAATTATCGAAAGTGCACATAACTGTATATCATTGAAATTTAAGTTCCCATCAAAATAATCAATAAAAAATATAGCAATTCATTTAAAATAAAAAAGTTGGAGGCGGTCGCGCAAATTTGCAATACCCTGGATGTTTGGAGATAATTTTACAAGATACGCTAAACTCCAACGACATACTAATGGCTCACCTGGTATTGTCGGTCCGTACCTGATTAAAATGATAAGAATAAGGGGGTGACAACATTAACCGGGGCTCACTGTATTATTTTCTGCCATTAACAAAAAAATTTGGAATATCGATTCGACAAACTTTTGGTAATGGTAATTCTTCCCTAAAAATATCAGTTTATTTCTTTAAAAATTAAATGGTTAAGGAATCCTATAGTACCGGAACGATAAACTATCAATACTTTATTCCTTTCGTCATACATCTATACATTTTACATCGAAGAAAGTCAACGTTCGCTTGGGCTTTTAATCCAACAAGGGAACAGTACGCTTTTTCTTGTTATTCAGTAAATACACTCAAATAGCACAACAAATATATAAATGTGAGAATAACGTTGTTTCCGTCTTGTGGGTCGTTGTGGATGCGTTGTACCAATGTGATTCATATATAAAGTTATACGCCACAATGGCTCGCTCTTTGACTCCTTACTTCTTTCTCTTTTCATCTCATTTATTATATTTGCCGAGCGAGGATGAACTATCAAAATCGTTGTTTAACTTTAAACTTTCTCGACGGGTAGACCTAAAACTCTTGTATACCTACTTGTTTGGGTGTAAAGTTATAAAATTGGACGCATTGATATACAGAGCGATTAAGAAACATGCGATTTTTATAGAAATTATTCCTGGATTTCTTTAATGCGATGCACGTGTAAGGTTTTACATCTCGCTCTAATTGCTGCAGCTTATTAATCATCCTTCCATTTATTTTGCCAATTCACGGACGAAGCGCGATTGAATATTTGTGTGGTATGAATGCAGTGTTATTGGCAAAATACGTTTCGTTGTGGAATCTAGTTCAGTCACGTAGGCAATTTATGCTTTGTGTTTAAAATGTTATTCATTGTTGAAATGAATGTTCTCTAATTGTATTTCTGTATTACCATATTCGTAAATAACAAATATCGTGTGTACGCATTGTACACAAAGTTAATATTATGCACAGAGAGTATAGAATTATTTGGAAATATTAGGCATGTATTTCTATAGCATGTCCTAAATTGAGTAGGTTGCCATGGGTATCTTTCTTACTATAAAGTATAGTGGTTTGTTTAAATAAGCAAAATTATGCAGGTTTGAGAGTTAACTAAGATTCCGCTGAGAAAAATTTTAAATTCCAAACAGTTCAGAAATTATTGAAAAAAAATTGAAAATCGATGTTTAAAAAAGTAAAATATCGTAATTGTAAAAGATATGAAAAAATGTTTCAAGTAAAAATTGTTTGATTATGTTTGATCAGCTTAATTACGTTTAATCAGCCTTATAAGGTGATTATTGAAAACTGCATCTGGTGAGCCTCAATGCCCTGGAATGATATACAAACGGTTCGAGAATAGAAGGTGTTGGAACAGGTATAGGTGTTAGCGGTTCTAACTACCACCTAAAAATGCCTACAGGACTCCACACCAACATATTTCAAGCAGATATTTCTGCTTTAAGCCTGTGCGCCATAAAGAACCTCGAGAAAGGGCTAAAGGCAATTAAGGCCTACGCATATGATTCTGCTTTGATACACGAATGTGTACACAATCTAAGGCAATTGGGACGCAATAACCACGTTCCTTTGCGGTGGGTCCCAAGCCACCAAAGGATCGAAGGAAATGAAAAGGCAGATAAGCTGACTCAAGAAGCAGCGAACATGCCTTTCATAGGCCCTAACCCTTTCTGTGGTCTCCAAAAGAACCACATAAAACAAGCAATTAAATAAGACATGGGAGGACAATCAAAAGAACTCGTACTGGGAAAATGTTCCAGGACAAAAACAGGCGAGAGCAAAGGGGAGATTACTGGCACGATTTCTGACAGGCCATGTAGCCCAAAAATATCACGTATTTAAACTAGGTAAAGCTGAAGATTAAATCTGTCGCCTATGCCAAGAAGATCTGGAGACGGCAGAACACATCCTATGCAAATGTGTTGCCATCAATGGCACACGACATCAACATTTCAGTAGGCCATTTCTTGCACTTACTGAACTGAAGAAAGCAGATCCTAGAGTAGCACTAAGGTTTATTAAAAGCCTCTAACTATTCTAATACACATAAGGGCATTTTGTTACAATAGATCTATCAAGGTCGCAGTGAAAAGGCGCCCCGAAGACAATAATAGTAATAATAATAATAGATACACTTACGCAGCTTATAACAAAATTAAATTTAAATCGGTGGTGTCCAAGATATTGGTAGAAATTTTTTCATTTTAAATGGATGTCACATTGGATTTTTCATGGTTAAATAGTATTTTTCTTTCTTTTTTCAATAATGTATCACACCTTATGTCTCATTAAAGTAATGCTAAAGATATTACATGTCTTAACTTTAAATTAAGTAGACATGAAGACAAATGCTCTTCTTCAAATAGTAAGTGAATCCGCTTAATTAACTGAAATGTCAAATTAGTTTCTGAAGTGTAGTCAGTTCACGTTATTATAAATTAGAACTAATATGATTTTGAAAAAACAAAATATCCCCAAAATAAATTTCAAATTGTTCAGACATTTGGACCAAATGATCATAATAATAAAGAGAGTTAAAGCCATTATTCATTTAGAATGTTTTATAGACTGGCGAAACTTAATTGTCTAAATGTTGATTACACTGGGGAACAATTTGTAACACAATTTCTGTTGAGTTTGGTTTTTGAGCTGTTTTATAGTTAATTAGGCATGCTGGTTTCAAAGCTGTAGTTAGTTTTCTTCTACCACGTCAAGTTTTATCTCTACACCTCATAAGGTGTTTATCTCTACATTCTCATAAGAACTCTCCGCGAAATCGAGCATGAAAAGAATACTTGGTTGGCATTCAAAAATATTGTTAAAGACTATCTTGGAAATACACGAGCACAGAATTACGCCAAAATTGTTCAGCAACTCTTGGAGAGCTTCAAACTGCTGGGTTGCAACATGAGCACCAAATTACATTTTTTACATAGCCATCTTGCTAACTTCCCGGAAAATCTTGGTGCAGTCAGTGATGAGCAGGGTGAGCGATTTCACCAGGATTTGAAGGTCATGTACATATGATGGCTGACTATTGTTGGAGCATCAAGCGAGAATGTCCACAGATTAAACATTCCAGAAAAAGCTATAAGCGAAAATGTTTGCCTTAATACGTGATTACCGTTCGATAAAAAGACAACTATTTGTATGAACACAATTTAACTTGCAGTAACTGTTATAGCCTATGTAGGAATAAAATTATTCTTTATAAACAGTATATTTGGTAAATTTTTACTTTATTTTCCTTTATATGCACAATTTGTATGACTTTTGAGGGTATCCTGTAGCTTAAAAAGTTGACGTGATTGACAAAAACTGCGGTTATTTTTGGATCCAGAGTTAGTTGAAAACAAGTCACAGATTTAAGACAACGAAATTGCTGTTCCCCAGTGTTATTTAATCGACGTATCGAGCAGCATTGGGCTGATACGTACTGATTCTACAACGCAAGCAACCAAGTTGGCTGCGATTTTAATGTTTGTTCTGGTTGTGATATACAAGGTGCGGCAGAATGATCACCCCTATTTGGGAAGGGAGTAGCCGTGGACGGGTAGGGGGCGTAGCAGCGGCGAGCGCGTCAAAATACGGATGTGCTCATGCCATTTCCAGTTTAAATCACGGCTTGGTCCGGAATGCACCGCGCTTTCACTAGGAATTCAGTAACGAATGTTTCCTGGGCATGATATCTCCTTGCGTGGTGACATCGGGTGGCCCCCTCGTTCACCATATTTGCGCCCCTGTGATTTTTTTTCTCTGGCGCTACCTCAAATCCCGCGCATATCAACATCATCCCCAAACCTTGGAAGCTCTTAAAGATGCGATAACCCAAGAAGTTGCTGCTATTCCGCCCGAAATGACCCGCAGGGTCCTGGAAAACTATCGGGAGAGGCTCAATCAGTGTATTGAGAATGGAGGTCGCCACTTGAGTGATGTCATTTTTAAAACACGTTAATCTAAAACCGCATTATATGCACTTTTCAGGAATACATTTATCTTTTTTGTATCTTGCTTGGTTTGAATGTTATTAGCTTTCCAAGTCGGGGAGGTCATTCTGCCGCACCTTGTATTTAAAAACCTTTTAGCTGGTTCTTATAATATTTGAAGGAAACATAATACAATGGTATTTCGATATTTTGCAAACACTCCTAGAATGATTTTTAGTTGACCTATCTTTAACTTCAAATGTTCGAATATGGTACTTACTGGTAAAATAGCGCTCATGTACACATTGTCAGAAATATTACTAATAGACTTAAACTGGCCAATCAGCAAATCTATTGACTCTGGATTTTATTTGTGAGGCCCTTTGAAAAATAGAATGTATGGAAATAATCATAATTACAATAACATAGAAGAGCTACCTGAAGGAGTAATTCAAGTATTTAACGGTATTTCTATTAGTATTGCTAACAGTAACTACCAGTGTTGCAAAGCGATATTATTTGGAACCGCGTCGTTGTAGAAGCTACGACAACGACGCGGTTCCAATCCGGAAACCAAGAGTATAAGGTATCATTTGTGTTTAGTCAATAACATTCAGTGTTTCGGACATTTATTATTATTTTAGTTTCCCTTAAATGTTGCTTTTGTTTCTAAAATAAACTTAATCTGCCATTATAGATCATACATACATGATTTAAAATTAGGATACGTCATATGTTTCACATTTTTAACGAGACACAGGTTGTGATATATTCTTCAAATAGAAAGAAAAATACTATTTAACTACGTAAAAATCTAATAGGACATCCATTTAAAATGAAAAAGTTGTTATCAGTATTTAGCAATCTGCCATCTTGAACTTCATTTCGTTAGCGATGGCAAATGTGCTTTATTAAGCCAAGCAACTGTCACTTAAAACATTTGTTCACGTTATTTATAATTACGAAAAAAATTACTTCCAAAATCGCAATTTTCAGTTTTTTCTCATTTCTGTACTGTTCAGAATTTTAATTTTTCTTCAACGGAATCTCAGCAACCAAAACTGCATGGCTGTGCTGTAAATATCACCTCGAAATCAGTTAATAATCCTAGTTTCCCAGATTCTTCAATCTATTTAAATACGCATGGCATAAAAGTGGATACATCGCCGAACGGCTACCGCATTTTAAAGATCCTGTAAGATTCCGCTTCCCGAAGGATGCATAAAATACACAGTGAGGTATTTGCGGTTAGCCTGCGTTTATTCGTTGTACATGGTGTAAATAATTCTTTTGTTTTCAACATTTCTACACGGATTACCTATCATTCTTACTATGTATATGCAATGCGCATCGTAATGATGTATTTCTTAACTTACGTTTTGAACAGTCATCAGTAAACTCTATACTCACAGTTAGTAAACTCTATACTCTGGCAGGTTAAGCGATCAGTCGAGCTGCTACCCTCACAGAAAGTGGAGCATTACGAGTTGCTCACTTCTGTAGAGGTCGATATAGCTATTAAATTCGACAATTTCAGTGATTAGAGTATCTTTAATTAGATATTTTTATCCATACTTGTATACTCTATACTCACATTTTATTAATAAAATCATTTGATAACCACTTGCGTGCTTTCTTCATTACTAGAGCGGGTACTTTTTAAATTTCGCCGATGATTTAAGTTGGTAATTCAGACAATAAAGGATATATGTATTTGCCTGTATTACGTTAAGAGATTAGCGTTTTTATATTTCTCATAGTTTCTGAGCTGTTAAGTCAAACAGGGAAGGATAGTGTTGAGCTCAGGGTGCTTCACATCCCGCCAGTGGGCGATTGGGCAGCTAAGGTAGTTACCGTTGTTCTCACACTAAATTGGTCTACAAACCCACAAAATTTTATTTAAAGCAACACGTACCTACTTTCTTCTGTACTTAGTAACTGGATCAACATTCCCTTTTTTTGCTTTATACAACCTGAGATAAAAATTGAGAAACGTTATGTCAGTTTAATTTTTACTATTTCGGTTTTAAAACCTGCAAGTCACAAGCAATTATTCAAGAATCCCTTAATTTCATCACCAGTAAAATCCAATTTTGGCATCTTTAGTATAAAACTTTAACCAAATGATGTAGTTTCCAGAATTAAAAATAAATTAACATTTAACTGTAGCTGTAAACGATTTTCCATAGCACACTAGTGAGAAAACATGGAACAAAAGATGGCATTGGTACAATAAAACATGATATTGAACTCATCATTTTTTATTGTATAGCTATGAAGCTTATTAATTAATTAGCTGATAAATGTTGCCTTATGTTTTGATCAAAAATTGAGTGGAATAAGAAAGTAGGGGGTGACATTAAAAAAAAATTGACATTATAATTTTAAAATTTAAAAATTTGTTCACTTATCCTTGTAGGATGTAATAAAAACTTAAATTCTTCCCTTATTTTAACATCAACAATTTTAGTAAGTTATGATTTTCTTCAACATTCCCAATTTGTCATTTTTTAATAAAAAAATATCTGTAGAATGTACGTAAACCACATGTTATGTGTTATGAATTTGATCTATAATCACGCGAGGAATTAATACTTCAGTACTTCATGCTTTATATATAGTGTGTTTTGGCAAATCTTTATATAATTTCACATACTCTCATTATATTTTGACTGATTTTGCAAGCTTATATTTTCCGAACGGCATGAAGTATTAAGACGTGATTTTCTCCATTGAGTTTTATATGAGTCCAAGTTTTTTTATGGCTTTTATGGATATGTTATTTCTTCTCAATCAGTCAAAATATAATGAGACAGCCTGTATATTAAATTCTGGGACCGGCTGGCCACAGGTTATGGTTCAAATAATTATGCGACTTCATCTAAAGGCTAATAGTGGTAATTGAAACAAATGTATACATCTAGAGACACTGATTTTTGAATATTCAAACAAAATTGAAATAAAATTGAGTTTGTACGTGTTTAAAACCTTACTCCTTTAAACTTCAAATATAGTATACAAGATAGATACTTATGTATAACGGGTGTTTTTTTTTGCTTAGATAGAACTTATGGAAAAGTTAACTGTCAAACGAGCTGTCAAACTGTGTTCAATTTTCGACATTTATGATCAGTATACTCTGGCAAGTCATCATGAATAGACTCACGTTTGAACAACATTATCAGTCATCGATTCGCGCAACTTACAAATAACTTCGTGATTTTTATGGCCCACGTAATCGTCCTTCTGAGCAAGCCATCCGTCGAGCTGCGGATAGATTTCGCACAACATACTCTCTCTATGATGCAATAACACCAACACGTCGAAGGAATGTGCATTCTGAAGAGAACATCGTTGCTGTAAACGAAAGTGTGGAAGAAGATCCTAATTTATCAATTCAATGTTGATCACAGTCATTGGGGCTCTGTCCTTCCATTACACGGAAAATTTTGCGTAAGATCTTGGTTTACATCAGTATAAGATCCAGCTGGTACGGTAATTAAAACTACAAGACTATCATCTGCGTCATTCTTTCGTTAATTGGGCTCAAGAACAGTTGGAAACTGACCCGTTGCTTTATCGCAAAATTGTGTTCAGCGATGGGGTTCCTTTTTAGCTTAACGGGTTTGTGAATAAACAAAATTGCCACATATGGAGTAGGACCAATCCACAAGAGATACAAACTTTATTACATCCAGAGAAATGCACTGTTTGGTGTGGTTCGCACGCCGGCGGCATTATTGGCCCTTATTTCTTAAAAAATGAGGCCGGAGCTCGCGTTACCGTCAATGGAGATCGTTACCGCAGCATGATTAATGATCTTTTGCTTGAAAATGTGGAGGACATTGATCTGGACGAGATGTAATTTCAGCAGAATCGCGCTACGTGTCATATGGCGACGGCAACCATCGACTTATTGAAATCAAAATTTGGCAATAAGTTAATTTCGAGAAATGAGCCTGCTAAATGGTCTCTAAGGTCTTGCGATTTGACACCTCTCGATTTTTTTTCCTGTGGGGCTACGTAAAATCACTGGTTTTTGTCAATAAACCAGCAACAATTGACGCCTTAGAAGCCAACATTGTTCGTGTTATTCGTGACATACGGCCAATAGTGCTCGAAAGAGTAACCCAAAATTGGACGTCTAGAATACGCTTCGTTAAGGACAGCTGCGGTGCTATATGCCCGAAATCATTTTCAAATGTTAATGCAATGAATAAATCTTTCGAATTATACCAAAAATTTGATTAGATTTACATTTTTTGTATCATTTTTTATAATTTTAAGTTCTATCGGGCTTAAAAAAACACCTTATAAACCATAATCTCTGCTTCTTTTCTATTTACATAGAATTTCAGATTTCCTTCTTTGTTCTTCTATTTTTTGCTTTTATAAAGTATTTTTTATAGACGTAATTGCTGGTTCTGATAATTAAACACATATACTTGATTAAATGTATTTCTCTTCGACATTCGTTTAGTCTGCATACGTGTGAAATCCACTATGTCGAACTTCTTTTCGCGTAGAGTAACGTAAAAAATAAAATATACCGTTCAATACACGTGACTTAATAACACAATACGCAAAGCCAATAAAAACTTGAAACAATGGTGTGTTTGTCATGGCTTTATGTTTCATACAACATCCTATAACCTTCTTGAAATTGAAAAATGCAAACTGTTCTATGCATGTTTCGCAGAATTTCATTGAACGTTTCAATCAGACACTCAATATGAAGACAACCAATATTGCTATTTTATAATATATTTTGTGTAGAATTTTGTTCTATTTGTTTTAAGTACAATTAGGAAGTACTATTTGTTTCTACATAGTAAGTGCTGTTTTGTTTGTACAATTCTTAATTTGACAAGCGGTAGAGGTATTTTAAAAACTTGATAGTGATAGTAATGAGTAACGCTGGCCACGAGCGGTACCGCGCATCGGCGTAGAATCAGTTCGGACCGAGAGGAACGGTAGTATTACTTCGTCTGCGGAGCAGTACGGACATTTCGCTGCCGGTCATTTGCGCAATTGTTTATCTGTCCTAGAAAAATTATGATTTCGTCAGCAAAACGACCGCGGTCGGACAAACTTCGAAAATTTATTGCAGAAATTCTAGACTTAATATATGAAGGTGCTAAAATTAAATGTGTAATCTGTAAAATCCCGTTAATGTGTTGGTCCAGACAACATTGTCTACGACACGTAAATAGTGAAAAGGATGTCTCAAAAAGAAATTGCGCACGAGACAATGAAAAATTTATATTTAATTTATGCGTTACGTTTATCGCATGTAATATACCGTTTAATTTACTAGACAAGGAACCATTTATCTGCTTTCGGAATAACTATTCGGAGTGCAAATTACCAAGTCGAACATCGTTACAACAGATCGGAAGAAACATTCTGTTCTTAATGTGATGGCACGCAAATTGGAACCTCATCAATCGGCACCTTCAATTCTATTAGTCTCCAAACGAATACAACAGTGTACTGCCGAAGTAATTTCAAAGTTAGTGTTAAATACATTGGACAAGTTTGAACTTTCAACAAACCAACTCTTGATGTTAGTGCGTGATGGTGCTGCAAACATGCTTTCTGTAGGCCGGTTTCTTAAAAAGCATTCTGCTAATTTGTTACACATTACGTGTAAAATTCATGCTCTCAATCTTGTGGCGGATAGTATCAGAAAATGTTATCCTGAGGTAGACGCTTTAATAGCGCATACCAAAGCAGTATTTGTCAAATCACCGAAACGTATTTCCGAATTTCACAGACTGTGCCCCCGTATACCAGAGTCACCAGAACCTATTCTAACTCGTTGGGGAACATGGTTGCAGGCCGCGTTTGATTATCATAAATATTTTGATAATATTGAGAACGTGATTTTACAATTCGATACAAAGGAAGCTGCCGCTATCCAGAAAAGCCAGTCGAAATTTCAAGATATGTTAAAATGGATTTAAAAATCATTCACGACAATTACTTCGGGCTCGCAGATGCAATAGAAAAATTACAAAATCCTGCGGTGCCGTTAGAAGAATCTCTACAAATAGTGCAACATGTTCACGCACAGCTATGCGCGATTGAAGACGCAAAAAATGTTTCTGTTTTAGAAAAATTTGAAAGTGTTTTTGAGAAAAATTCTGATTTTGGCACATTAAGACACATTTGTGAAGGTGCGTCAACAGAATCGTTATTTGAAAGATTATTTTACTTACGCAAATATTACGTCACTAGATGTAGAACGTTCGTTCTCTGCACATAAACGCATTTTTTCCTCATGCCGTAATGCCGTACTAGTTTTGCCGAAACAACAGTTGAAACATATCTAATGTTGCAGATATTTAACAGACATTATTCACTTTGTGATTTCACGGAGGACTCTTAAAATGGTAAGTGTTTGAGCACGTGTTATTTAATTTTTATTTAAAAGATGAGCGAAATTATTTGCGGCAGCAAACATCTCTATTAGCAGAATAACTCTAGTGGAACGCGAGGCCTGGTCGACTCTACGCTACTGCGCGGTACCGTTCGTGGCCAGCTTTAGTAATGAGACTAATGACCGGTCCGATAAACATGAAATCGAGGACGCTTCAAATATCAAATTGCAAGTTTTCAACAAAATGCATAAATGATGAAATCAGTATTTGTGAATCGGGGGCAAATTTATTGCATTTCTCTATAGAGAACTTTAAAATAAAATACAACGTACACCTCCGGTTTATAGACTTTTTAAGTCTGAATTAAGTTAATTTCGGATTAAGATCTAATTCGCAATTAAATTAATTATTGTTTACGTATATAGTTTGATCTGATTTAATTCGCGATTAACTAATTAGAATTAAAGAGGCATCTGGGCCTATCGGCAGCATAAAAACATTTTACGTGTGTTAATGACTATACTTAGAGGATTCTATTCTATTTTAAAGAACAAATAACAGCTATTTCCTTGGTATTTTACTTATTGTTAGTAAAACAGAGGGAGTTATACTGATTTTATAGAAATTACTTTGGTAGCATTTGATATTGGCTAAAGAATAAGTATGTTGTTGACATAATTATTCAAAGATTCATTTATTGTTAATTACCCACGTCTGAAAATGAATTTATTCTCATTTATAGTTGCATTTAGTTATACATATATTGCTGCGAGGCGAAGCAGTGTTAGTGGCCTCGAATTTCCCTCAGACCAATTATCTTTCTCTTTGTCTTGCACGTGTAGCTAAGACGTATTTATGTTTAAAAAAGAGACCAGTAAACAACTTTTAATGCGAGAAACAAAATTCAGTAACGGAATGTTTAATAACATTTCTTCATTACAAAATTATGTAATTGCATTGTATATCGACGAACATATTGCTACTCACATGCAGGCATTAAATTACAATGGTAAGCATGGTACCGTACGTCAAAATTTGGACATATAACATCTCCAGGGGAGCGACATTTTTGGTGGAAGTTGAAATCAGAAAGGTTATTTGATTTTATTGATATAGTAAACTTTGGATCTGGATTAGAAGACAAAAAGAGATGGGATAAACAAGTTTCGACAAAAAGAGAACCTTTTAAAATTCCTCGATAAATTAAAAAGTTGCAAATAAATATGAATCTATTTCAACATTAAAGTTTAAAAACAGAAAAAAAGATTTGAAGAAAGGAAACATTTGGATTTCAATTGGGAACTGCGTCGGGGCAAGACCTCCGTAAAGGGACATCGAACTACAATTTTCAATTGAAGAACTACAGTGAGTAGTTACAAAATTCATTATTTGCCCAAATAAATTCAAATAAAGATCTGTAATTTCCTTGGAATTTCCGACGTAATTAAAAACTTGAAAATCTCGTCTTGGTAAGGAATCGAACCTGACACTTTTCGCTTGCCGCACGGGCGTGCTAATAACTACACCACAAGGACCTTATGTCAGGGACTTTTAACATATTCCGGTGTCATCTGATATTTTAACAACTAAAGTTTTACAATTTTACAAGAAATCTTACGATGACAAATTTACAGCAAGCAAAGGTTGGATACGAAAATTTAAAAAAGTCTGGTTTAAGAGGCTTGAAAATTTTCGTAAAAAAGCTTTATGCCAATACACAAGCAGTTGATCCATTTGTTCAAAAATTGCGTAAAAGAAATAGTGAATTAAATTTAGTCCCAGAACAAATTTATAATGCCGACAAGTTATATTGGAAGCTTCTGTCAGATAAAACACTTGTTCATTCGAAAGGAATTGGAAGCAAAACCAGCAAAAAGAGTTATATTTCTGGCATGTTGTAATGCTGAAACCTCACACAAGTTGCAAAATGCCTGGATGACATAACAAATGTTTAAGGAATGGTTTCATCTTTTATTTGCGAAACAAGTAAAACAATTTTTAAGAAGTCAGAATTTACCTGAACGTGCTGCCTTGCTTATTGATAATGCTGCGAGTCACGCTGTCGAACGTGAATTTATCAGCGATAATAAAAGTTTCTTTCTAATTTTTCTTCCTCCAAACACTACGTCTTTGATACAGTTGCTTGATCAAAGCGCCATTCGTTTAACAAAATTATTGAACAAGAAAAATGTTAACAAACATTGTAACTCTTAACGAAGACGATCTGACCGCTTGTTGTAAAGTACATCGATTTAAAAATCTTTGTTTGTTAGGCTGTTTTGGGAAAAAGTATCTTCCGAAGTTATTATAAAGCTGGAATAAGATTTTATTGGGCGATGTTGAGAAAGACCAAAAATTTCATGAATTAGATCTTACACCAGTAAGCGCATTGCGTGAAAAAATACCTGCAGAAAAAAATGATATTGTGGTGAATTCATTGCTGCAAGAAATAACATGTACAAACGAAAATTAAATCAATGATTGGCTAAATTATTGATGACATGGAAGGAAATGATAATGAAGAAGAGGAAATCTTAGTTAGAAAGATATCAATCAAAGACGAAAATGCCTTTAGAAAAAATATTTTGTGATTGGGCAGAAGAAAATAGTGTTGATATTACTGATGCTAGTCTTAAATAGAATTAAGGAGTCAATTTTGAAAAAAATGCAAAATCATTTAAAACAGAAAAAAGTTGCTGACTCTTTTATATTATGCCCTCCCGCCCCCAAGCTTTCTTTTGAACGACAGAAGCTAGCGTTTTTAGAAAAAAGTAGGTCTATTTCTATTTTTTATAAACTAACTTTTGCCGTTATCAGCATTTCAATTGTATTTCCGGTTTCACCGGAAGTGGCGTAAACTTTCTTTATTTAAACGGAACACCCTATATATTTTTAGGTTTTTGGAAAGGCAATCGAAAGACAAATCCAACGATACCATATATGTTTTACTTTAACTTAAGAGATATGATGATATGCAATAAATGTTTTGGTAATCTGTTTTCATTGTTACGCAAAATTGGCTAGAAAAGAACGCCAAATTATTTCTTGTGACACCTGATTGATCTAAAGAGCTCGTTGTTAAGCAAAGTAATCATAATAATTGCCAAATCTCAATTCCAAAAACGTAAATTATTCTTGTTGTTTATTGTTATTATATCCTGCATTTATCATATATTCCTTCTTTGTTCTCGTTATTATTTTCTCTCATTTTACCTTGTTTTGCTAATTTTCTTTACTTTATCGAACTTTATTGCAATTAATTAATTAATTATGGTAAGTTTGTTTAAATATGTTTTTGTGCAAAAAAATTTAAACTTAAGCACATTGCCTGTCAAAAACTAACAAATTTAAACAAACCTATTACAATTAATTAATTACAATAAAGTTGGATAAAATAAAGGAGAAACAACAATTAACAAACCAAGTTAAAATGAGAGAAAATAATAACGAGCACAAAGAACGAAAGTATGACAAATGCAGATTATAATAGCAATTGTTCTAATGCGGCTCTGTGCGATGAATACATAATGGAGTTGGAAGAAAAGAAAAGTTCACTTTCCCACAATAACTCAATTTAATAGGAAAGAGCGACCGGTTTCAGGACTAACGTCCCATCTTCAGGCTCGCTGAAAGAATCCGGAAGAATATTATGTAGTAGATGTATATCATTATTAGCCATTATGAGTCTGAAGATGGGGCATTAGTCCCGAAACCGGTCGCTTTTTCCATTTAAATTGAGTTATTGTGAGAAAGTGGACTTTTATTTTCTTTCAACTCCATTATAATAACAATAAATAACAAGAATAATTTACGCTTTTGGAATTGAGCTTTGGCGATTGTTATGATTACTTTGCTTAGCAACGAGCTCTCTAGATCAGTCTGATGTCACAAGAAACAATTTGGCGTTCTTTTCTAGCCAACTTTGCGTAACATTGAAAACAGATTACCAAAACCTTTATTGCTGCATATCGTCATATTTCTAAATTAAGGTATAGCATATGTAGTATCGTTGGATTCGTCTCTCGATTACCTTTCCAGAAACGTAAAAATATACAGGATATTCTATTTAAAAAAGAAAGCTGACGTCACTTCCGCTGAAATCGGAAATACAATTGAAACGCTGATAACGGCAAAAGTTAGCTTACAAAAAATAGAAATGGAGCTATTTTTTCTAAAAACGCTAGATTCTGTCGTTCGAAAGGGCCCTCACTGTATAGTTTACATAATATGTCTTTGTATATTACTTACAGTTGTAATACATTTAAAAAAGTCTTTTAATTATGTATTTAACAGTTTATTAATTCAAATAAATAAGTTCTTTGCATTGCGGTTCAATAATCCGAATGTTCTGGTAATCCGAATCGGTTTTGTTTTAATTGATTCGGATTAGTGAATCCTCACTGTATTTTATTTTTATTGTGACTTTCAAACTCTTATAAATCCCGTTGGGCCGCTCACCATACGTAAATTAAAACGATATAGTTTACACTTACATGATCAGTTGAGCAGAAGGGGGGGTACATTTATACAACGTTAGTTAAAAATTTGTGCATCAAATAAATATGTTTATCGAGATGTGGAGGATATAGTACGTTTTGATATCAGTATTAATCAGATAATCTTAGGAAATGTCGGCAATTGGCTAGATTACTGTGTAACTAGCAAATGAGAATGTTGTTTTTGATTTAATCTAATTAAAAGCAATGGAAATGGCTGACTACCACTAATTACTTTCTTTTTAATTTCGTTTTTTTATCTAGTAATAGATATTTTTCTATTTTGCCATCACAATAATATTTTTATTACATTTCCAACTCAAACTCTAACAGTTCCGTAATAAAATCTTGACACAATTCGTTAAAATTAAAATTCTTCGATGTTACGTCACATAGCAACCGAATCCAGGGTACACGCTCGTTAGTAAAACGACATAAATTATTCACACACATCCAATTATAAATAAAATAAGTCGCACTAAACACATAAATATAGACACAATATAATTGTCGTCGGCACGTGGCTCGGTAAACAAACACTAACACGATGTAAATAACACGGATTCGTATCTTCGATTACCAACGGAATCTTCTGACATGGATGTTTAACTCGCAAAAATACTTCGAAAATCGGAGATTTTTAAAGCGCATAACTCGAGCGTGTATTAAAGATAAGGAACGTGGAAATCTTCGCCGTGAAGGTACGACTTCCCGGTGCACCGAATCTCGCTAACGAACACGTAGAAAAACCACGGTGTACTGGCTTTCAGAGATTACATTCATGGGGGCACGTATATATATAACACGCACACAGATTGTATTATCAGCCCCTTCCCCAACGGGCGATAGCAAAATCCATAACTCGATTATCAAACTTGGTGATAATATTGTGTGCACATCGTCATAATATACATATATATTTCGTATCTTTTTAGTCGACTTGCGGCGATAATGGGAAAAACGATAAGTTATCACCTTTTCTGCTGTTGTTTTGGTCCGTGTATATATGCAATGCGTACACACTTACGGAGAGCGTTATATTGTACAGCGCGTATTATAAAAGGCATTAATAAAGCACACCGTGTTATCGAAGATATGCGGTTACACGTGATAATCGTAGTCATTCACAGACCTCCAGACGATATCTTGGCTGCTGCTGATGCTAGAGATGCTTGGTTGCCCGCCGTCTTGCTGTCTACAATGTTACCCGACGTGAGGGTGGTAATTCTTGCTGGTGTTTACTACCTTATCTTCTTGTTGGGACCATGAACTGAGATTTCAGCTTGTATTTGTATATACACACATACATACGTGCAAATGCAAGCAGTACTGGTTTAGGAAATAAGCAGACTGTGTTGGTGTTGTGTTACGTTTAGTGCTAATTATGTTATGCGTTTATGTTGCTTGAAATACAGGGCCGGTCCTACCTATAAGCAATTGCGTACACCGCACGCAGGCGGCTAAATTAGGGAGCGGTCAAATTAGGGGGCGGCCAAAGAGACCAGACCGAAAAAAACCAAAAATATGCAAGCTGCAGGATTTATACTTTTGGTGGTCCTTTGCTTTAGAACATATGTGGTTACGTTTGTGGTAATACCGAATAAGCAAAAAAATCAGTGGAAAAGTTACTAACTAGAAAAGGTATTAATTGAAGTCTGCGAGAGTACTATTTTAAGATTAGTAGTTTGCTAGCATTTCTGAATATTTTGTAGGTTTTTATCCAATAACAGATACGACAGCTGAAGGTTTATGTAAATTTGTAGACAGGAATTACTTCCTAATTTGGATTTAAATCCAATCCAAGAGCATTGTTTATTTCATGTTCTCCACATACCATAAATTTAGTTGTTAATGATGCAGCTAATACAAGCAAAGAAATTAGTGGGTTTTCTAACATTGTTCAAGGATTATATTTTTTTTTCTGTCTCTACCTACAGATGGGATATTAAAAAAAAAAACAAATTGATGGTTTTACACCCAAACCTATAAGCGAAACCCGCTGAGGTAGTAGCACTGAATCGCTTACGCAGAAACATAAAATCTATTGCACTTATCTAATTCAAATAAGTAAAGATATTGCAAAAGGTCATAAAACAAGAAATTTCTTTATAGACGCCTTCAGCTCAATTTTATTTTCCTTTTTGCATTTCATTTTGACTGATTCTATTGTCATTTGACACCTTGAATCAATAAACGTTATTATTATTATTATTATTAAATATGGCTAGGTCTTTAAAGGAAAAGATTTATTCTTTTTAAATTAATATGTTTGGTTGTCATTTGGTGCGATCTTCAAAAATAAACTGAGCCAGTAAAATACTACAAAATCAGAATCCAGAGCTAGGTGAATGTGTCGCAGCTTTAAATAACTTAAAAGAATATCTTCCTAAAAAAGTTTTGAAATGTTTATTAAAGAGTCTGAAACTTTAGGGCAGGAAATTGAAACGTAACCAGGTTTTTCCGAACCTTGAGTTCAAAAAAGAATCGTAATTTTTAATAAGAGTCAATGGATGACCAACTAACATGGTCTAAGAAAAGGTTTCAAGTAAATTTCTACGTAGCGCTGCTTGTTGTCACAAACTTTGTCCAATTTGTTAGTAATATTTCAGTCAATAAATAAATAGATAAATACATGTTTATTGTCTGCTTGACCAATTCGGCATAAGACTAGTAAAGAAAAGCAATAATAATAGTACAAAAGCAAAAAACAAAAACAAAAAGTAATACAATCGGTCGTTACGTAAGTGCAGTACGAAGAAAAAGAAATACTATTACACAAAAAACATCATTACAGCTAAGGGTTATTAAAATATTCCTCCAAAGTGGAAAACACATTATCTAACATGAAAGCCTTGAGTCTATTCTTGAACGCTGAAAGATTATTTATAACCTTAATATCATTAGATAAAGCATTGTACATCATTATGCCCATATATTGGGATGATCTCTCATAACTAAATTTGCGCCAATAGCCAGTGACGGGCGAATAAAAGTTTACACAAAATAAATGGTCAAAAATAAAATACAATACGCGCTCAAACACTTACCGTCTTAAGAGTCTTCCGTGAAATCACAAAGTGAATAATGTCTGTTAAATATCTGCAACACTAGATATGTTTCCACAGTTGTTTCGGCAAACCGAGTGCGGCGTGAGGAAAAAGTGTGTTTATATGCAGAAAACGAATGTTCTACATCTAGGAACGTAATATTTGCGTAATTAAAATAAGCTTTGGAACAACTAACGGTTCTGTTGACGCACCTTCACAAATTTGTCTTAATGTGTCAAAATCAGAATCTTTCTCTAAAACACTTTCAAAACTTTCTACAATACAAACATTTTTTTGCACCTTCTACCGCGAATAGCTGTGCGTGAACATGTTGCACTATTTGCAGAGATTCCACTAACGACACCGAAGGACTTTGCAATTTTTCTATTGCGACTAGCTTTCCTTGATAGCCGCAGCTTCCTTTGGATCGAATTGTAAAACCACGTTCTTAATATTCTCAACATATTTATGATAATAAAACGCGGCCTGTAACCATGTTCTCCAACGTGTAAGAATAGGTTCTGGTGGCTCGGGCATACGGGGGCACAGTCTGTGAAATTCGCGAATACGTTTTGGGGATTTGACAAACACTGCTTTTGTATGCGCTATGAAAGAGTCTACCTCAGGATAACATTTTCTAATACTATCTGCCACATGACTGAAAGCATGAATTTTACGCGTAATATGCAATAAGGTAGCACAATGTTTTTTAAGAGACCGACCTACAGAAAGCATGTTTGCGGCACCATCACTCATAAACAACAACAGTTGGTTTGTTGAAAGTTCAAACTTTTCCAATGTATTTAACAGTAACTTTGAAATTACTTCGGTAGTACATTATTGTGCTCATCTGGAAGCTAATAGAATTGAAGGTGACAATTGATGTGTTTCCATTGTACGTAGCATTACATTAACCACAGAATGTTTTTTACGATCTATTTCGTCCACACATAGCCACAGTTTTTTAGCCTTCAACTCCGATTTAATTCTTTTTTCAACATGTTCACGAGCAGATGGCACAATTCTTTGTAACGATGCCCGACTTGGTAATTTGCAGTCCGAATATTTATTCCAAAAGAAGACATATGCTTCCTTGTGTAGTAAATTAAACGGTAGATTACATGCAATAAAGGTAACACATCAATTAAATTTAAATTTGTCATAGTGTCGTGTGCAATTTTTTTTTGAAGAATGCTGTTTACTATTTACGTGATGTAGACAATCCCTTTTGGACCAACACATTAAAGGGATATTACAAACTACACATTAAATTTTAACGCCATCATAATTTAGGTCAGGCATTTCTGCTATAAATTCTGTAACTTTGTCCAACATTGGTCGTTTTCGCGACGTAAGCAACATTTTTAAAACAAACGTAGAACTACGAAATAGTATTTACAGCAGCGTACATGTATACGCAACAGATCTAGTTGAGACTCGTAGTTATACTGAAGGTTGTATCGAACCTCCGCTACTGCCCGTTGGCGCTAGTGATCAACTCTGCTCATAACTCTCATAAGTTGTTAACTGATGTTGGAGAATACGAAAGTTTGTCCCTATTTCTTGTGTTGTAATTAAGGAATGAGCTATGCGTTATAAAGGTACTTACATTACTCTTAACATAGACGAGTATTTCAAAAATGTATAAGGATGTAAGAGTTAAAATACCTAGACATTTAAATAATTTTCTGCAGGATGTATGCCCACTAGCTCCTACTATGTTTCTTACTGCCATCTTTTGAAATATGAATATTCTTGTGCTATAAGGAGAAGCTCCCCAAAATATTAATCCGCACATAAGTCTGGATTCAAAATGTGAGCGATAGTGGGAAATGACAATATTTCTACCAAGATTTTTTAAATGGTAAAGAGAAAAACCTACTTCGTTTCCAAATACTTGACGTGCACTAGTGTGACCTTGTTGTGCTTAGACAGAACCATTAGGTTTTGCAGGCACTCCCATACTAGTTTGGAGGCTATATGATAAGATACTAGTGCCTTTGAGGCTGTCTGACTGTCAGAGAGAATGCAAATCGTCCCACCCTGCGGTCGGCGACGCAGATTCTCCCACGCGTTTTTCTCCATTTAGGCTATTTTCTATAAAAAGAAACGTTTTGTACTTGCTTAATCGATTTATTGTCAATTTCAAGGAGGTTTTATTTTTATTGAGATGCAATTTGTTATTTGTAAACCAAGCGGAACAGTTAATCAAATTTAATTGCAAATTTGCCACTAAGTCCTGTTTGTTTGAATTGCTACAAATACATGTACTATTATCTGCATATAAACTTATGTTCAAAATTAACGCACCACCAATTCCACATAAATTTTACAAATTCAGAAACAAAACGATATTATTGGGAATCCTAAAAAACTTATAAACAAAAAAATGGACCGAAAGAGTAAAAGTGAATAACGTGTGCCAGATCCTCTAGCTTTGATAACTGCATGGACTCGCCATGGTAAGCCACTCGAAAAGAACGGCTTGTTACAATTCCTGGAGATTACTAGGATCTGGTAAATCTTTTTAGAGCATCCCAAAGGTACTCAATCAGATTTAAGTCTAAGCTTCGTTGTGACCAGTCCATGACTTGGATATTGACCTCTTGTAAGTAATCCGAAACTTGTCTAGCGATGCTCATCTTGCATAAACATGAAATTCTTCCCTAAAAATGGTGCAAAAGGCATTACATAGTCCTGAATAATGTTCTCTAAGTAGTATTCAGCACTCATTGACCTTTGGCAAATAGGGATTAACTCTGTGCGGGCGCCAAAGCAGATACCTCCCCAGAACATTATTGATCCATCACCAAACGACTCCCTTTGAGAGGTTGTGCAGTCAAGGTATCTTTCTCCAGTTCTTCGTCATACTCTTTCGCGACCATTTTGAAGTTTTAAGCTTACTGTAGTCTCGTCCGGTTGTTCTTTAATTAGGGATAAAAATCGAAGTATGCCTTCTTCTCGGATAAGGAAGTAAAATCCTAGGCCCCGTGTCAATACGATGTTTGGCACGTTAAAAATCCCTACCGAAGGTTGGAACACCTGGATTCGTCAAAATTCTAGTGGGATCGGCTAATGATCATAGTAATCAATGCCTATAAGTGCGATGTGCCAAGTGGCTTTGCTTTTGTTGTTTACGTTTGTGTACTTCGCGTTATTATATAAACATTTAGTGTTTTGAATAACTATTCTGTAAATTTGTTTGTACTTTTTGTAGTAATTATAATCGGCTTCATTTTTCGTACTTATAGCTGTTTTTTATAGGTTTTTAAGTGTGTCAGAAGACTTGTAAATACCAGGCGTTATCCACGGCTTTTTGCGACTTGACTCACGCCTCAACGTTAAAGGAAAAGTCATATCTACATATATAGTATTGAAAGATAGTTATAAACTTTTCAAAGCTTTGTTCGGTGATTACGAAATGTAGCATAATTAGCAGTATTAAAATTTCGCTTATACAACCTGTTTGTGGTGTTGGCAACTTCACAATTATCTACAGAAACACTTAAGCTAACATCAGAATCAGCACAGAATCATTGAAAAAAATCTTGCATGGATTTGGACATAAAATTACAAATGAACGATAAATGCAACATAAAAAAAGACGTTGACGGAAACGAACTTAATGAAATATTTACATTTCGAGATCTTTCGCAATCGGAAATAGGTCCCTTAGAAATTTTGAATCACTTAATCATTCACGATTTGATACCTTGTTTTCCAAATTTTGCAGTTTCATCGAGAATATTTTTGACCTTACCCATTAGTGTAACATCAATTGAAAGAACTTTCTCTAAACTGAAACTAATAAAAACATATTTAAGATCAACTCCAGCACAAGAAAAACTAACGAATCTGGCAGTTATTTCTATAGAAAATGGAATTTCGGAGAAGTTAGATCTCCAAAATTACAGATGAATTTGAAACAAAAACAGGCAAACTGTAATATGATACTTGCATCCTGTATCTGTATTGGTCTTGTTCATACAAAATGCATAATTTGTCTCAAAGCAAGTATTATCTTGTTTGTCAGTAGCTCCAAATATCTGTTACCAGTTAAATTGTAATTAAAGATGAAAGAACCTATTAAGTGATTATCTAAAACGAACAACCCTGCAATTTTCTGCCCCTAAAACGTTTCTCCACTAGAGCCAACTTTGTGTTCTATTTAAAAGAAATTCGTTCTGTTTTTTCCATTCTAATTCAGAGAAAATATCTCACTACAATTAATTTACTCAACTTCGTAAATCCAATTAGGACAAAATTAGCACTTTCGGCACGATATCCCACGTTTTTCAGTATAGAAGGACAACAACAATAGATTTATACGTATTCTTCAAAGCGAAAACGGCTTTGTCTTTTCTAGCCATTGCATTGTTTAAAAAACCTCTTCATGACGGTCGTTATAAACAAGACACGACGAGGATGTTTGTGGATAAATACGTAAAGTTTACGAATGATGGCGTTTGGCTGTTTGACTCGCATAAGAGAGCAGGTAAATCAATAGGAGATGCGAATCCTAAACACACGAATTACGGTCGAGAAAGGTAAATGATCCATTTTGGCACCACGTGCGTGCGATCCATTATCTAAACAAAAAATAGGCTCATAGGCAATCAGTCGATACTGACTAAATAATATTTGTTGAGGCGGTAATGGTTATGAGTTATGAGGGATGTTTACAAGTTTTGAAAAGGTGGAGAGAAGTTTTTTTTAAATCTATTTAATGCGTTAAAATGCTTGCAAAAATCGCATGAAAGCAATATTTGCGAAAATGCGAAATTTCATTTTGCAATCGATTTACAGTAACTATCAGACTTTTACCGAGGAAACTGGATAAAATCGAAATAAAAGCAGTCCTTAGGTACCCGCAAAAAGATTGTTAGTTAGTATAGAAACGACCACTAGATGGCGTTTGTTTACAATGAGCGTTAAAAAAAATCAATTTTGTGAAAACATGGAAATTGCACGTGGAGGTTCTCGTTGGGTGCCTAAGACGCATCGAATCGCTTCGTTCAATTTTTGGTACTGAAGCACCATCAGAAATAATTGTTTGCAACTGGTTTGCTGAATTTCGTCGTAGTCGCGTTTCCGTCAGTGATGAATTTCGTCGACCAAAATCGGTTGTTGTTCCAAAAAATATCGATGCTGTGCGCAACTTGATTGAAGAAGATCGGCATATGATTTACCGTGAGTTAGAGGCATCTTTAAGCATATCGAAGACTGCGGTACGTTCGATTTTGTATGAATATTTAGGTGTGAAAAAGATCTATTCCCGATGGATTCCGCATAATTTGATCCAAGCACAAAAAAGGCTGTTGTCAATTGGTGTAAGGAAATGCTTAAACAAATCAACAGAGGAACTTCAAAATCCATACACAATATCATAACAGCTGACGAATCTTGGATATGTACGAGTCGGAAATTAAGCAACAATCAACTCGAATTAACTGTTTGGGTGTTCCCAGGTGAACTGAATTTAACAAAAGTTTGTTCACGGAGCACTTCCAAGAAGATAATTGTTGTTTCTTTCGTTGTACTCGACTTATCGCATCGCATTGCTTTGGAGGATCGAAGTTCAGTTAATGCAGAATGGTACACAACAATTTGTTTGCCAGAAGACATCGATGAAATCAGGAAAAATAATCGGCAACGTCACAACAATGTTTTGGAGATGTCACTTTCAGAATGGAATGGCGAACATTTTAAAAAACAATAAAACGATTTGTATCATTTTTTTTCTTTCATTGTTTTTGTAAAAACTTGAGAGGTATTTCTAGTATTAGGTGACTAGCCTTTGGTCTCAAATAATTAAAACCAGGTATCGAGATTTTGCAGCAGTAAGTTTGTTGTGAGAATAGGGAACAGTCTTGATCAAACAATATGCGGTCTACAGCTGATACATACACAACGATCGAAGGATTATAGTCAAATTTATAACAGGAACACATGACTTTTCAGTAATCAGATTTTCGTCACGAATCCGGTCTTTGCTCATTGGGCTGATTAGGAATACCACAATCAAATTACCGTTGACCCCAATTTAGCAATAATTAATATAAATTGGGGTGAACATTGGGAGAAGTTTGTGATGGTGTGGTCGATGGAGCCACGAACTATTAATTAACCCAGTACCGAAAGTCCTTAGTCCGGCAGATAAATAATGCTTGGACGCGTTGAATGCGATAGGGGTGTAACTGATCACGATGTAGTGTTCGCCATACAAAGTTTTGAGAAAGACGAAACTGCTCTGCAACTACATTTTCTCAAGCGTTGTTTACATCATTTTCTTTAGCGTGATAACTTCGATTATTACGTGGAACAACAGGTGAACTAATTTCTCCGAATCGTTGTAACTGCGGCCGAATACTTTCTGAGAAGGTCTATGAGGAAATCTTCGGCGATACTCTCTAGATGGCTGAAGATTGTTACCATTACAGTACCCATACACATAAACAATATCTGCATATTCAGCTGCACTAAACTCATTCATTTTAAAAACTGTCAAAATGATTTTTTCATAAATTATATTATTCGGCTTTTAAACATAGGTTACCAGATGACCTAATCTACATGCATGTAAGAATAATATTTATCATTTCTAAATCAATAATATTTAAATCTGTTGCAGCACTAAAAATAGAAAAAATGGTATTTATGTTTATATGTATAATATTTTTTGGTTCAAATGGCTTCCTGAACAAGATGTTAATTAATCTTTTATACCTATTATAAATTAGCCTGTATATTTCATGTTTTCTTTTTTATTATTATTGATACAATTTTAGCCACTTTTTCAATTGCAGAATGATATATTTCAACAATTGAACAAACAGAAATAAAGGAATTATTGTTATTACTATTATTAGAAACAAAAGAAATGTAATAAAAGAGGCACGCCCTCAGACTAAAAACATATAAACTTATTTATCCATTAATGAAAGCAGATCTTTGATATTAATAATATCATAATAGAAATTTTTGAAAGCCCAATATCTTTTGGGGCATTAAAATTTATTTTAAGTTTTACACATGTATCACTATTTCTTTGACGTTTAACGTTTTACAACATTCGTGTCACGTTGCATACATTACCTTAAGTCGCTGCTTCGTTATCACCTCGGATTATATCCCATACATATTTACCCTTTATCGAAACAGGACGCGTTTGAAATTCATACGGCCCTCTTATCGGCTGCAATGCGACACGATTTTTTCCTCTACCAATTATTGTTGTTCCGGAAGCAGGTCGATACATTATTTTATAACCTGTTACGATTATATGTACTGTTCGGGATGTCACGTGTTGCGCGAAGGTACGGTCAGCCTGAAATTGGATACACCTCATTGTCGCGGTCGTGTTATACGCAAAGTACGAAAACACGTATGCCTTAAGTTAAGTGTTGTACGATTTTATGCGAATGCGGTACGCGATACATTCCTTTAAATGAATGTGGGAGTCGATGCAATACGAAAATGTTACGCCATCAAATGCTACAATTACTTTGCTATGTGTGAGTTTTGATTTATTCTCTATTTTGATTCGATTGATATGAATATGTCTACGTTTTGTTTTAGTTTGTATGTTCTGAGCTTGTTTAATGATTTCTATCCATTTTTTTCTATCCGTTGCTTTGATCAACTTTTTTGTCCTCGACTTCTGAGTCCTTTATATTCTTCTATTCCTTGGATTTTATTTTTTCCTTATTTTTTTTTCTATTTATAATCTTTTTACTATTTTTGTTTCTCCTTACCTTTATCTACTCAACCTATTTTTATTCGATTATTTTGTTGTTAAATCTGTTAATCTACTATTTTTGTTTCTCCTTACCTTTATCTACTCAACCTATTTTTATTCGATTATTTTGTCGTGCGTTATATTATTATGTTTGCTTTGCAAACATTTTCTCCAAATTTTTCAGCAAAGCCTTTAAAGATTTGAAATTAATCTTTGACAATTTTGATACTTGTAATTTATTTTTGATAACTATGTTCAAGCGGTAAAAGTAAATTTTAATAGGATAGGGATAGAACTACGTTTGAGAATGGTAAAGCAACAAAAAATAACCGTACGACCCAATGCTGTGAGAAAAAGATTTTAATTCTAACATGCCTTGTTCTATCCCTACTCCAAAAAATATTCACAAGTACGTACTTTTACCGACTATGTACCGTAAAACATGCGAAATATGCGAAACTACAAGAAAAGGTTTTTGCTTGTAGCATAAAACGTAAACACGTGTTCCTTTTACACCAATAAATCCATCAAAGCTGAGTTGCTAAGTGGACCTCTTTCCCTGTTTAACAAATTTGCATTCTTTTTCATATAAATGGTTTCGTAAGCGTCCAATTCTCGCGGCGAAATTACGTTCTTAATTAATTTGAAGTTTTCTAATTTAATATTATGCCTGGTTTTGTTTATGTGTTGTGCTACGCTTGACGATTCAATCCTTCCATAGACGTAATGAGCTATATGTTCTTTGAATCTGGTGATTATCACCCGTTTTATTTGTTCAATATAGGCTTTATCACAGTCACCGCAAGCGATTTTATAAATTCCTGGCTTCTCCTTCGTATTCGTATTAGGTTTCAAAATGTATTTTGTGAACTGAAACACACGTTCATATCTTGTCCCCTAGAAACTTTATTAATACCTTTCGATAATTTCACAAATGTTTTATTGCGGGTTGCGGTTGCGATGATCGATGATTATTCAATGAAAGATTGGCGTGCCGTCCTGACAATTATCACACCTAGCAGTGTTGATAATGATGATATAAAAAACTAAATATAGAACCATTCACAGTACTTAATACTGTAATATTTTGAAAATCTTTAAGTTCTACATTATGTAGAAACCAACAGCCACAAAGAGGTTTTCGATCTGTTGAGAGGTCTCCTCGGTTGACGATCGCCACCAGAAAGAGCCAACATAGTGCATTCTACTGCAATGAACTTTTGTAAATTTAGTTACAATAAAAAGGACTAAAACAAAATAAAGAGAAAGAAAAACGTAATGAATATTGTTCAATAATCAACATTTATAATTGAAATTATCAAAATTAAATTAACCAAACATTAAATGTCACTAATAGAAATTATAAATTTTGAAGCATATTAGAAAAGATCATGTAGCCACATATATTGTAAACATAAAGCAACCCTTAATAGTAGGAAATACAATTATGTTGGTAAAATAGAATTTGACACGTTGCAGTCTATTTCCAGTTTTTTGTTGCTTCTAATTATTAAACTATCTACTTAGTCAGTCACTAAGTTCTGTCACGAAAGTATTTCTAAAAATTCAAACGCATAGCATGCGACTGATAAAAACAAACGACTAATTGAGGTTGTGTCATTTATTCTGAGTCGATTGACGTTAAAGGTGTTGCTATAATTGCATTACATCGTTGCGGACATTCGCCAAGTACAATTTTCAATCTGCTAACAAAAATTGGAATTTACGAAAAGGTTTGTTTATCGTACTATTGAAAGATACAGTGAAACTGGCAGTGTCGATGACATGGAAAGATCTGGCCGTCCTCGATCAGTTTGCACTCTGGCTGTCATTAAAGCTATCAAAGCACGCGTCAGACGAAATCTTCTCCGAAAACAGAAACTATTGTCATTGCAGATGGGTGTGACTAAAAGCACAATCAAGGATATCCTGCATCAAGACCTTAAGCTTCGCGCTTTCAGAAGAAAAAGTGGTCACTTGCTCAACGCACGTCTGAAAGGTTTAAGGCTTCAAAGATGCCGAGTCTTATTAAAGCGGTACGCTAACAACGACCACCGCCGTATCCCACTTTCCGACGAGAAAATCTTCACTATTGAAGAGCAATTTAATCGGCAAAATGATCGAGTGTATGCCTCCAATAGTGAAGAAACAGATGCGGTCGCTCCCCGTGTTCAAAGGGGTCATCATCCATCCTCAGTAATGGTTTGGGTAGGGGTATCTTATTTCGGACCAACTAAAGTTCATTTCTGTGAGAAAGGAGTGAAAACCAGTGCCCAAGTCT
The DNA here is from genome assembly GCA_029619315.2 of Dynastes maya. Classification (NCBI taxonomy): domain Eukaryota; kingdom Metazoa; phylum Arthropoda; class Insecta; order Coleoptera; family Scarabaeidae; genus Dynastes; species Dynastes maya. The sequence goes on from JAROYE020000026.1 coordinate 90,409, forward strand.
ATCAAGAGACCGTCCTGGAAAAGATAGTAAAACCTCTAAGCCAGAGCTTATTCAAAAACCAGGATTGGGTCTTCCAGCAAGACTCTGCGCTTGCTCACAAGGCCAAAAGTACTCAGTATTGGTTACAGGCGAATAACATCAACTTTATCAAGCATGAAGATTTGCCATCTTCTAGTCCCGATCTTAATCCTCTGGATTATAAAATCTGGCAAACTTTGGAGGAGAAAGCCTGCGTTAAACGCCATAAAAATTTGATCTCGCTAAAAGTATCTGTTGAAAAGGCAGTGGCGGAGATGGACATGAAAATGGTGCGTAATGCGATTGATGACTGGCCTCTCAGATTAAGCGCCTGTATTACGAAACGAGGGGATCATTTTGAATGATTTTTTAATATGTAATTGAGAACACTATATTGGTCTATTTTATCAATAAAGGGTTCTTATTTTCTTTTCTGTTTTATTTAATATAATGATAAAACTTGTGACAGCACTTAGTGACCGACTAAGTATATACACAGGAACGGGAATTGGTTGTTCACTTCTTCCTCTGCTGTAAATTTAATAATCAAGGAAATGAACAAAGGTCCAAGCTTCTCACAAAAATTCTTTAATATCGAAAAAAGGCGACCGGTATTGTGTCACATCGGACACATCCTCAGGCCAGGAATTAATATTAATCAGCAGGATTAAGCCCTATTGTTAAAAAACCTGTATATACTGTAATTGTGCATTAATGTTGTTTGTATAAATATATCGTAAAACAACAAAATGTATTAATTTGTAAAATTGAAGACTAATCAAATACAGCGAACTAAAATTTGTTAAAAATTTTTTATTTTATATTATTTTTTTTAATTTGTAAATTTAACGGTGTCGAATTTTGAATTAGTATCGGGAGGAATTCGGGAATTAGTACAAAAAATCGCGAAAATGTCTTCTACATTCTTAAGACATACTTTAGGAGTCCAATATTGTCATAATTAATGTTATTAAGTTTCAAGAACTCGACCAAATATTCTATTGCTTCTGAGATCGGTACGCTAGGGAAGAGTGAATAAACGATACTAAAGTTTACCTAAAGCTGATCTTCTTATGTAATATCATTTATTTTATTCACAACGTATAATGAGTTTTCTACCTCTAGACTGTCCAATTTTATGGGTAAATTCTTATATTCGTTGGACAATTTATACGTAGGCGAGTCTATACCTGATACTGTTGGTCTCATATGGTGTTTAATCAAGATGATTTCTTAGATTTTATTATTGATATATCTCAGTATCACAATACGTGGCACAAAATCATAACACGTATACCTATGTTGTACGTGGTTGGATGTGTCTGTATCAATGAACTGCCCGTTGAGGTAGTTGATGGCAGCTCTCGCATGTGTGCTTAGGTCTCGAATTACATAAAAAATAGTTCAGTACCCCGTACGGAACATTAAAACATAAGAATGGAACGTGTACATGCATTTCCTTATTGCTTTGTTTAATAAACTTCTTTGCTTACCTGTATTCACCAACGCGCATTATTATTCCTTCTTTGACTGCGTTTCGCGGCGAAACAGTTCAATGTGCTGCATATAGGTATATGGTGCCATAGATCTATTTCACACACTTATACATGTGGTTAAACACCTGTTTCGTTTGTATACAGTTATCCCAAAAATTGTTTGGTAGAGATACCAAACAATTTTTTTGTTAAATTATTAAGATATTGAAGTGGATTGTTGGATATTATTTCTTTTTCGGTAGCCTCTATTCCTCTCTGAGTCTCCGATCTCTGGAGCGAGGGTACTACGTACCTATTTTAAGTCTAACCAACGACAAACGTGGTGGAACGGTGAAGTTATTCCTCTTCGGTTCATTTTCCTATTTTCGCAATTCTAGAAAATTAATGAAAAACGTTCCTACAACAAACAACAGCGTAAATTCAAAGTATTTCGAGCATTATTTCGTAAACTTCCTGTCTACAACGTTAGTAAGTTTTATTATTATTGGATTGTCAGTGGATTTTTGTAGCACAGAGTAATATATTTTGAGTAATCCAATCGCGCCACTATATTCATTTCATTATGCCACACGAATAAATAGGTTTATTCATCAAAATTCATCGTTTGATTATATTTGGAATGGAATTATCTAAATTTGCCGTGGATAAAACAATCGCCATCGCGATTAAAAATAAAAGAGGAAAGGGACGCCAATTGGTTTTCTCACTTTCGGTCAAGCTTTCATCGTGTTAACTCGTATTTTGGCTGCGCTCCCAGTTTCAAGTGTTAATATTTCGAATTGTAATATAAATACAAGATAGAAGTGAAGGTTGGTTGTTAAGAGTAGGTAGCTTTCCAGTAAATGTAATATAAACGCAGACTTTATATTGACATCGTTGTAAAATTCAGGTTAGTTCTTATTTTTAGTTTCCATTTCTTAAAAAAAAGCATTTGTTGGTCTTAAGATTCGTTTAAATTGCGGAAAAAGTGTTTAAGAACATTTCCAAACCCATAGTTCATCTAATTAATCAATTAATTTTCGAACATTTATTTTTTTTTACAATTAACCATTTTTAAAACATTACAATATATTACATGTGGAGAATAAATATATGGATGGCCTAGTGGCAATAACACGTATTAACATTTTTCTAGGTTTTCAGGAAACAAGAAAAATCTGTATGTAATTTAGTTTTGGTTATTAAATTATTTTCTTTTGTAAATATTAAAAGGTTTAGAGTACCTACTAAGTTATTAGGACAATTGCTGTGAAAACAAATATGTTATTAATATTATATTCGCTACGTGTGTTGCAAAATAAGAAAATTTACTGGTTGATACGTGGTATTACTATAACATTAAAATAAAATATTTCTATTGGTCTAAACTTCTTATGTTCTTGCACAATTTTGCCGACCAGAATAACCATCAAAACTACGCAAAAATCCTGATTCCCCCAAATTTGGTGGTACGTGTTATTGCCTTTAGGCCATCGATATGAACCAAGCAAACTTGTTATTACCTCTATTAAATAACATAAAATTCGTCTTCTAACGATTAGCCATGAATCCAATTTGTAGATATTATTTTGATAATGTGCCAAGTATCAAAGTACAACTGAAGTACGTAGGTATGGGCTGTAACATTTTTTTTAGGGTGTTCTTTTTTTTTAATTTTTTAATTCAGCAACTGTTTTTCGAAAATTAGCGAAAATACCGAACCAAAGTGATATAAAAGTAATATAACAAAGCACCTCTCTCTCTATTTCCTATAGTTCCATTGGCAGTAAAGTGCACCATGATGGTGTTTCATTAGCAGGGTAGTAAAGCTGATTGGTCTAGTAGTCCAATGCAGCGTGTATTGAGATCGCTCTGGCTGTCTCCTCTGTCAACGCTTTTCACCGCTTCCTGTCTCTTGCCGTAAACTTCATTTCTCCCCATGTAATGTACTTTTGTGTATTTCTTTCAATGTGGCTCTTTTCCAGATCATACTAGGTTTATCAATCCCTTTTTTACCTGTTATGTTGAAGTCCAATGCTTGTCTGGTAAGACTTCTTAAGGGCTTGAAATATTCCATAATCTGTTGTTACTCATGTGATTGGGTAAAAAAATTCGATGAATTTTTCTAAGGCATTTATTTTTATATTTTTTAGCTATTTAATGCCCATGATTCGAAACCATGAAGGAGTACGCTTATTACGTTTGTATTAAAAATACACAATTTTGTTTTTTTAGCAATATCTTCCATAATATGTTAAAAGATTTTTGATCTCGACCTATTCTGTTTGTTATGTCTTTATCAGGCCCAGGGCGTACAAGGCCTGTTGAGCATTATAATATATGTCTTTATCAGTGCCCGTATTTAAGCCGATTACACTGCCAAGTTATCAGTATTATTCTGTCTCTTCAATTACTGAGTTACTAAGGTTGATTGCCTCATTCTCTTCTGTACCATTTAGTATTTTCGTTTTTCTACTATTTATCTTCAGTTCTACCTTCTCTGTTTGCTTGTTTGATATTAGTTCTATTCTGCCGTCAGATAGAGAAACACCGTATGTATAATTAGGGCAGTTTGTAGAAAATGGCGGTTGAAATATAGCCGACTAAACAATATTTATAATTCAACTCAAATTCATTTGCTTTTTTGAACTTTCTTTCAGCAATCTTGATGTTTTTTCAAGTTATAATGGCTTAGACAGGATATCAGAATCAAAACATGCCGAAATCTGAAAAACAGAAATTTTGCACATACGGTATTTTCTTATCTGACGGCAGTATTGTCATCTACTCTATTCATGACCCAGTCAAAAACCAATAAGAACAGTGTTGGTAAGAGTATACAACCCTGTCTGACTCCGGAGTGAAATGAATTCACAAAATTGAATTTTTCAACAGTCCGGAGAGAGGCATTTTAGCAAGCAAGTATTAATCAGATGGGTAATAAAAGGTAGTAGAAATGGGCAACATAGCAACAGCATTTTTAAGGATACACCGTCAGCAACAACTTCTTGAGACTTTATAGAATTTGTGCAAACTCAACGTTTGATATGTCTAAGTATATCTCTTCCAAAAAGACAATACTACAATGTGCTATTCTGACGGAGTAGAATTTAAATTCCTAATATTCCTAATTTAGCTCAGAAAAGGACATTGAAAAAATATTTATTGTGAGCGACATAGTATATAGTAAAGCCTTACAAAAGGTGTTTCCTCCATTGGAGCATGCAGTTTTGGTTATTCCATGTTTGAAGAGAAGTAAATATTTCTATGAGCGAAACACATTTTTAAAAAGTCACACATCCTTGGCAATTTCCGAAATCACTTCTCATACACACGTTGTACAAGAGTCCCCCAATACACGAAACATGCGAACCTATTTACCCGTTTATGGTACCAGCTATAAAAACATTACAAACTAGAAATTAACACCCAATTAGTGGAATGTGTTTATCTAATATTTACAACCCGAGGTTTTATTCCCCAATATTTGCCCTTAGCGACCCTACTTTATCTGTCAAGATGCAGACGATAAATTCTCGAATAATTCTTATCGTTTTGGGAACAACTTTCCGTCCTCCTTATCTCGCACTAGCGCGCTCCTTTGCATCGCCTTCTTTCCGTTTCAGCCCGATTCGAGTTACGCGACGAAAACTGTATTTACACTATATTTAATCGAATGCGGTTTATCCGTGAAATATCGCGCTTCGAAAGCCGTCCAAGTATCTCCAAGATAGCTTTATATTATTGGCTGTTGATTGACTGATGAGCATCCTTTATGTTCACGGGGCACTAAAAAAGTAGTCGAGCAGTTATTTTTGTATTTTGACAAGACGTTGATGGTTTGTTTTGTTTATATTGTTCGAGTATCATCTTTGAAATTTTACGAACCAGGGAGTTATCCGCATATACAGCGTGTCCGCCTAGTAGGTGAACGGAAGATAATTCCTTTCCAGAGCAGTTTAGAGAAAAAGCTTTCGAATAAAAAATATTCGGAGATAAATGCTGCACAACATAAAATTATATTCAAGTATACAGGGTGTTCAGTTTCCTCTGCGCACGATACAAATTTGTTTTTTTTTTAATAGAACAGCCTGTATCAATAATGATAGCAAGGACTGCAGGGTAGTATGGACATTACACAAAATAATACTCCCGATATGTTAGTAAATGTTCAATAAAATACAAGGAATCGCATCACAGTTTGAGTTTTGAAGCAAAATAATGTTTACTTCGAATAAATGTGTAATTGTTTGCATAAATTAAATGTTGCAGTTTATTTTTAATGAATATCCTTAGAAAAACAAAAGTTTATACTAATTTGTCTCTTCACTATATGAATTTTAGTAAAAAACTTATCCGCATAGCTTCATATTTAATTTACTAAAAAACGACAAACATTAGGTATATTCAAATGTTTATAAAAAAAATCTATTATAGTTTCTCGATTAGATCGCGAAAAAATATATAGAATGTTCCATAAAAAGAAATTAAAATAGCATAAACCAAACATGGCAACGATTTCGATGGCCATCTTGTAGGCTCCAGTTGATATAAAAAACTTTTTGATGTATTTCCTGAGACTCCAAGAAATACTCAATCGAATAAAATTTTAATCACCACCCTAGCGTGTAAGGCGTTTAAGATATCGAGCGTTAAAGATACGCAAAAATCTCAAATTATATTAATTATTTCAAAAACTAAGGTAGATAGATATAGGGAATATTGATGAAAGTTGACATGGATTAAAGAGAAGTATCTAAAATCGCAATAATATACAGGATATTCCATTTAAATAACTGAACTTGTATCGTGCGTAGGAGAAGCTGAACAGCCTGTATACTTGGATATAATTTTATATTGTGCAGAATTTGTCTCCGCTAATTTTTATTTGAAAATCTTTTTCTCTTAATTGCTTAGGAACGAAATTATCGTCCGTCCACGCGCTAGGTGGACACGCTGTATACGAGAAGTGACGTGTGGTTTTTCCATTTATTTGTATTTGTATTATCATAAAAGTATTGTACGAACATGCACACACGATCTCGTTGTAAATATACAAATAAAACCGAATTTTATGTGCTGCGGAAAATGTTGCGTGTACTATGGCGTTGAATAAAGTTATTTATTACAAAGGAAGTGGGAAAGAATAATACATGTGGTATTATTACAAGCATGCATTTTAGTTTAGCCTGCAAAGTCTAATGTAATATAACAAAGTAAAGGCAATGCAAACAGTTAAATGGTAAATTTAATCGAAGTAGCCAGTTTTGTTGGAAGATTTTGATGCACTATTTGAAAAAAGCTTTTTGGAAAATTATATAAACACTTGAAATAAAAATCTATAAAAATTATCTGATCGTGATTTATTATTGTTGTATTCTTTATAATTTTGCTTCAGTAAACTACACACATAAAGATGTATTCTTGGTTGAAGAATATCAATATACTTAGTTGCAAATACAGAATGCGAAGTTACATATTATTATTTTGAACCTCGTATATTCAGATGGAATATACGAGGAAAAGTCAGTAAGTAGGTCACAAAAAGCTATTATAAAAATAATAAGAGAAATAGTTAGCCAAAAACAAGGTTTATGTTTCAACATAGTCTCCATCTACATTGATGCACTTATCCCATAAGACACAATTTTACAGCTGGCAATCTCTGCCCGTGTTGTATCAATCAAAGCTACAGCTAGTGTTATTCGATCAATTCACTGCAAACAGACATGTAATTCAGAATGGCTGTTATTTATTTAAAAAAAAAATACAGTCTTAATACATAAAGGAAACAAACAATTATGAATAAAATTTTATCAAAAATTAATCACCTATCTAACTAAAACAATAAAAAATATACTCTTGGTACAGAAAAGCAACAAACAATAAACTATGAAGAAATTGTATCACGAAATAAATTGACTGAGCAAGTGTTGACCAACTGTTGACCAAACACTGCTAAACAGTGTCCTAATCTTTCTTGAAACTGACGCTTCACATTCTAAAGATTCTTACCGTTGCTTCCACTATTCTCTGCCTTAATTTATTGATTTTAGAGAGTCTATGTCGAATATTGTAAAAAAACTCTTGTTGCAATGTAACCCCAAACAAAGAAGTCCAACAGGCTTAAATCAGGGGTTCTTGCCGGCAACTTCAGCGGCCCATAACGACCTATCCCCTCCCGTTTACAAAAATTTGCCAATAGCTGGAAGAATTATGGCTGTCAGCAATTCCAAATACTTTTGGGCATTCAGTGAATCGTCGATAAAAAACGGACCAACAATGTGATTACCTAGAATGCTGGGAGTTTGAGTACGGGGTTCTAAAGGAAAATATGGGTTTTCTGTGTTTTTTCCTTATTTTTAACGTTATCTTTTTTTCTCCAAGGCACAAAATGTTCAAAAACCACACCAAAATCGTTCCAACTAGGTATGGACAAAAAATAAATTAAACACTCCCCATAAGAAAATCATTAATATCACCTAGAGGTCTTACTATGTAAACACCTTAAAATGCTAGATTGCTTTAATTTTTATTAAAACTAATATGTCCTCTCTTATATTTCTATGTTACAGTTAGTATCGGAAATTTTGACTAATTTTAACTTTATCAAACTGCATAACATTCGCAACAAGAATAATCGAAATGTTACTATTTCTTTAAGAAATTGTTTACACTAAAAACTATCTCTTGAGACTGCTCGTATATAATTTTTCTTTGCTTGGAACACGATTTTACACCGGCTTGGGGTGAAGAATCGGACATCCTAACCTACAAATAACAGTTCTATTTCATTCTATTATATATTATTATTAGCTATTAAAGTGAGGACACGTCGTAGACCATACAAAGTGGGACCCAGTAGAACGAGTAGAGCTAGATACCCTACTATTTTAATATTACTTAACGCTTAAGAAGGCAACCAAATAATCACAAGTATACATGTATAAAATAAATAACAAACATTTTTTCTCTTCGCGTGTATTAGTACGAACTGAGGACCGTATCGTCCGTATATTAAAGTGAGGACCGTATATGATTTCTGTACTTTACACAAAGTGAGGATCGGTAGCTGCGTATAAAGATGTAAACCTATCAACGTGAGATCCGTGCTATGTTGCCATGTCATTTAATTTTTATATTGTGAGTCATTCTATTGTGATCTGCAGCGCATGTATTTAGTAAAACATTTTCAGAGTTGACGGAATCGGTGAATGTGAGGTTCGATTGACAAAACGTTAGCGCAATAGTCAATAAATAAAAGGCATGTAATGAAAAAAGATTTGTAAAAATCTTTTTCATCATTCCGAGTGACCTTATAGTTTTGAAGGGTGCTGAGTTCGAAAATGACCGTATCACCCACCGTTTTTTCTGCAACTCAACGCAATATTTTGAACCTAATAGGTGTTAATAGGACTAGTTTGGTATGTAGAGGTGTATGTATTTTAGAAATTAAAAAAAGGTTTTATTAATCAGAATTTACTTTATTTACAATAAAGGACACTATTTATGTATTATCAATTAATTTAATCCACATTTATGAGCATGTACTTCCTCTCCCTCTTCTCGGGGAAGCTCCGATTGTTACTTTTTCTTTTGTGAGTAAAACTTCGATTGCCTTGATGATGTGACCAGCAGAAGTCTTCCCTTCATATGGACATTCCATCTACCCTGATATCTCTTATCCATCACCTTGGTGTCCTGGTTGATATGTTCACCTTGTTCTTCACTGGTAGATCCCAAGTTCTACCGCAGGAAAAGATCCAAATGAGAGTGTAGAAAGTATAGTTTTAAGCTCATGAGGCAGCCATGTTTTTCCATTTCCTTGAGAAGATTTTCGATAATGCTGATGTAGTTAGTAGTCTTGTTCATACCCTAAAAATTGAGTTGTCACCTTTTTGAAAACATTCCAAGCTTCTCTCTCATCAACAGACATTGTAGATTGAAATTCCTTATTAAACAATTTTCGTGTATCACGGCCTATTATATACGAGGGCAAGTCAAATATTATCTACACTTTTGCCATAACAAGCTTTGAAGGTTATAGTAGTGGCGGCCGCTTCCGCATGCGTTGAGTTGGCGCCACTGTGGTCATGTGTGCGGAATTTAATCACGATCGCGTCATTTGTCTGCTAGCTACAACAGTATAAGTGTGTCAGCTCCGCTATTAGTTTGCAAAGAGGAACAACGAGCAGTGTTCCGATTTTTGTGGTCAGAGGGTGTGAAAGGTGCTGCAATTCACCGGAGACTTTTGGTCACAGTCCGGGGACAGTGCTTTATCTCGTAAAAGCGTTTTTTTGTGAATGGAAATATTTCAAAGTGGCCGCACGAGCGTAACGCAAAAAGAGGGAGAAATATATATCTATTTCTGTCAGTTAAGCCCACTTTTTCTTTCTAAGACGCAAATGCGTCTCTGCGCTGGTGTCTTCCGAAAGCGATTCTACTGCTATTTGAATTAAGTACATGAAATGCTTCTGTGAAGTAATCTGATATTGTTAGAGGAAGTATTCAATATATAATTTTATACAACTGTGTACATTCTTAAAGCAAGTGATATGAATACAAAATTATTATATTATTTACTTATTTCAAATATATATTTTGAAGTTATATTCTAATTCCAAGTAACCCATTGTTATTTTATTCTATAGCCACCACCACGCCCTCCGTATACCTCTTCGCGCGTGTGTGATCGTGTCTGAATGGATCACTCTAATCAAGCCATTTTGGTTGTGAGGATGAACCGCTGAACAGATTGTTTTCGTTGTTAGAATTTAGAATCGCAAGTGCAATACTATACGAAAGTTTCTATACTTCTTTTTTCTGATACTACGTTCTTTTCTTTCAATGTAATAACTTTTTTGTACATATACATGCAATCTTCAAATCTGCCGCATATTTTGATCATTAAAAAGGCGAAAAAAGAAAATTAAAAGCATTAACAAAACGGTCTAAACGAAGACATGAGTCTTTTCAACGTTGTCACATAACGTGTAATTTTTTTTTATTCTGCACCTTTTACTATTCAAAACCTACTCGTTTTTCAGAATTTCCCTACTAGGTTAGTCAAATTTTTATGGTTTATTTCAAGTTGAAATCGCTAAAACAATGAGATTCATTTTATTTATAACACTAAAGTAAATAATTTTCTTTGAAATAGGATATATTTTTTTATTTTTACTAATATGGTTATATTTAGAAATTTCAATAAAATAGCAGACAGTCGGCAAAACCATGTCGTCCAGGTGCAACAAATATTTACATTTTTTCGTTAATATCTCCGGTTGGAGAAAAGATATCGAGATCAATTAATATTTTTTGCGAAAAGCCGCTTTATTTGTTATAAAGTCAGATAACGCTTTCTAGTGGTGAGGGTACAATTCATAAGAAGTAGACCAAAACCGCATTTGATAGACCAAATAAAGCTCTTTTAAATGAGGCCAAGATGATTAAAATCGGTTAACCCTAACAGGAGTAACCAACATTTATTTAAAAAAGTAATTGACTCCACCACTTTACTTCAGAAGATACGACAAAACGTATTCAATGCAAATGAAAGGGCACTGGATTGGGAATAAAATGCATATATTTTCGATAACTCTTAATTAGACAAAACCCGATGAAAACATTAATTATATACTTAGCCATGACCGTTACGCCATCTTCTGGTCATCTTACAAACTTCAAAATCATTTCCAGTGTTTTCTTTTGGCCACATTTATTAAAAAAGATTTTACCCGAAAGCTCTGTGATTACGTTTCTGAGATATAGCCGGCTGCCATTCTTATTTGGCCACTCGGTACATTTTTAGACGTGTTTGCCCATGTTTTAATTGCAACATTATCAAATTTTGATACGAAGTTTGCTAATGTTCTTGAATTATATCACATGGACATGAAGTACGTAAAATATTTATATGAGCATTTGTTTTGTAGTTAAATCGTCACATACGGTATACGAAAGAATAGAAAAATAATGTTGGGACTAGTAAATTTTGATTCCCAAGGTTAAATAAACAAGTAAATTTGCTCGTTCGAAATAAATAATTATAGATGCAAGAATTTAGAACACCTTTTATAAATTACTAAAGGCTCCAATTTAATCAGTTATTAGTTTGAATAATCCTTTTTTTAATAACTTTCTCACGTCTAAATAAAAAACAATGCTGCGCGTAGTAGTGTCGTAGTACAGCATTCAACTGTAGTCTTCGGGTTGTTTGCAACTAGTCGGCAGAATTGATTTTAAACTTATACTTCTTAAAGAATATCTCATTTAGAGAAGTTATGAGTGATTTAGAGAAGTTATGAGTAGAGTAACCTAAACTTGCGGACTCGCATAGGCGTCGGTATTACGGGTTAATATAAGAATACGAAAAATTCATAAATAAACTAAACCGGTAGAGAAGCAGGCATGTAGTGTCGACCTTGAATATAAATCATGTTAAACCGCGCTGAGAGAGATTTCGTTTTAGTACCGGTTGAGCTGTTGCAGAGATCAGTCGAATGGTCAAGGTTATGTACTTACGTGTCGCTTTTGAAAATATAGCTGGTGTTTCTTGTGTGTTGTAGTATTATACCAAGTACATAATTAGCATATCGTTTCATATAGAACTAATATTTACATACCTAAGAAAACAATGCCTCGTAATAGATTTGCTACTAATGTACATAAGTATGTGTCACTTTTTCCCCATTTAAAATATGACGGTAGTGCAGTTTTTTGCTTAATATGCAATGTTCGTTTGGCTGCATTGGACAGAACTGATTGCCAGAGGCATGTCAATGGTATTAAGCATATGAGAAATGCAAGAACTGAAATACCTTATACACTATTCCTCATACATTTATTAATTATGTTTACCTCTTGTAATCTTCCGTTGTCGTTGGTGAAAAAAGCAGCTTTTAAAACGTCTTGGCGACAATACGTTCCAAAGTACCCATTACCCTCACAAACACAATTACAGAATTATTTGCCGCGAATGAAAGAGATGCTAGAAAATGTGTGTAAATGTGATTTGTGTTCCAAAAAAATATGGATTACCGTGGGTGAGGCGACCGGTATAAAGAAAAACAGTATTGTGAATGTAATAGCTCGCGTTTTATCTAGCGAGAACACAGCATCTCGATATTTGTTAGCTTGCAAACGTGTTCAACAATGTACCGCGGAAAATATTCAAAAAGTGATAATGATCGCTTTGAAAAAATTTAAAATTGCCCAAGATCAAGTTGTAATGATTGTGATAGATAATGCAGCAACGATGTTAAGTGTTGGGCGATCCTTAAAACATATTTCCTAACTTAATACATATAACCTGCGTGCTGCATGCTTTGCATTTAGTTGGTGAAGTTGTTCGACAACATTACGGAAACGTTGATCGGATGATTGGAAGTACTAAAGCAGTGTTTCGTGAATTTCCTAAACGTTTAAAAGAATTTCGTAAATTTTGTCCAGGTATTCCAGAACCTCCTGAACCAATTTTAACGCGATGGGGTACTTGGCTAACAGCAGCTTCTTACTATTTGATCCATTTACAACAAATTCAATCAGTTATAATGCGATTTAATCGGAATGAATCCAAAGCAATTAGAGAAAGTCAAAGAGAATTTCAAATTCCTCAACTTTTAGAAGATTTAACAACAATATGTACCAATTATACAGTATTACTAGATACCATCAGAAAACTACAATGTACTGAATTGTTATTGCAAGAATCATTAGACATAGTGGAGAGTGTAAAAAATAAATTACACACATTAAATGATACGCCAGGATTATGCGCTAGTCAAAAGTTGGCAGATGTTTTAAGGAAAAATCCCGATTTTAATACTTTAGAGGCCGTTTATAATAAGTGTAAGAATAGTGAACTTTTAAGTGATTTTGAAAAACAGTTTCTACATGCAAATGTAACTTCCTTAGATGTGGAGAGATCGTTTTCTATGTGTAAGAATATTTTTTCTTGTGGACGCACAAGGTTTAAAGAAGTAACTGTGGAAACATATGCAATGATGTAAGTTTACAGTAGTTGACATCCTGATGCCTCTTATTTGTTGAATAATTAGCAAGTAAGTTTATTTATGAATCTTTCGTAGTCTTATATTAACCTGTAATATCGACGCCTATGCGAGTCCGCAAGTTTTGGTTACTCTAGTTATGAGTGTATAAAGCAAAAAAAAAAAAATCCCACCAAAATTCCGCTAGAGCGCCACGTGAAAAAAAATACCGAATATAAAACTTGTATTGGAAGACAACATACCCGCGGTAGAACTCTTTAAACTAGCAAAGCTGCGCGCTTTGTTTTCCCGAAACATCGTCACGATTACAATCATAGCCGCTATTTGACGCGGCTTATCAACAACCAACAGCCAGTAACGGATTTCCTCAACGATGCTGATAAGGGTTGACTGCAGCAATGGACCGTATACGCGCACTTGTTTGCCTCGAAACGTGAACGTAAAAGGTCGCCTTCAAACCGACAAAACGGAAAAAATAAAACGACTCCAATGGTAAATAAAGTCGAAACAATAATAACCGCAATAATACGAGACGACGAGGAGTAGAGACGAAAAAAGGAAAAACCTTCAAACCGTAACCGTTATATTTATATATGCATTCTACAGTGTGTTATAAAATGTACCACAATAGTAAAAGAAGAGAAATGATTGTTGCGTATCTGATTTTATGGAAAAAAATCTGGGAAAACGAAATAGAGACTAATGCGAAAAGATTTTAGCCTAGAAACATTCTTACAATTGTAGAGTCTTTTGCCAAAATTGTTTAAATCCAAAGTAGCAAAAGCAAAATAAATTAATATCTTTATATTGTCATTATACTCTCATATACTTCATCCAAATTGTAGAACCCTAAAAGTTTATTGGAAGGCCTGTTCAGAAAATACGTTTTAAATAGAATTTAAAACACCACGAGAGAAAGTGTTTGTCATATATTGACTGATGATTGGGGCATGGAAAAGCTGACCGTGCGTTGGGTGCCGTGCTTGCTCACACAAGATCAAAAACGCATCCGAATGAACACTTCCAAAACCCTGCTGAAGCAGTTTAAGCGAAGTAAGATTGTTTTTTGGGAAAGTCAATGATTTGTGTTGATCGACTATCTTGAAAAAGGATAAACAATAACTGGGGCTAACTAGAGAAGCAAAACAAGAACTACTAGGACTATTAAACTAAGTCAGAAAAGAAACCGGACGACTGGAGGATAAGAATCATAACACCTTTATATAAGAAGGGTGATAGTAAGGAATGCGGAAACTACAGAGGTATCACACTAGTAAGCACTGTAGGGAAAGTATACCCAACAATCCTGGAGACAAAACTGAGAGAGAAAGTGGAAGAACAATTCTAAGAAAGTCAGACAGGGCTTAGAAAAGAAAGAGGAGTTCAAAACTAGGTCTTTATAACGAGCCAGAAAATTTTTCAACATAATGAAAACGAAATTCCTCAACAAGAAGGAAATACCGGAAGAGGTAAAGGCCGAAGTTAGAAAAGTTGCGAAACAACGCTCACCTACGGCTGTGAAAGCTGGACAACAACAGAAAGGCAGAGGAGTAAGCTGACAACTGCAGAAATGAGAAGAGGAGGTCCGCGAAGAACGTGAAAGAGGGAGTAAGAGAGGCAGTAGCAACTCCCACCAGCCAACACCGAAAGGTAAAAGTCCCAAAGATTAAGTAAGTATAACTGGGGTATACTACGCATCATTACTTGACAAGCTGAAGGCACAAATTGCTGAAAAGGGGCGCTTTTAAAGAAAGTCGCTCACACTTCAGTGGTGGCGATGGCAAAAATTCATGAAATGGGGTTCAAATTGATAGATCTTATTCGCCAGATCTAGTCCCTAACGACTCTTTCTGTTGCCTAGGTTCAAAGTTTGCTTTATAAATTCATAATATTCCTATAGTTGCTAATACAAAATATGCGACTACACTCAAGGTAGATGAAAATGCCCCATTTTCTTATAAAATCTGTATCCAATACTCGAATTGAAAAATACTGAGAGATACATCAGTCCTGTCGTTATCATTAAGAACATATGCAGTTGTACCCTATTGCACATCGATGATCAAATCTTGAACAAAATTTTCAAGAAAGATCATGAAAAAGTGCCTAGTTACAATAATCAAAAATTAATGCTAATATTGCTCATGGTATTGGTAGAATCATTCCCGCTAAAAAACAAAGCGAGGACATGTTTCTGCCTACCCGACGTCATCAGCGTGGCTTCGAACATGATTCCTTCCTCGCCGATGTTTTTCACCCCTCGGGTTTATGTCATTACTCTCCACAAACAGCACTATAGTAAGCCTCGAAGAATCATTTATATGTGCGGACACCGCAGCGCTTGGGCACTACGCCATCTTGCGTTAAGCAGCCCATCAGCTGCTCGATAGGTGGCGGGCATCTGCATTCTGGGTTTCTGTCGCTCTTCTCTAGGCGATATGAATATTTCTCTTGGCGGTAGGTGGCGCCAGGTGCTTTCTGTAGAGAGTAATTACATAAACCCGAGATCTGAAAACCAGCGCTGATGACGCATGGTAGGCAGAAACATATCCATGGGCTAACGCTTTCCCTTTTCTCGCTTTGTTTTTTTGCTGGGGAAGATTCCACCAATACCCTGAGCTATATCAGCATTAATTTTTGGTTATCATAAAATATCTAAGAATATTGATATATTGCTAACAACGTGCTCCATTGATGAAGTCTTCTTCAAGTTAAATCTACAAAGTTTTTTGGCCGTATCCTCTAAATTTTAAATTATAACGTTACAAATTTGATAATTTAAACTTACTGTCAGCATCCGGAATCTTTTATTACACTCTGTATACAACGCGATGTTTACTTTATGCAGGCTACTTGATAAATGAAGGAAGGAATGAATAAGAAAAAAAAGTCAATTTATTTTTTCTAGTACGTCGGGAAACAAGTACAGTGAGATATTTGTTTTTAATTTAAGATCCGTTATACGACGAATGCAATTAATGGTTTTTTTTCTTTAAGCGTATGCAGTAAATAGGGTACAATACGAATGCTGCCGTATAATATAAATCTGTCAGAATCGATCCCCACAAATAAATGTCTTGCGGCGGTAGCGTAGGACCTTTGACCTGCTCGGGTTCGGTCTCATTTATTAGAAACGCTAATGGGAGGTTTTAAAGCTGGTGTAACGAGAGGATTATGTGCATGGGTAGCAAGGATGAAAAAATGCTATATAAACATTGATCAAAAAAAGTTTTATTTGGATTTGTAATAGGAGTAGGGACCTTAGAAGCATATTTTAGAAAATGATACTCGTTTTGGAAAAAGTGTAGAGTGGTAATCATATAAGTGGGTAACGTCGATCAACTCAACTCCCTTTTATTCTCATTATTTATCAATCACCTACCGTTACACATAACTGGCGGTAAAATTGTACTGTACGCTGATGATTCCACTATAATTATGTCTGGAAAGTCTGCTGTGGAACTAAACAACAATTTAAACATAGTAATTGCCGAATTTACAAGCTGGTTAATGCAAATCGTTTGATTGCCAATGGCTCTAAAACCACCGCCATGCTACTGTTTAATAATAAAAAAAAGTTGACAACATCCGTGCTACGGTTGATAATGAAACTATTTGATTCTCGGGCTCTGTTAAAATTCTGGCCGTTATGGTAGACAACATGAGTTGGAGATCGTATGTAGATTAGGTTTGTGGTAAAGTAAACAGTTGTTTTTTTGTGTTCTTGCAGTTCAAAAATGTTTTAGATCGAAGTATACTGTTAAATGTTTATTATGGCCTAGCATACTCTGTGATGTGTTATAACTAGAGTAACCAAAACTTGCGGACTCGCATAGGCGTCGCTATTACGGGTTAATATAAGAATACGAAAAATTCATAAATGAACTTACTTGCTAATTATTCAACAAATTAGAGGCATCAGGATGTGAACTACTGTAAACTTGCATCATTGCATATGTTTCCACAGTTACTTCTTTAAACCTTGTGCGTCGACAAGAAAAAATATTCTTATACATAGAAAACGATCTCTCCACATCTAAGAAAGTTACATTTGCATGTAGAAACTGTTTTTCAAAATCACTTAAAAGTTCATTATTCTTACACTTATCATAAACGGCCTCTAAAGTATTAAAAACGGGATTTTTCCTTAAAACATCTGCCAACTTTTAACTAGCGCATAATCCTGGCAGGCATTTAATGTGTGTAATTTATTTTTTACACTCTCCACTATGACTAATGATTCCTGCAATGACAATTCAGTACATTGTAGTTTTCTGATGGCATCTAGTAATACTGTATAATTGGTACATATTGTTGTTAAATCTTCTAAAAGTTGAGGAATTTGAAATTCTCTTTGACTTTCTCTAATTGCTTTGGATTCATTCCGATTAAATCGCATTATAACTGATTGAATTTGTTGAAAATTGATCAAATAGTAAGAAGCTGCTGTTAGCCAAGTACCCCATCGCGTTAAAATTGGTTCAGGAGGTTCTGGAATACCTGGACAAAATTTACGAAATTCTTTTAAACGTTTAGGAAATTCACGAAACACTGCTTTAGTACTTCCAATCATCCGATCAACGTTTCCGTAATGTTGTCGAACAACTTCACCAACTAAATGCAAAGCATGCAGCACGCAGGTTATATGTATTAAGTTAGGAAATATATGTTTTAAGGATCGCCCAACACTTAACATCGTTGCTACACTATCTGTCACAATCATCACAACTTGATCTTGGGCAATTTTAAATTTTTTCAAAGCGTTCATTATCACTTTTTGAATATTTTACGCGGTACATTGTTGAACACGTTTGCAAGCAAACAAATATCGAGATGCTGTGTTCTCGCTAGATAAAACGCGAGCTATTACATTCACAATACTGTTTTTCTTTATATCGGTCGTCTCATCCACGGTAATCCATATTTTTTTGGAACACAAATCACGTTTACACACATTTTCTAGCATCTCTTTCATTCGCGGCAAATGATTCTGTAATTGTGTTTGTGAGGTTAATGGGCACTTTGGAACGTATTGTCGCCAAAACGTTTTAAAAGCTGCTTTTCTCACCAACGACAACGGAAGATTACAAGAGGTAAACATAATTAATAAATGTATGAGGAATAGTGTATAAGGTATTTCAGTTCTTGCATTTCTCATATGCTTAATACCATTGACATGCCTCTGGAAACGTACTTAGCCCAAAAAAGACGACTTAACATAAAAATAAACTCATATAAAAATTGCCGGTATGGAATACTGTTTCTTAAATTCAATACATGACGTTTACTTTTACAATGTTTTCTACATTCAAACCTATCGCGACTTAGCAATCCGCTATTGCATATTGTGCAATAAATATGTGAACTTCTATATTCTAATCCAGGGAAATGCCTGAGATATTTATTTACATTCGAAGGGAACGTTACACCCTTTGGGCGTCCTATCTCCGCGTACTTATTTGACGTGCAGCGTGCAACGTACTGTCGCTTTGAACTCTCTCCCGGTACGGGTGAGATCAACTACGAGTTGAAAATTACCCCTACCCACGCCGTTACCGCTACACTACTGCCATCCGGCACCACCTTTTTAACAAACTCTATCTATGAGTCTAGAGAAATCGTGTTTTACCCGTAATTGTTTATAAAATGTCGTTTATATAATCTATTCTTATAAGGGAAGTTGGGTGTGCAACTCATTCACAAATCGCCACAATTTAAAGAAACTTAGTGCTACATTGATATTTTTTTTTATTAAAAAAATGTATACGTGGTGTATATATTGTTATAAATTATGAATATGTAAAAAAAAAATTATAGCTAAGTATATAAATAAAAATTAATTCTCTAATGGTCCGTGAACGCTGGTCCTATAAAAAAAATTCATTCACTTGCTCCTAATTTTAATTATTAACTTTAGGTCTTTTTCCAATACACTAATCCCTCAATATCCACGGTCTCGGTATCTACGGTTTCGCGTATCCGTGATAAATTTTTTATATAGCAATTCGTTATACGCGACTAGAAAACTCGCGTATCCGCGGTTTATCCATACAAAACTCAAACGATTTGCTAGCATTTGTCAAGATATAAAATACATTTCTGATTGCAGTTATGTTCTACCAGTAAGGTACAACGCAAAGGAAGAAAAGCATGCACCACGTTTCAAAGTCTCAAAAAAAGACTTACATTGTTGATTGCTTCTGGATACTTTCTTTTAAAACCGATGCTTCTGCACAACTCTGAAAATCCACATGCTTTAAGAGGTAAAGACAGAGCGTTTTCTTCTGTATACTGGCGTCCAAACAAGAAGATGTGGGTAACCAGTGCTATCTTCATGGATTAGTTTAGAAATCGGTTCGGCGAAATTTGGATTTCAAAGCTTTGCTGATTGTCAATAACACTCCAGGTCACTCAGCAATTGAATTGATGCGTGGCTCATGAAAACAGTAATTTGATATTTTTACCGCCTAATACAACATCGCTCATTGAACCTCTCGATTAGAGCGTGATGAAAACATTCAAAATGCACTACATGCGTCATACTCTTGACCATATTGTCCATACCAGCGACAATAAGTCCGATATAAGTGTGAAAAATGCATGGAAAATCATTTCTATTGCAGATGCCCTGACATTTATAAAGGCATCTCTGAAAGCAAAGCACGCTTAACTTTGCATGGAAACATTTATGGAAAGAGGCTGTTGTTTCCGATAATCCAAGTTCGATTGCGGTCTGAAGAAATAGGAGTCGACGATCTGGATTGAATTATTGAAGAAACAGAAAAAGATACCTACGGAGCAGAAACGCAAATAGTAATTTCCTTATCCAATTTGAACAGCATCATATGTTCCGCAAATGAATTGATCGATAAAGTTGTGAAAATAAATCCATAAATGGGACGAAGCTTACACTTCAAAAATGGGCTGCAATCACTTCTTATGCCTTATAAGGAGTTGCATAAAGAATTGCAAGCTAAGTGTCGTCAACCAAGTCGTCCACAAGCGTCGTCGACTGAGTTGCGATCCGGGCACGTAATCGTCTTTTCCATATGTTTTTAGTATCGTTATCCGCGGTTTCACGCCGTTTTATTGACAAGAAACCCTCGCGGATACGAAGGGATTACTGTATTGTAATTTTTTTTTATTGTATATCCTTGTAGCTGGCCTGATGTGTTTTTTGAACACGAAACTGGTTGCCTAATTTCTCAATAGAACCTTGTGAGATCTGGACCATTTTTTCATTCCTATACCTTTAATATAAATATTTTCTTACCTTAAAACTAAATGATTTACATGGAAGAAACATTTTTCTGTCTTTTTTCTGTCAAATAAAATTTGAAGAAAATTATGTTCTTATATTATACATTTTTATGGTCTTGAAATAAAAATATTTTCTTGAGTAGAGACTGAATTTTGCAAAAAAACACTTCTCTGCGTGTAGTTCATACAAAACTTTACTGGTCGGGGATATATTCACAATACTGCATAATAGGGGAGCTTCGACAACTCTCGAAAACAAGCAACAGCTCAAATAGACAACGTGCGTTTAGTCAAAAATGTTTATTTGTAAACATAGGCGATTGTTTGTGAACACTTTTATATTAATGTTGTTAGGATCAGGTATGATATTTTATAAATTATTGAATCATCTACGCATGTGTTTCATACTTCCAATTGCACTCATTTATTGCACGTGTACTGCTGTATTACTCACGTTAGATAAATGTTGTAATATTTATGGTATTTGTAGAACCAATGTAATCACTAAAAATTCCATAACTTTGCAAAAATTCCCTTTTTTAATATATGCATAATACTGTATAGTTATATAAGCACCTACAACCGATTAGATGTTCCAGTTAATCTAAGTACGGTCTCAGTACGGTATTTAATTAAATAAAACGATTAGAAAGAATTTAATCCATCGAAAATCTCTCGTAGGGCAGACGTTGACCATAGACAAAGGATAACGTTCCACTATCGCAAACCACAAGTTTTAAGATACGTATAGCAGACGTGCATTATCTACGCAATTATCTATTCATGACCTACACTTATACATGTGTACATTCTGATTATTTAATTTTACAAATGTGTACACACATTTATTATATCGCTTAACACTTTTTTCGATTAGATATCTCATCCTTTGGCATTTAAATATATGATACTTGATACCCACTATATATCGTATTCGTTTACATTCGTGAGTACAACACTAAATTTTTCTTCCATGTATAGAGCTGGTCTTATTTCTTGTATGTATAATTAATTAATTAATACACTTGGAACAAACTCATACGAAAAGGAAAAATAAATACATTGTGATTAAGATTACGTTAAAATATGCATTCTATAGATATATCTTCAAGTGGTACTATATTTGCAATTTTTTTCTTTTATTTTTGTGGATTTGGTTGAAGCAATACTAAGGACTTAAGAATTTTGATAAGGAGGTCAGAATAGGTGATTCCCGTTCAAGATCAAGCGTTGAACTTAAATTGCAAAGTCGTCTGACTTTTATATTAGCGAATACAGTTTTACGTCAAACATGTGTAACTATTATGAAGCAACAAAAACCATAAAATTATATTTTTTTCATCGTAATTAATTAGATATACAGAGTGGCGCATCGCATTTGCGTCGGTTTATATACGAAAAACGGCAAAATATTTTTAAAATGTTTTTATTACGAGCTATGTTGGTTCATTGGGATCAAGTTTTAAAATTGTTTTGAAATATACACGATGACTCAAAAAGAAGTTACACACCAAAGTTGTGAAAATTTAAATGGAATATCCTATATATTATTACATATTTTGATAGTGCGGGCTAAATAAAGGCAAGTTATTGTTATGCTTCCTATACCTAACTCTTGAAAATGTAGACCGAAATTTAAAAGGCGCGTCTTACGTATTTAAGCTAGATATTTCTAATTGTATTTATTTTTAATCGAAGCATTAGATTTGACGATAAAATAAAAATTATCCCTTAAAATTATACAGAGTGGACGAGAATATACTTTTGATTTGGACTATCATTAAAGCCAAAATATACAGGATGTTCTATTTAAAATAAGAAAATTAACGTCACTTCCGGCGACATTGGAAATGTAATGGAACCGACGATAACGCTAAAAGTTACGCCACAAAAAATCTAAAAACACTAGCTTCTGTCGTACAAAAGTTAGTAAGCGGGTGAGGGGTACTTTGGGACCTCACTGTACGTTAAACATGTACAACTGAAAAAATATATCGTTCGTGGAAAAACCCGATCAGAAAGTTAACCCAAGCTCTAACGCACGAAACGTCTTTGAGATTATGCAACATAGTTCGTCATGTTGTACAATTTACGGACGCAAATACGGTCTTTGTATACAAGACTTAAATTAAATTACTAAATCGTATGAGTACCGTCCATTTTAAACAGTGATTCGGCGAATTATTCGAATGTCTACAGCGTCGAAAACAAGCGTCCGAACACGAAAAAATTACGGATCACCAAATTTGACCTTATTAAAATGTTATCATCTCTACCCTGCACTGACCTAACATTTTAAACGTTAGATAAATTTGCGTAAGATCGCTTTCAATCGGCTCGTTCTACTAACTGGCAGACCGGCAGGTTTCTATCGTTAAGAAATTGGTTAATGATAAAAGATTGCAGTAATTAGTCGGGTTTCATAAATTAATGATTGTTATTTATAGTATTCCTTTTTACTTTCATTAAGTCTTATTTTCGGTCATCGCTACACATATTCGTTAAGGATATCCAATGTAAAATGTATGCAGACATGTATGAGGTTCTAGAGGTTCTAAACTAGTCCCCTCTACCCAACTTTGACTTTTGCAGTTTAAAAAGGTGTCGATTTTTATTTTTTCGAGCACAGAAATATATATGTACTTATAAATAACCCAGGCGAACGACAAAAAAACTTTTTTATTAATTTTACTTAATTCTTATGTTTTTAAATGTGCTGAGTCCGAAAATGATAATAAAAAAGTTATATCACCTACCAATTTTTCACATTTTAGTATACAAAACAAGAAAAGTTAATTTTTTTATCATTCAAATGTAATGTACGAGGGATGATGGTAAAATAAGGTTCCCAAAGCCCTACAGCAGCAATAAGACGTGTTAGGCAAAATCCGACAACATTGGCGTGTGCAGCAGCTCTCCCACTCTATATACGTACCACTCCCGTTTCGCTACGCCGCTTCGTGTTGGCTAAGCAGCCGTCCGAGATGGAACTCCCAATCGCCGCTACCGCCAGGCGCGAAATTCGCGCTGTGATACGTTTTTTATACCCGAAAGGGGTTTCACCTATAGACATTCATCGTCAATTAACCGAAGTTTATGGAGAAAAGTGTATAACTGTTCAACACGTCCGCAAATGGTGTAGGGAATTCACTGGATGTCGGACGGCAATTCACGATGAAGAGCGGAGCGGAAAACCATCAGTTTCAGAGGAAATCGTTGAAAAGGTCGAGAGCATACTGCTTGAAAATCGGAGGGTCACCATTCGTCAACTCGTTCTTTGGATTCCTGAGATTTCCAACACCACAATTGAAAAGATTTTGACTGGCGGCAGAATTTTACGACATTTGGATACAGAAGTTGGAGCACCGTCTGCAAAAATGCTTGGATAGGAATGGCGATTATGTCGAAAAATAGCTTAAATTTTTACCTTTAAAACGATGTGTAATGTTAAGGAAATAAAGAATGCTGTCTATTTTTAAAAAATTTGGGAATCTTATTTTTCGATCATCCCTCGTATAACGTTAGTAGTAAAATCAAATGTTATTACGTTGTCAGTTCTGGTAAATGGGACAGTTGTTTGTTTTCATCCAATCAATATAACTTCACCTTTCAGTGTTTCGCTCATGTGCTCTAAGTTTTAGTACTTATTTATTAATCTGTGCTCTAAGTATGGCTAGCCGTGGTTGTAAAAACTGTCCTAACACTTTTTGTTATATATGTGGTGAGTTTGTAGTTAAAAAACATCAAAGAAACATTACTGATTTTGTAAAAAAAGTATACTTTGCATATTTTGGTGTAAAAATCGGTGATCAAGAAAAATGTTGAGCTCTTCACAAAGTATGTTATGTTTGTATCGAGGATCTTAGGAAATGGTCTAAAAAAGAAAAGAAAGCTTTTTGATTTGCAGTACCCATGGTATGGAGAGACCAAAAAAACCATTCAAATGATTGTTATTTTTGCAGCGTTGATGTTTCTGGGTATAACTCCCAAAATAAAAAAGTAATTGTTTACCCTAACCTTAATTCAGCTATTCGGCCGGTAGGACATGGACCGGGACTTCCTGTCCCTGGGCCACCTCAATCTATTGATGACGTTTTACAGTCCAGTGAACCCGAATCTGATGAAAGTCGACCTGGTGATGATGAGTTCCAATGTTCTCCAGAAATTTAAAACCGCAGTTGTTTACACAAGCTGAGTTAAATGATTTAGTGAGAGATTTGGTTTGATTAAGGAAAAAGCAGAATATAGAACAAGAGATCAACAGTTTGCTCAGTTTTTCAAGCAGGAAAAAGATTTGGTTTACTACCATGATATTGGTAGTCTAATGAACGAATTTGGCGTTGAGTACAAGAAGGCTGATTGAAGGCTTTTTATAGACTCATCTGTTCTTTTATACAATGGAAATACTTATGCTTCCCTGCCTGTTGCTCATTCAATCCATATGATGGAAACTTACGAAAATCTTGACATGATTTTACAAAAAATTAACTATCCGGCTCACGATTGGATGCTATGTGGGGATTTGAAAGTTGTTTGCATGATCCTTAGTCAATGAAAGGGATTTACAAAGTTTCTATGTTTTACGAGGCGTGTTTTTAAAGTAAGTACCATTTTCAAATAAAACAAAAACAAGTAAACTTTTCTTAACAATTTTATTTTTACATGAAAGCCTGTACTTTATTCTACTTTTCTACATAATTTCCACCAATATTGAGGCACTTATCGTATCGTACAATCAGCTTTACAATCCCATCGTTATAGAAGTCTGCCACCTGATTTAACAACCACCGGTCACAACTTCATAGAGAACACTTCTGGAAGCTTGAGGAAACTCATCAAATAACGATGAAATCGTAAAGTGTCTGTTCTCTTTCACTTTTTCCCCAACTTTCTGAACCAAATCTTCAGTAATGACAGAAGGTCGCCCACTTCGCTCCTCCTCATGGACATTCGTGCGGCCATCTTTAAAAGCTCTCACCCATTTCCGTACCATTCCATCTCTCCTAATGTTTTCTCCATACACTTCACTGATCTGATGATGAATGTCGGCCGATCTAATGCCATTAACACTAACAAAACGAATCACAGCACGTATTTCACAGTCGGCGGGATTCTCGATCGGCTAACACATTTTAAATAGTGACAGACAGACGTAAACACGGTCGAATCTTCCTGTAATGGCGTCTGTGGCTTTTCAACAGATGTAGGCTCACAGCGCGCAAGTGTAGAAAGCCGCCACAGCGCTCACAGTAGCAGAATTTCAAAACGGTACTTACTTTAAAAACACGCCTCGTATATGTGAGTGGGACAACAGAGCAAGGGATCAGCATTGGTCCATAAAACAATGGCTCGTAAGAAAAACACCTGGCGTGAAGAACATATTGCATAAACCTTCAGTAGATCAAAAAAAGGTTCTTCTACCACCTCTACACATAAAGTTAGGCTTAACGAAACAATTTGTAAAAGCCTTGCCTAAAGATGGTGAATGTTTTAAATATTTGTGTGAAAGATTTTCACATTTATCAGAAGCCAAAATGAAAGAAGGTATTTCTCTTGGGCCTGATATTCGTAAAATGATGTTCGATTCCAACTTTGAAGCAAGGATGATTAGAAAGGAAAAGGAGGCTTGGATATCATTTAAGCAAGTTGTGGCTAAGTTTTTGGGCAATGCGAAAGACCCAAACTATGAGCTTATCGTAGCTAATATGATTGATAAGTTCAATAATCTGGGATATCTGATGAGCCTTAAAGTCCATTTCTTGCACAACCATCTTGACTTTTTTCCTGAAAATTTGGGCAATGTGAGTGAGGAACAGGAGGAGCGGTTCCATCAGAACATAAAGGTGGTGAAGAAATGGTACCAGGGACGGTGGAATATCAACATGATGGGTAATTACTGTTGGCCATTTCATCGAGAACAACAAAATGCATCGCATCGTAGAAAAAGCTATATAAGAAGCTTTACAGAGAAAAGGGAAAGGCAATACAAAAAAATAATCACTTAAAATATTTGTATTGAAGTGGTATATGTTGTGGTAGATATAAATTGTGGTCTGATTTTCAAATTAAATGTCGAAAAAGGTTTTCTTGATGTAACTGTAGTTTTATTTTAGAAGTTTCAAGTTTTTAATAAAAATATCGAAGAATTTGGAATATTTCTGTGTGTCGAAAACTTTGTTTATATTGTCTCTCTGATTGTTTTGTTCAGAGCCCCAGTTAACTATTTTTGATAAATAAAACTTGACTTCTCAATGACCATTTGAAATACCATCCGCTTCCTTGGTTACCTAGTATAATTTTGTGAGCGATGTTTTAAAATCCATTAATTGCATGTGATTATCAATTTGCCTATCCACACTCAATACATTTGAATAATTTGTTTTAAAAGAAATATAATTTAAATTTTCCGTTGGTAAAATTAGTATATCACCGTGTACGTTGTTCACTGGACTCTTTTTTTTAACGAAATAATCTTATGTGTTCATGTGTAAGACAGAGAAAAGATAACGAACTAGGGGAAGATAGAGGGAAGAGGTCAACAGCACTGCTTCGACTCGTTAAAATATGGAATTAAAATAGTTCAAACTATGAATTGAAAGCGCCTTTCAACAAATATCACAACAATATACCGTAAGAGCGAGCGTACTATGATCAGCCAGCATAATCGGCATTTTTCGGAAACGCGAGAGCAAAGTTGTGCTTTATACGTGTACGTGAACGGATATGCCGTTTATAATGTGAGCAAGGTGTTTTCGGAAATGTAAGACCGAAGTGTGGCTTGCATATTTACGTGAACGAATACGCCGTTTATAATGTGAGTAAAGTGCATAAATGAATTTGCGTTCACACAATTTTGTCAAGCAAATGACATTCCACAGTGACATTCAACACAGCACACGTTTAGATGCGCTGAGTTCGTGTAAAATCGGGTGATCATAGTACGCTCGCTCGTACGGTATATATCAGCACTGCAGGTCTTAAAGGCCTTTGGCTTCAATTTTTTTATTGTTTCTCTTCATCTTTTCTTGTTCATGGTTAAGTTTTGCCATCTGTCCACCTCCAAAAATGTTGGATCTTCTTCGTATGCCCTCTAACCATTTCCTCCGCGGTCGTCCTCTCCTCCTTCTGCCGCCTTCTCTACTCAGTACTCCTTTCGCCCATCTATTATCTGGTACTCTTGATATGTGTCCGAGCCATTATCATTGGCTTTTGATATGGCTGGTTAATTTATGAATTTGTTCTTCTTCTCCATCCATTTCCCTGTTCCTTGATATCTCCGAAGATCTTCCTTAGCACTTTACGTTCTCAACCAATTTCTCTTCCTTTTTCCTGTTCACGATCCAGCATTCAGAGCCATATAACGCTGCTGCTAGTATTACCGATTGGTACAATCTAAGTTTCGCTGCCCATGAAGTGTTTTTGAGTTTTAGTGTATTGTGTAACACTCCTACCGACCTACTTCTCCTTGCTATTCTCTTGTCTATTTCCTTTGTTTCGTCGCCTTTACAAAGACCTTCTCGAAGTGTATTTCTTGTGCTGTTCTGTCGTTATCTTGATCTGTGTTTGTTCCCTGCTTGTGTCGCTCCCCATTTCTAGGTATTTCGATTTTTCCTGGTTAATATACAGTCCATATTCTTTCGCCTTTTTTTTCAAATGTCTTAAACGTTCTTATGAGTTCGCCTTTTTTCATTGTCTGCATGAGCGAGTACTTGGTTTCTACTGCTGTAAATAGTTCCTTGATTATTACTCCACTCTCTTTAAATATTACTTCCAATAGACAATTAAACAGCACCGTTGACATGGGGTCTCCGTCCTTACCGTTAATCTAGCTTAGTGATATTGTTATGTAAAACATTGAAAATAGTTTCGTGTGTGTGTCCATGAAATCAAAACCATCGAAGTTACTATCAGTAATTTTATTCTAACTTTCTAATGATAATGTACATACACTTTTGGAATTGAGATTTGACAGTTTGGCAGTTGTTATGATTACTTTGCTTAGCAACGAGCTCTTTAGACCAGTCTGGTGTCACAAGAAACTAATTGGCGCTCTTTTCTAACAAACTTCGCGTAACAACGAAAACAGATTACCAAAACCTTTATTGCTGCATATCGCCATATTTCTTAAGTTAAAGTATAACATATGTGGTATTGTTGATTCACCTTTCAATTACCTTTCCAAAAACGTAAAAATATGCAGGCTGTTCTATTTAAAAAAAGAAAGTTGACGTCACTTCCGGTGAAACCGGAAATCCAATTAAATGGCAGAAGTTAGTTTACAAAAAATAGAAATCGACCTATTTTTTCTAAAAACGCTAGCTCCTGTCGTTCAAAAGTTAGCATGGGGTGGGGACACTTTAGGCCCGCACAGTATATAAAACAAATTTAGCGGATGTTTTAAGTTCCGGCAATAAAAAAGATTATATTTCTGCGAAATCTAAAAAATGCCAAGTGGATAAGTATTTGTTTTGAGTGTTCTTTTTTAAATATTCAACAACTTGAGCCATTCCTTTTCCTTAGTCATTTCCTGCTAACAATTTTTGACATTTTGATTCGAAGTGCTATAAACTATGTAGTTGTATATAATATTGAATTGTTGTGGATTTATCTTCACTGTGCGTGTTACAGTTCTCTTCGCGCTTATTTAAAATCTTCGGACGTCCACTTCGCGATGCAATCTCAACTGTTCCCGATATTTGTAATTTTTCTATTATACTCTGCACTGTAGATTGCGGTTTACCAATAATCTTAGCTATCTTAGCTATTTGGAACAATAATTTTTTTTGGGTAGTTTTATTACTAGTTCACCCGTATCAATGGGAAATGAATGCTTATTTTTCGTAAGTACATGGACCTATAAAGGAGATTTACCGAATTCCTAATATATTTATTTCCCAACAACGGGGAGTCATTACATTAAACGTAATCTACGAAGACATTCCATTTTAAAATATTTATTATATTCTGTCATAGTTTTAAATAAAATTTGCTTTCATGTTGTAATTAGTGTTTTTTAACTTTATTAAAAAGAAATAAAAACACTGCATAGTAATGGAATGTTTAGATTTGATCTTCTTTAACATTAGGCAGACGTACGAACACTTATGTGACTGACTGTATAACGCAAATTTGATTAAAATAATTGCAATAAGCGTAATTTTCTGATCGCATTTAGATAGATTTCTTTTTAAATATGTAATAAATATGGCAGAGCTGTATATGCAAGCGTCTAAAACCACTATTTCTCTGTATTCCTGATTGGCAGAGAGGCGGAGTTGCCACATATTTATTGGGATAAATTTTAATTTCCCAGTCCGCAACCAAATATACGCGCGACACAGTGGCGGATTAAGAGTCTTCGGGGCTCGTAGACACAAGTAATAACGGGGCCCCCCTCCATCTTTTATTGCAAATTGTAAAATAAGCAATTTCAAAAATGTGTAAACAAGTAGGTAAAATGTAAATTTTTTTTTTTATAAAAACATTTGCAAATAATGTTTAATAATATAAAAATAAACAAAAAAAATTATTTTCAATAAAAATATTTAAACAAAATTTTACATTCCTAATAAAAACATTGTTTTATAAATATGTAATGTCTGTAAAACCTAGTAAAAATTAAAATAAATAAATTTTTATTCTTGATAAAAATATTTAATGAAGTCTATACATTAGGGCTCTATAGCAGATTAACTTTGCGGACTTTAGAAGCAGCAAATTTTTGCACTATTTCTTTAAAATTTATATTTTTGCGAATTCATGCTCTATGCATAACAAGCTTAAAGCATTTAGCCGATTTTGGTTCATGACGCTTCTTTTTTGGTTTTTTATTACCGCCAGTTTTGAGAATATTCTATCTTCTTCACACACTCCGCAAGCTAAAGTTAAATATATTCTAAATGCTATAGCTACATTAGGATAGATGTTTGACTTTAATATTTCTTTAACACTTTTTAATGTTTCTTGGCTGTTGCAATTTTTTAAGCTTTGTTCATTTATTGTCAGATCTTCATGAAAATGTATTATTTCGTTTTCTAATTCACAAATCTAACGGATATTTTTTAAGAAGCCGTTAAGCTGCGGATCGTTTGTCATTTAAATTTGTCTTTTCATAATCGAAAATAAACGAAGAATATACTTGCAATCTTTCCATTTCAGAAATTATGCTATCACATATTACTAAAAATATCTCTACTCAAAATTTTTGTTTTGGAGAAAAGTTTTCTGAATAGGAGGAATCACCGTGGAATACTTTTTTCTTAATTTGGCGTGTATTTTCTTTTTTATTATAAGAAACTTCAAGCTCAAATTTAGTCGAAACCTTCAAAATAAGTTTCGCTTCTTCTTCATACTGGTCAAAATCTTCGCGAATAGTTTTTAGGTATTCTGTTAAAGAGGTAATTTGATCTACAACTTCTTTTAAAACAAGACCTTCTTTTTGAAATGTCAAATTTATTTTGTTCGTTCTTTCTAAAACATCGTACCAAAATAAACTAAGGATACATGTTTCAAATTCACATAGTTTATTCATAATATTTGTTGCTTCATTTCGTGTATTATAACTTTGGTCAGTATCTTGAGAAAATTTTTTTAAGGTTATTAAAATTTCGTGATAATTTTATTTTAATGACTTTAAGGCATCATATCTCGCTGACCATCTTGTGTCAGACAGAGATTTCATCACAAAAATTCTTTCATTTGCATTAGAATTTAATGAAATTCTTGTATTAATTTCTTCTGTTAGCAAATTCCACCTGTATGTGGAACCTGACAAGAAATTGTACAATGTTTGTACAATCCCCAAAAAAAAATTAGCTTGTACAAATACACTAGCTGCTGTCTGTCCGACAAGATTCAGAGAATGAGCACTACACGGTACAAATTCTGCAAATTTGTTTATTTCTTTTATCTTACTTTGGACACCTTGATATTTTCCAGACATATTAGCCGCATTGTCGTTATATTGCGAACGGTAGTTTTGAATGTCAAGATTGCACTCAATTAAATATTGCACAATTTCTCGAGCCAGATCAATCCCTTTGTGGCTTTTTAGGGGCACAAATTTTAAAAAACTTTCTGACACTTCAAATGTTTGTGAATTCACGTATCTAACTACAAAAGTAAGTTGATCAATATGTTGCAAATCAGGTGTAGAATCAACTATTATTCCAAAATATTTTGATTCTTTTATGTACTTGTAAAATTAAATTAGTAACATGATCGACTAATAATTGAATAAATTCATCGCAAATTGTCCAAGACAGATAAGATATTTGGCCCCGTCCAATATTTTTAGTTTTTTCAATATGATCTGCTGGAAACCCGTCATATTTTGCTAGTAGTTCCAATATGCCTAAATAATTCCCATTGTGTAGTGATCCAAAAATTTCATCTTCGCCTCTTAATGGAAGTCCACATTGACACAAAAAAATTATATCAATAATTCTTTGAGAAATCTGTTTCCAAGTCCTGTTTTCTTTATCTAGCCATCTAGTTAAAACACGCCTTGGTATGAGGAGCACTATTTTCGTGAGATACGACTCTCGTTGTGGCATTTTTCCAGTCATTGAAACCTGCGGTAAATTGATCCTGATTTTATTCAAGCAAAAACAACTTACAGGGTCCGCAGTAAACTTTATTTGTTTTCGGCGAAAATATTAGCCAAAAACGATCTACTTCTTCACCATTTAACATTTTGCGCTTAAACATTGATTTTGAAATAAATCTTTGCGTCGATCCGCTAACTTGTAAAGTAGCTTTAATGATTTCCTTATTTTCAAAATCAATGTTTTGTTCAAAATTACCTTTATCGATCAAATATCGCAACACTTCTTCAGACTCACTCCATTCAGCAGGATCATTACTAAATATTTCGTATTTGCTGTAGGATGTTGTTGGTTTTGGTTTATCGCTGCCAAAATCATTAGATATGGGATCCATGTCGACATGAATCAATTTCAATGACTTCATCTTCGTGTTCGGTTGGTGACCCCGTTTGAACATCTGAAGCTACTAAAGGAGTGTTTTCTTTTTCAAGAAATCCTAATAAAGACGTCTGTCCTTTAGCAGATTCTTTCACTTCTTTTTTCTGCTCCACTGAGATAATGGCGTTTCATTTCTGTAAAAAATAATAATATTATAAAATTAATTAAGAGAACAGTATAAGGTTTTGCAGTTTGAAAAGTAAATTGCAAGGCCACGATTTCAGCATGTATTAGGACGGCATTTATTCGGTTACTAAAATTGGAAAGCTTGGCGACTAATGG
The DNA here is from genome assembly GCA_029619315.2 of Dynastes maya. Taxonomy (NCBI): domain Eukaryota; kingdom Metazoa; phylum Arthropoda; class Insecta; order Coleoptera; family Scarabaeidae; genus Dynastes; species Dynastes maya. The sequence goes on from JAROYE020000026.1 coordinate 123,439, forward strand.
ACACAACTCCCAAACTTTAAATCAGTTGATTTTGTGCTTGAGTAGGTATTTAAATAAGTTTATTAATTAGTAAGAATAACAAAACTTACCTTTATAAATTCACGTGTCTTATTGTCAAATTTGGAAATAATTTGGAAGTGTACAAGTCAGAGTAATATTTCACGATCACTGAATAGCGAGCGATTCGGTAGCTTACTAATATCTGCCTTCTTACGTATATCGCTGTCGTGTGTAGACTGAGCGGAGAGCAGCGCGTCGCGCTTAAATATACGCGGACAAAATCGAGCGAGACGACATTGGAACTTTCCACACTGTTCCACGCTATTCGAGATACTGCGCTCGACTTCTAGACTTCTCTGGTACGAAATTGTTGAAATTGTTTGCTTTTTGATTACGAAATAATAACTATTTGGAATAGTGAATACTATAGTTAGAATTATTTATAGTTTATAACTATTTGGAATAGTACTTTATAGTTATTATAGTTTGTAACTATTTGGAATAAACTTTTTACTATTAAATACAAAGTAAGTTAATAATGAGCCAGTAATTCGTTAACTACTTCTTCTTAAAAAAAAATTAAGAGCAGTTAGGATTTTAAAAATTAACTAATAAAATACGCTTATTTTCAAAAATCCAGGAGGGGGCCTACGAAAATTATTAGACTTTTGAAATTCGTACTTACCTAAATAATTTTATTGTAAAAATAAATCTATATTAGGTATATAACCTTAAATTAGCCGGGGGCCCCCTGAGGTCCGGAGCCCCTAGACACGTGCCTAGTTTGCCTTACGGGTAATCCACCTCTGGCGCGACAAAAATATTCCAATTGAATCAAACATCAATTTATCTGATTCCATTCTCGAAACAAATTAATGTAGGTTTGTACATATATTTGTGCCTATTGAGTATGCAACCCAAATGACGCACGTGTATATTTGCAGGCGTAGATGGCTACGGGGAGGAACAACGACAATACAGTCCGCCTTCCCAGCCGGAAGGGGCGGTACCATCTCCCCATTCACGTTCGGACACACCTCTGGAATGTTTTCCTTACCAGGGTGAAAGTTACCCCAACCTTAGGGCGGAGGGTGAATATCCGGTGTTCAACCGTTTCGATGAGGTAGGTGTCACTGTTTGTATAAGCAGAAAGAGAAAGGAAACTATTTATTCAGAGAAAAAATTCCGTACTACGGCTCACTACAAGCTAAACGTATATACAGCGGTGTTCAAAATTATTGAACAGAACATCTCTTGAATTAGAGTTTGTTTTTATCTGCAAACATTCATATTATGCTTTTTTTAGCAGCAAATTCATTCAATTTTAGAGTCAATTAGACGAGCAATCAGAAACGCATTACCTGCAGCTGGAGGTGCCACCTGGGGTTGTAACCGAATCGCCAAATGCTAGTGATCCTTCAAATAGTCCTGAATCTCCAAGGAGGGTCGCATTTTTAGATTCAGTCTCTCCTAGTGAACAACAAAGCTTAGAGGCGCCCCAATTGACGCAACTTTCCAACCACATCAACTATGCTGGAGGAATAAACTCGTCACCAAATAGGTAAAAAAACAATTTTTTGCCTAATAGAAAAAACGTTTTGTTGCTAATTTTTCGGTAACAGTTTTCAAGCAGTTTATAAAAAGCTTGATTACGATTTAGAGTTCTAGTTTAGGCTAAAATTTTTGAGGAATAGTGAGGTAATTACAAGAAAGCTGAATGTACACTTCCTGAAGACGACAATTACCAAAACGTTAAGTTAACCAATTAGGCTAGGGGAGTATTTTAAATATCGTAATAAGTCAGTCAGTAGAATATTGCATAATAACTGCCATCAATTTGTAAAAGTTTAATTTGTCATTTGTTTTTATTTAAATTATGGTACTATGTAGGTGATGTCAAATAACTTGCGCATGCGTAATAACCTTATATTTTTAACCGGGAAATTTGATATTTTGACAAACGATTTGACAAACACTGCTTTTGTATGCGCTATTAAAGCGTCTACCTCAGGATAACATTTTCTAATACTATCTGCCACATGACTCAAAGCATGAATTTTACACGTAATATGTAACAAGTTAGCACAATGTTTTTTAAGAGACCGGCCTACAGAAAGCATGTTTGCGGCCCCATCACTCATAAACATCAACAGTTGGTTTGTTGAAAGTTCAAACTTTTTCAATGTATTTAACACTAACTTTGAAATTACTTCGGCGGTACATTGTTGTACTCGTCTGGAAGCTAATAGAATTGAAGGTGACGATTGATGTGGTTCTATTGTACATACCATTACATTAACCACAGAATGTTTTTTACGATCTGTTGTTTCGTCTACACATAACCACAGTTTTTTATCTTTCAACACCGATTTAATTCTTTTTTCAACATGTTCACGAGCAGATGGCACAATTCTTTGTAATGATGCCCGACTTGGTAATTTGCAGTCCGAATATTTATTCCAAAAGAAGACATATGCTTCCTTGTCTACTAAATTAAACGGTAGATTACATGCAATAAAGGTAACACATAAATTAAATTTAAGTTTGTCATAGTGTCGTGTGCAATTTTCTTTTGAAGAATGCTGTTTACTATTTACGTGACGTAGACAATCCCTTTTGGACCAACACATTAAAGAGGTATTACAAACTACACATTAAATTTTAACGCCATTATAATTTAGGTGAGGCATTTCTGCTATAAATTCTGTAACTTTGTCCAAGATTGGTCGTTTTCGCGACGTAGGCAACATTTTTAAAACAAACGTAGAACTACGAAATAATATTTACGGCAGCGTACATGTATACACAACAGATCTAGTTGAGACTCGCAGTTATACTGAGGGTTGTATGGAACCTCCGCCACTGCGCGTTGGCGCTAGTGAACAACTCTACTTATAAATAAATCCTTACGTACCCTAGTATGTATATATAGTATGTATACAGGTCTTGTGAACAGCAATAAATGTGAGCGTTAGTCCGAGCAAGTAAGAGCGTAAATACTTACGTGCGAGCAGGAGAGGGCGCGACGGCCTAATTAATTTGTGATCTCTAATCGCTGAGAGGGAGTGGGTGACCCACTGTTTTTTGCTGTACGTATTCGCTTTATAAGACCTGTATATTGATTAATAAAAAATGTCCCACATGATGCGGAGTTTATATGTGATGCTGCTGTGCGTATACTTATACAGTGCATGTCAAAAGTAAGGGATAAAATTTGTATTGATTTTTGTGTAATACAGAACGTATTTAATGAATTTGAATACTGAATTGTCCAGTGATCTAGTAAATGGTTATCATTTCGAACATTTATTTTAATAAAGTAATAACATGGACTACTTTTTATTGCGGTTTTAACAGAAAAAGATTGGTTTAGCCAAATATTTTCGAATTTTTCAATTGGTTGATTCTCTGTTGCACAAATCTATTTTTAAGTTACCCATACATTTCGTTCTGGCATAACACTCATTAAATAAATTCAACCTATTTTACAAAAAGCGGATATATTTGACAATTTTGGCACTTCCCGCATTAAAGGTCCAACGTGTCTCAAAAACCTAATACTGCTTTCTACGCCTGAATGCTTTCATATTTATTTTTAAAGTATAATAGAAGAAAATAAGTATAGCGAATCATTTGTCCTTGAAAAGTAAATTCATAAATGCTACTTATGTAGTACTCATCCCCACCTCATCCAATGCTCATCCTTCGCCCTCTGGAGGAAAACTTACTCTCATTTCAAATTCGGAAATCATAACCCTGAGCAATCGTGTTGCCAAATTGAGGATTAGATGAGAAGTCTTCGAGCTGCTGCGTTAACATTTAAATGACGTATGTGCGTGACGCCTCATTCGTTAAACCAATTGCAAGAGCTTGTGTGGAATGCAAATATGATGAAATAAGGACGGTTCATTCACCTATGTGTAAGGGTTCTGGGCAATGCGAAATTTGTAAATTCTGGCGATTTAGCAATAGGTTTTAAAATAAAAGAGTATTCTTTAGTCTTGGCGAGAAAAGTGTTTTATTTAAACACCTCATTAAGCGGTACACACTGCAAAAATTATGGTAGAACAAAAGAGAGTTTGGTACGTGTTAACACAAAAGTTTGATACTGTACCAAAGCATTACTTTTATATCTGCATGTTAATAAACAAGGAAATAGTAATGTTTAATAGCGCAAAGAGTATCTACAGGATTTAAAATGTAATGGGATTCATTAATGAAGTGGGTTTAACACTGGCAAAGCATGCATTTGTGATAAATTAACGTGGAGCCTCTTATATTTGTTATTTCCTACTATGCCAATATATTTTTTCTATACATGGAGAAAAAATTTGGGACAACAATCCCTTGCATTTTTCAAACAATAATAACTAACCTGGGCAAATATGCGGTAACAGCCAGAGGCGTGGCGAGCACATAAAAGTTTACACATAAAATAGAAGGTAAGAAATAAATTATAAAACGTGCTGAAACACTTACCGCTTTAAAAGTCTTCCGTGAAATCACAAACTGAGTAACATCTGTTAAATATTTGAATCATTAGATATGTTTCCACAGCTGTTTCAGTGAAGTGAGTACGACGTGCGGAATAAATGTCTTTTAATGCCGAAAACGACCGTTCAACATCTAGCGATGTTATATTTGCATATTTAAAATAATCTTTGAAACAACTTAATGCATCTTCACACGCACCTTCACAAATTTGTCTTAATATAAGAAAATCGGAGTCTTTCTCTAAAACACTTTCAAATTTTCGTATTACACACCAATTTGTTTCGCCTTCTACAGCGCATAACTGTGCGTGAACATCATTCACAATTTGAACAGAATCCACTAGCGACATCGAAACATTTTGTAATTTTTCTATTCCCTCCGCTAGTACGAGGTAATTGTTGTGAATAGTTTGTAAATCTCGTTTAACCTGACCTGATCTTGAAATATTTCCTGGCTTTTCTTGATTGCTGCAGCATCTGTGGGATTGAATTTTAAAACTACCTTCTTTACTTGATCAAAATATTTGTTGTAGTAAAACGCAGCCTGCAACCATGTTCCCCAACGTGTAACAATCGGCTGTCGTGGTTCAGGTAAATCAGGACACAGTTTGTGAAATAGTCGGGTACGTTTCGGGGACTTTAGAAACACTGCCCTGGGAACTGCAATCGAAACTAGGGTCAGCCTGAAGGACCTTAAACCCTTTTGTCCTCTGAACTAGAGCTGGCTCTGGTCGCGCAGCGGAGTTTGGATGGGGGAAAGATGTAGAAACACGCAAGGTGGGTCGTCATGTTAGTCATGATATGACGGTGTCGTGTTAGGGGTCTTGGATGGTCGTCGGGGGCCTTGGCCGTTGCTCAGCGAAGAAGTCTGCTGGGCGACGGGTCCTCACTCGAGGAGGGGGTCTGTCCTGGAGGACGACGGCCATATGCACGCTGTGGTTTTCGTTCCGGCGGGCCCTATCCCACGCGGAAGTGAGGATCTTCTCAAGATGCTGGCGGATCGACGGAATGCCCAGATCTCGACGAATCTGTTCATTCCTCACGTACCAAGGGGCGTCGACGATGGTTCGAAGAGTCCTGTTTTGAAGACTTTCCAGACTCAGGAGATGCCCCGGAGCCGCTGATGACCAGGCCAAGGTGCCGTAAGTCAGCAACGGCCGGAGTGTCGTCTTGTACAGAAGCAACTTGCTGCCCAGGTGAAGGGAACTCCTTCGACCCAGGAGGGGGATTAGAAACACTGCCTTTGTACTAGCAATAAATGCATTTACTAGTGGAAAACATGTAGGAATCGTTTGTGCCGCAAGATTTAGAATATGGATTTTACACGTTACATGTAAGAAGTTACCACTGTGTTCTTTAAGAGATCGGCCCAAAGAACGCATGTTTGCGGCACTCATAAACATTAAAAAAAGTTAGTTGAAACTTCAAATTTGTTCAAGGAGTTCAACACCACCTTTAAAATCTCATCGACAGTACAATTTATAACTCTTTTGGAAGCAAGTAAGAAGGGGATGACGGTTGATGTGGTTCCATTGTACGTACCATTACATTAACCACAGGATGTTTTTGACGATATGTTGTTTCGTCCACACACAACCACAGTTTTTTATCTTTCAATTCCGTTTTCATTCTCTTTTCTATATGTTCACGAGCAAATGGCACTACATTTCGTATCGATGTCTAGGTAATTTACAGTCCGCATATTTATTTCAGAAGGAGACAAATGCTTCTTTCTCTAGTAAACGAAACGATAGATTACATAAAATAAGAGTAACACATAAATCAAATGTAAATTTTTCTTGGTCTCGTATGCCACTTTTTGCAGAAGAATGTTGATTGCTTTCGATGTGACGTTGACAATGGCTTCTGGACCAACACATTAAAGGAATTTTACAAACTAGACATTGAATTTTAGCGCCATCAAAGACTAAGTCTGGCATGTTCACTATAAAGTTTTTAACTGTGTCTGCCATTGGTCATTTTCGTGACGTGCCTAACTGCGACATTTTTAAAGCAAACATATACACAGAACTACTCGCATACAGCATCGATTTAGTACGGACGCTGTGAACGCTTGAAATAAATAATCACCGACTCCGCACCACATATTTACTGCAATGACTGTTACCGCTGTTTGCCCAGACTAATAATAACTTATAGTATGAGCTACAACACGTTTATTTAATCCAATAAAATATGTGGTTGTTCTAACGAACATTGTGGTGTTACATATTTTACTATATTTATCGCTCCGTGCTTTCCTTTCGCTAGAATAGGCGCTATTAGCTGCTCTAGCGTTTAGTTGGTTACGTTTCTTTCACAATAAACTTCACGCCTTATGTCTAAAAATTTTCCATCCCCTTGAAAATAAGCTGAATAGCTTCGGCTTCACGCCGAATTTTAAATGTGGATATGTATTATGCGCAAAATTCAAAACCATGTTAAAACAAAGTGCTAAGGTTAGACAATAAGGCGTAGCACATAAAGTTGTAGTTTTTGGTTTTCCATTCGTAGGCCATCAGAGTTGTCCAGGTCTTGACAATCTTATGGCTTCACGCTTATGAAAATTATATCAAACTTACTGACCAACTAAAGAAATGTTAAGGAATTGAGTTGCATTTCTGTAACAAATCATTTATGACTGCTAGAAACCATGGCCCATATTCCAGCAATAGAAGGTCATCACAATATTGTTTTACCTTGGTATTTTATCTTCTTGATCTGCAAATGTTAAAACTGAACTAACAGGCTAAGCGAAAAACTAACCTCAGTAATTTTAAATTAAGCAAATTCTAAATTATGCAAAAATTTAAAGTTACAATTAATTAACTATACGTGATATAACAAAGGATAAAGGCTAACTTTGCATTATCAACTTTATGATTATTTTTCAGCATGTGTAGGGCGACACTACATTTATCAAACCTTCTGAATTTGAAATGAGCCAAATGCCCTGATTGATCTTTTTGCCTGCGCAATATACATTTGATCAAAATCTTTAGACAAATTTTTGTAAATTTCTGATTTATCCATGTTATCTACTGGGTCTTTAGAATTTCCTAAAAGGTTTGTGTTCACATGAGTGATTAAAATCCTGCAAGATAAATCTATTATTACTGGTAGGTTTTCTATATATGTCTATTTCAAACTTATTTTTATTTCTTATTACCAACATATCGAGGAATGGAATCCTGTTGTCTTTTTCTTCTTCATGAGTAAATTTAATAGAGGAAAATTTTGAGTTAAGTTGCTCTATGAAATCGGTTATTGAACATTCGCTGGTGTCAAAGATGCAAAGAATGTCATCGACGTATCTGATCGAAAGCCGAGGAAAATAGGCGAAGGTATTCTTAAGGTCGGTTTCAAATTTACCTATAAAGAGGTAAAGAGCCATAAACGAGAATAAGCTGTTGCCCATTGCCGTTCCTTCCGTTTTTTGATAAAAGGTGTTATTAATTTGGAAAAAAAAATGTTTCATACAAAGTCTTGACATTAAACTAGCAATTTCTTCTCTATCCATTTGATTATCTAACATAAGTTAAATCGACCGCAACACTAGGAAACAGTGAACTTACATCAAATGAGACTAAAATTTCTTTGCCAGTAAGCTCAATGTCTTTAGTTTTACCAATGAACGCATAAGAATTTTAGTAGCCAACTCTGGAATCTGTTCATGTAACTGGTTTGTCAGATAACCATTTGGAAAGTAAATTGGATTGTTGATGTTCGAAACAATGGGTCTCACTCTTTCCGGACTTGTATATCTTAGGTAAACAATATATTCTGATTAATTGAAACGTAATGCTATCACCTATCCACCATCTATGGACGCGCGTTTCGATGTTATACATCTCGTCACCATAGCTTTGTGGAAGGTAATGGCATTTCAATATTTTAAATCGTATATATACGAAGTAGATGTTTACATGTACGCATGAGGACGATGCTGACGAGATGTATAACATCGAAACGCGCGTCCATAGATGGCGGATAGGTGATGGCATTACGTTTCAATTAATTAATTAACCTATGGCGATTTAAGCCAGTAGTTGGGGCTACTGTCGCGTCAGAATTTGTAGCAATACGATTTGTTGAGTTCTGTAGAGGCGTTTGCAGTAATTTATGTAAACATCTACTTAATATATTCTAAATTTGCAAAGGTCATTCATATCGGAAATACATTGGAAGTTGAAAAACAAAGAAAAAACATTTTCGGCTCAACCATGAGTTGTGCATGAGGCATAGATGAGTTGCTAACGGTTTATGCATGCGGAAAAGTGGGAAAGTGACGATATGAATGTGAGGCGAAAATGAGCAGAAGTAGCATTTATGAATTTGGACCTTTGTCGATGCATGAGAAGAAGACATAGTTTTGACAGTATGTTTTTCAAATACTTAGAGAATTTAATTTTTAATCTATTAATGGTTAACGCTTCATTCATTGGTTTTGAGATAAAAATTTTGCAATTTATCTAATCAAAAAGTGATTTTAAAAGGAAGGTGTGTGATATCCCCCGTTCCTTAGTTCAAAAAAGTTCCCTATAATTTAATATAGGAATATATATTTAATCGTTTATCATTGTAAGATATCAAGGAATCTACCGTCGATGTTACTTGACAAGCTTCAATATCAGCGTTCAATAAGCAGGAAGTTGTGAAAAAATTCTTATCTTGCTTCCCACTACAATCCTGGCATATGAATAAGAAGTAAACAGGAGTAGAAAAACGAACGCGGGGTTCTGCATCACTTTCTATTTCTTCATTTTAAATTAACAGTTATTTTTGACCTGCTTGTATTGACTTTTTAACATATCTACTTATGGCGGTAGCACATAAATGTAAGATGTTCTTGAAATCATGCAGCGTCACCAATATATGCTTATATGTACATGTTTATTAAGTTTAAAATTCACATTAAACTGGTAGTTGTATTTGCACAGAATGAATAAATTATCTTATCACATTTTTAACGATAACGCGATATTACCATGTTACTGTTCAATCAAAATTGAAGATATTCTTTCTTATTTGATCGTCTACTGATCTACGTATTACAACCTGAATCCGAACTTCTGGGAACGTGAAAGAAGAAGTTGTGTAAGTTTTTTCTTTTTGACATTATTTATTTTATAAAGTATTTCGTTCTTTTACATATGCTTTCATGTTATTCTTCAATATTTGCTTTTTGATTTCTCTTTGTTATTGTTTAACCGGCAATAATTCCACGATCTTCAAATGAATTAGAAGTACAAAGTGCATAGAATTATGAATATATTTATACATTTTTTGGATTTACGTGTAGTTTCATTTCTGTAAATAATTCTTAGCGAGATGCTTTGATGAGTTACACTTTTTAGTGTGAAATAAGCGCCCTCTGTGTGCCAAATTCCTTGTTACAGTTTTATTCACTTGTAATGATGCATTCCAATAAAGTATTCAATTTAATTTGTTGGAATTAAGAATTACTAATGCATGCGTCAGTAATATAACATCGCACCTACCATTTTACAATCTCTGATTCGATCTGTAAGACGATACTTTAAGCGCTAACAGGAAAACCATATTTGACTACGGCCGATGTCAATTTCGCTGTTTATCGAGCAAATATACAACAAGTACGTCTTTGTGCGTTATAAATATATGCCATTATGCATGTTATTTGCCTTAAATTTTTTTTTATGATTAGGAGTAAGTAATCGATTTATCAAATAAATATCTAGTCGATCTCGAAGACCATGCAATTTATCATGAAGGGAATTAGCATCACGTTTTAATACTGGTATTAAAATTCAATACGTTTAAGTGTAAGTTTGTTTAATATTTTACATATTTTAACGTATTATATGCTGGATGTTTTTATTGAAATGTTTGAAATATTTATGACATTATTAATTTTGCATGGTCATTACTGTTTAAGATTTTTATTATTATAGAGCTACAATGAATCAAATTTTTTAAAGACAATATATCTTTAAGATAAGATAAGCACACTACCATGCTTCTGTGTTTTCGACGTACACTACCGTTCATGGAAGTTCGCGCAAGCAAAAAAATGTACGGAAGTCGAAGAAAATAAGAGAAATATTAAATGGCCATGTATTTAATACTTACATGATTTTACATATTTTCAAACACAAATTTATTCAAAAGAAAAAGCTAATGTAATACAAATAATGTAAATCCGATTTTCATCGAAAAATCCACCTTTTGCCTTTAGGACTGCTGCCAATATTCTCGGCATCCGATTCACTAATTTTGTCAATGTTTCATTGGGCAAGCTTGTCCATACCTCTTGGAGAATGGTCCACAAATGTTCCTTCGATTTTGGACACTTTTTCCTAACACATCGGTCTAATTCTTCCCATAACAACTCTATCGGGTTCAGATCGGAGGACTGTGGCGGCCATTCCATAATTTTTAGGGTTCTTTCATTTTCTTCTTGCTGCAGGTAATCTGTGCACAATTTAGATTTATGTTTGGGGTCATTGTCCTGCATAAATTCAAATCCACGACCAATTAATCGGACTCCTGACGGTATTGCATTTTCCTCCAGGATTTTCCGATATTCTTCTTTTTTCATTATGCCCTCAATTTTGAGCAAGTCCCCTGTTCCGATTAAGGAAAAACAACCCCAAACCATTATAGATCCGCCCCCATGCTTCACCGTAGGAACTATACACTCCCGTAACATTCTTTCCCCTCTTGATCTGCGTACGAAAACTCTCCGTCTATTTCCAAAAACCTCAAACTTGGATTCGTCAGTCCACAAAACGTTTTTAAAATCGTCCACTGTCCAATCTCTATGAGCTTGTGCCCATTTTAGTCGTTTCAGCCTATTTTCTCTTCGGAGTAATGGTTTTCGACAAGCCACTCGCCCATGCAACCCAGCCTCTTTCAGCCGACGTTTCACAGTACTCACAGAAACTTTGGAATCTCGCACATTATTGAATTCTGCAGCAATTTATGATGCTGTTAGTCCTCTATTGCGCTTACTAATTATTTTTATTCGTAAATCTTTCGCAGGAGTCGTTTTTCTTGACGGTCCTGGCCGATTACGATCTTGCACGTCACCGGTTGTCTTAAATCGAACTATAGTATCATGTACTGTAGATTTTTTTATTTTTAATTTATCCGCAATCCGTCTTTCTGCGTACCCTTCCTGATGCAAGGTAATAATAACAGATCGTTTTGAAATAGCTAGAGGCTTTCCACGGGGTATTTTAAGCAGTCAAACCGAAATTATTTTATTTTTCACTTGGCACAACCACAGATACTTTCACAATAACAATCTCTTCAGAACTACTGCGTTTACAAATGTTATAATACAATTAGCATCTCTGCTTTTCCTTATAAATACCAGTCCCAGAGGTAGTACCTGTTCCTGATGCCTCTATATACCAGATTTAGTTTTTCGGTTTTCTCCCTTCTCTATTTTTCCATTTTTTCTCAATTCAAGATTGAATTCTTATCATAGGAGATTTTGGAGACTGTTATGTCGCTGCCTAGAAGTCGCTAGGGTTTGTTATTACTGTTTCTTTCTGGTGTGCCCCGAACTGCTGTAAGTTCTCCAGTTACCAACATTTTTCAGCCTGTATGTCCATATTCTAGCATCTCTCTTGATATGGATGATTAAATTTACCGCCTCTGTAGTTTACTAAATTTAGATTTTTCATTTAAAACGAAAACAAAAATCTTCAGCCACGTTTTTATTTAATATAAATTCAGCCTTTTCTGGTTTTGATTAATAAAATTTACTGAAGTAATGGATGCAAATAATTTCAACTTCAGTTCCATCTTTTCGTTGGCTGACGTATTCAACACCGGTCCTGCATGCCAAGAATGTGTATTTAGGTCAGCATACTTGCTTTTCGATCCGAACGACGCGGGTTCAAATTCAGCTGGAACGGTTGATTTTTATTTACGGTTAAAAGTCGGAGTATGCTTTCTTCTCGGATAAGGAAGTAAACCCGTAGGCCCGTGTCAATGCAATGTTGGGCACGTTAATAATCCCTACCGGAAGTTACAACACCTCTGCATTTGGCAAAATGTTACTAGGCTTTGCTACTGCGAGGTGTATTCTGTAACTTGACGTTTCGCCCAATAATACAACAACAACATCTTGTAAAAAAGAAAATAAATTCTAATTAGATAAATTCATTTACTAGTTTATTGCTATTTGAACCTAACAAAAATCAAAATCAAAATAACCACAGTAAAAGCAAACAAAATATCATTCTCAATAACAAAACAAATGGCAGATATCATCAGGTTACAATATCAACGATCATTATAGTCGTAACTGCCTAACTGTTTCTTTTTAAGTATAAAGCTACATTCACAACCTTTGACAAGCTAATTAATGCAGTAATTTACGATTTTTGATCATTCATAATGTAGCACGCACTAATTTCATTTAATCTGTAGTTTTCGTGGCGCCCTCTATTAACTACATTGATCATTATAATTAAGTCGATAATGTAGAGTCACCATATTATCGACCGGGTTAGGACGCACCAATGAAAACGGTTGATATACATATTCAAACCGTTTAAATATATAAACTTAATCTAATCCACCTAATCTCAATCATTATCATTACGCAGTACGTTTCAACATGGTTTTAGCATTATCCAAAGCTCTTATCACCCAACATAACCTTGTTGCTGAATTACATTCATGCTATTCTAAAACAGTGCATGCGTCAACTCTACGTATACGCACTAATAGAAATTCAAAATTAAGATTGTTAATTTCAAACATTGTGAACGGACGCATTTAAACACCTTTGTTGTACTTTAAACACTAGTTGTAACTCTTAATTATAGCTAGGAATTTTAAGGTTATGAATATGAAAAATTTGAAAAATCTACAAAATTCCATAAACAACGATGATGCTGCAGTTGCAATTTTCACTTCACGACTATGTTCACGCCTGACAGTTTTATCCTTTAGGCATAATGCAAATATAAGTTAGTTCAAATGAACATACGGTATCCTCGGTTGCTGTTTATATTGTACTATTCACTAAAGTTTCTTAAATACTTAGGAATGGATTAAAAGTTAAATAATCTTTAATAATATAATCCTTAGTTAAGTTATCCTTAAAATAGAAACAGTGCAGACGGATATAAGCCTATTTATCAAATTAATTCGGTTTATTGTACATTATCCAGCGAAATATTTGGTCACTTTATCTTTATGATACCTCAGAAGTGATAGTTATAATTAACCTGGGCAAATATGCGGTAACAGCCAGAAGGTAACAAATAAATTGTAAAACGTGCTGAAACACTTACCGTTTTAAAAGTCTTCCGTGAAATCACAAACTGGGTAACATCTGTTAAATGTTTGAATCATTAAATATGTTTCCACAGCTGTTTCAGTCAAGTGAGTACGACGTGCGGAATAAATGTTTTTTAATGCCGAAAGCGACCGTTCGACATCCAGCGATGTTATATTTGCATATTTAAAATAATCTTTGAAACAACTTAATGCATCTTCACACGCACCTTCACAAATTTGTCTTAATATAAGAAAATCGGAGTCTTTCTCTAAAACACTTTCAAATTTTCGTATTACACACCAATTTGTTTCGCCTTCTACAGCGCATAACTGTGCGTGAACATCATTCACAATTTGAACAGAATCCACTAGCGACATCGAAACATTTTGTAATTTTTCTATTCCCTCCGGTAGTCCGAAGTAATTGTTGTGAATAGTTTGTAAATCTTTTTTAATCTGACTATCTTGAAATATTTCCTGGCTTTTCTTGATTGCTGCAGCTTCTGTCGGATTGAATTTTAAAACTACCTTCTTTACTTGATCAAAATATTTGTTGTAGTAAAACGCAGCCTGCAACCATGTTCCCCAACGTGTAACAATCGGCTGTGGTGGTTCAGGTAAATCAGGACACAGTTTGTGAAATAGTCGGGTACGTTTCGGGGACTTTAGAAACACTGCCTTTGTACTAGCAATCAATGCATTTACTAGTGGAAAACATGTAGGAATCGTTTTTGCCGCAAGATTTAGAGTATGGATTTTACACGTTACAAGTGAGAAGTTACCACTGTGTTCTTTAGGAGATCGGCCCAAAGAACGCATGTTTGCGGCACCATCACTCATAAACATTAAATGTAGCATAGTTGATACTTCAAATTTGTTCAATGAGTTCAATACCACCTTTAAAATCTTATCGGCAGTACAATTTATAACTCTTTTGGAAGCAAGTAAGAAGGAGGATGACGGTCAATGTGGTTCCATTGTACGTACCATTACATTAACCACAGAATGTTTTTGACGATCTGTTGTTTCGTCCACACACAAGAACAGTTTTTTATCCTTTAATTCCGTTTTCATTCTTTTTTCTATATGTTCACGAGCAAATGGCACTACATTTCGTATCGATGTCCGACTAGGTAATTTACAGTCCGCATATTTATTCCAGACAAATGCTTCTTTGTCTAGTAAACGAAACGATAGATTACATAAAATAAGAGTAACACATAAATCAAATGTAAATTTTTCTTGGTCTCGTATGCCACTTTTTGCAGAAGAATGCTGTTTGCTTTCGATGTGAGGTTGACAATGGCTTCTGGACCAACACATTAAAGGGATTTTACAAACTAAACATTGAATTTTAGCGCCATCAAAAATTAAATCCGACATGTCCACTATAAAGTTTTTAACTGTGTCTGCCATTGGTCGTTTTCGCGACGTACCTAACTACGACATTTTTAAAGCAAACATAAGCGTACAATTACGAAATAAGTTACGACAGCCTACATATACACAGAACTACTCGCATACAGCATCGATTTAGTATTGACGCTGTGAACACGTGAAATAAATAATCGCCGACTCTGCACCACATATCTACTACACTGACTGTTACCGCTGTTTGCTCAGACTAGTCATAATTTCCGTAAATAGTTTGATAGAAGAGACCTTAGTGGAGGTTAGGTAGGAGCCATTATTGCACAAATAATTCTTTATATGGCTAATTTTTTATGTAGTAAACTACATAAAAGCTAATATTAATAATAAGTAAAAACGCAGTTATATCAAAGTTGTAATTTTTACTTACCTTTAGTGAAGATAGTAGGTTAAATATTTTAAAACCAACTAACCTTTAGTACCTATATAGAGAGGGAATTTTATCATGTAACTGAAGCAAAATGTCTTCAAGAATAAAGAAATTTAAAGATTGAGTTGTTCCCTTAGAAAAAGTGACTTAAACATCAGACAGCAAATGAAAATTTTGGTGGGTCTTAGGTACACTATCAAAACTAATTTGTGATTAAAATATTCTTTTCTGTTATTGAAACTTATCATAATTATTGTATTTCGACCAAATATAGCTGACATTTTTTCGGGAAACATGTCAGGTTGCAGTAAAATCCAAATATGTTTTGCCATACCTACGTGACGCTCTATTATAAAAAAGGTAACGGTACCTGTCTTTTGATACATCCTATATATTTTAAGAAATCGAATGCTTAATAATAGATAAATAACTCGATATTTTTAACATTACTATCCAACTTTACAATATGATTGATTAATACTCATTCAACATCACGTTAAATACCCTTTCTACATGACGTAAGAGATATATGACTCACTCTAGGTACTAGACTTGTCATACACTCATTGTGTCTAGGATTAACTTTACTTCCAGTGTAAGAATTACCTATTACGTTAGGGGAATTACTAACGCGAGACATTTTCGAGATGAATTGATAATATGTGGGCGTCACGTGCCTTTGCATGCTTTTGTTTATTATTACTTCGACTCTCTTTGTACAATGTCTTCTGTACTTTGTTTTGTAAGCAATGCTGGGTGTCGTATGTGGCCTGAGAGCTGTTCTGGAATTTGCATTTCGCGTATAACTATTTTATTGTACAATTTTTGTTGTGGGATCCACACATTTTGTAGGTGTGTATGCATTAGGGGGTTCTCAACATTCTTTAAACACTAAATGTGTTTTCTAAAGATTTATTTTATGTACTCAACATATTTTCTTAAAGTTCTTAAACTTTCTAAAAAAAAAGAAACAGGTAATGTCTGGTATTTTTATAAAAACAGCAGTTAAGTGAATACTCGGAGGGACCAGTCATTTTAGTGGTCTAAGTTTTCAATTATTTTTCTTTATTTTGCCATTAATTTAGATATAATTGCCACCATTTTTACGAATTATGGAATCTTTGAGATGCAATATTTAAAAACTTTTTTCTATCTTCAGGATTTTCAATTCTCTATTTTCTTCTATTCTATTGCTCTATATAATAACTATTTACAAAATGCTATCGTCAAAAACAATATATATATTTTTAGAAACCTTTTAATGTACTAAAACTTTTGTAAGCACAATTTAGATCTCTTCAAAATTATATTGTTTAGTTTGTACATTAAAATCTAATATTGCTTTGTATTTCGGAATTTGGTGTTGTTTTTCATTTTGTGCTCTGTTCTTTTTCATTTCCACGTTATGTAGCACTTCAACCTGAAGATTTCATTAAGAAAAATATGGAATGTTAACGTATCCCGTTGTAATTTGTTTTACATGCCTTATCAAAGCCTTAAACTACATAAGGAAAATAACATTTGAATTTTTGAAATAGTAGCAAGAGTAACAAGAGTGCAGTGCGTGGTGCAATTAATGAGTGGATTATAACACAACACCAATTAAATTGGAAACATGCAGCTGGACAAAAGCACAGCAAACGGATGATGGGAAGACCGTCGCAACATCTGATTGCTGACCTGCTTGAATTAAGCAAGATACAGCTTAGGGCAGCAACATGTCTATTAACAGGACATGGCTGTTTAAGAGGCCACTTGCATAAGATGGGGATCTACAAAGATGAGCCCTTATGTAGACTTTGCAATGTTCAAGTAAAACAAAACCGTAGCAGGAATAATACAGTCAATAATCAGTGTTAGGGATGTAAAGACCAGCCCTGCTCTGGTAGAAAAATCAATCAATCAATCAATTATATTATTATATTATAATTTAACCTGCTAACATTTGTTTTTCGTAGTGATTTGCCATATTTTTTAGAAGACTCTCAGAAATTAGGAGCTACTGACAACGTCGATAATATAAATATATAGTGGTTCACACCCCTGCGGGCTTTCACCGCTTCAATAGGAAGCTCTCTAGATCCTTTTCCGGTTGGATCAGTCCCCTGTTTCCTTTAAATTCTCTCAACTATTTTTTTCCAGTTTTTTTCTGTCACCTACTTTATCTTTCCACATGTTAACTCCGATCCTGTTGAGGTCTATATTGTAGCTGCTGATCTCGCTCTCCACACATGCCCTAACCACTTCACTCTTTGCTGTTTTATTTTTCTTACTATATCTTCTTTAATTTCTTGCTGTAGTTCATGATTTGTTTTTCACCTATATTCATTTTCCCGTATTTTCATTGGTCCTAATGTTGTTCTGAATACTTTTCGTTCTCTGTTTACTTTAATTATTTTTTCTCTAACCATCGCTCCTCTTTCCCCGTTACTTGTTATCATTACGCCTAGATATTTATACCGGTTGACTTCTTCGAATTCGTATTCTTCAATCTTGATCTTGTTATTCTCCAGTTGTTTCCCAATTCTCATTATCTTAGTTTTATCTTAATTAATTTTCAAACCTATTTTAGCACCTTCCTTTATTATTTCTGTTACTGTCTCTTCCATAATTCTCCTATTCTTAGATATTACTACAATATCATCAGCATATGCCATCACTTGTCCTCCTCTTGTTCTCACAGTCCCTTTATTTATCCTTTTCAAAACATACTCTAGTCCTAGATTAAATAGCGTAGCTGACAACGCATCCCCTTGTCTAATTCCTTGTTTAATTTCAAATTCTTCGGTTTCTCCTTTTTGCGTTTTTACGGTCATTACCGTCCTTTTCATTGTCATATGTACTAGTTTCCTTAGCTTTATAGGCAGCCCCAGTTCTTTTAATGGATTCATTAGTTCATTTCTTTTGATTGAATCGAAGGCTTGCTTAAAGTCAATGAATAGAAATTCAATATCAACACTATACTCAAGCGCCTTCTCCACGACTTGTTTTACAATGTGAATAGCATCAATTGTAGATTTTCCTGTCGTAAATTCACATTGATATTGCCCTAATATATGTTTCGTATTGCTTCTTAGCCTTCTTTGTAACATTGTTGACATTATTTTGTAGGCTGTATTCAGTAGTGTAATGATCTCCTTTTTTGTGGATTGTTATTATTTGTCCATTCTCCCATTCTGCAGGCATTCTTTCTTCATCCCATATTTTTTTGATGGTACTATGTATTTTCTCATGCACCTCTTCTCCTCCATATTTTATAAGTTCTGTGTTTATATTGTCTCTTCCCGGAGCTTTCCCATTCCGGCATTTGCTTTTGAGTTTTTGTTTCTGTTTTCATTTTCTATTTCTTCTAATTTGTTTTCTATCCATTTTCTTTTCAAGTTTTTCATAACTTTTTTACTTTCTCTTCTTATATTTTTATATTCTTCTTCATCCTCCTCTGTTCTTGTTCTTAGCCATTTAAGTCTTGCTTGTATTTTCTGTGTGAGTATATCTTGACAATCTTGATTAAGCCATTCTTTTGTATTTCTCTCTCTTCTCGTCCCTATATTTTGCTTTGCTCCTTCAATAATGCACTCCTTTCTTCTCGTCCCTATATTTTGCTTTGCTCCTTCAATAATGCACTTCTTTATGATATGCCAATTAGTTTCTAATTATTTGTTTCTGACCATCGTTCATTTATTTTTTTGCTTACTGTTGCCGCATATTCCTCTCGTATGCTTTCATCCTTCAGCTTTCCGACATCCCATTTGTTCTGTACTTCTTTGTTTTTACTAACTCTTTTTATTTTTTGTCTCATTGTAGCCATTACCATAAAATGATCTGTGTCTGCACAGGCTCCCCTATATGATCTTACATTCCTCATTGTTGATTGATGTCTCTTCGTCGATAATAATAAAGTAGTTAAAATATTTTATTATTTTTGTTACTATTAGATACTACTAATATTTCAAATAGATCATTTTATCCAAATAAAGGTAATAAAGTAGATCAACAAATCAATTAAAAAATAATAGATGTAAAGTTATAACAATAAAGTGGAGGGCATGCTATACAACATCAATAATTGTTACAGCTGTAAACAAAACACGAATCAACTGCAGGTATAAATTATAGATAGCTGTGAAAGAACCGACCCGTATCTCATATTTGTTACCAACGAGCTTCAGATTTGAAACATATTTGTAGGCCCCCTAATGTTTTTACTTATCCATTGTCTACGAGACTAGACTTGTTTATCTAAACGACTATTAAAATCCTCATAGTGGTTCTTCAACTCTTTTATCTACTCCAGCTAATTTCGTTCCCGTAAAATTGCATCGTTTCCAAAGTAAAAAATGTTACCTACCGTTCGTGTATCAGATAGACTCGACTCTACGTGGAATGTGTTATTTTCGGGGCATGCAAGGTTTGTTTTATTTAATCGGCGAGTTTAGCAACGTCCTAAGCACTTAATCAGTTAATTCCTGCGAGATGTGTTTTTTAAATTCTTTCCTTTCGATTGGAAGTTCACCTGGTCGTCGAATTCGGTCATTGATTACTATGTATGTTTTTTTTTTCTATAAATTTATCTCTAAAATATTTCAGGTGCGTAACGCTTGTAAAGCTCTGTACGGTTTGGAAAAGGGAAATATGCATGTGAAAGCATTTCATTAATGTTAACGCTCATCATTCCTTCTATATCTGAAAAATGTTAAGTGAAGTTTTATTTCAAATAGTATAATAATGTTAGAGTATTTTCCGTTTGTGCGTTAACTATTAGTGGCGAAACGTACTACTGATATTTAGTAATTTGGAAAGAAAATTTTGACGAATAATTATTTTAAAGCGTTCCATTGGTGGGAAATATTGTTGTTAGTACAGTACAACTTCGACAGTTCGGACACATAAAGTTGTTGCCCTGTCCGAATCATCGAGTTTGTCCGGATTGGCGGTGTTTTTTAATTTTTTTTAATCATATATTTAAATGACCTAAAGTCAACTAGACATTTTAGTTATTTATTTTTATTGGAAAACACAAAAATACGAACTCAAATTAGATTGCAGTTCATAAACTTGTCTAAATAATATCGTTACTTTTTAAAAAACGAATAAATTGTTGGCTGTTTCAACACAGTTTCATGATTTGATTGTGCCTTTGCCTTCAGTCTTTTCAATAACAATATATCTTGCAATGGAAGATCATTCTCTTCCGCCCATTGTAGACACTTTTCGAATGATTTTATTGCATCGACATGCTTTATTATTGTTGTAGGGATCGGCGGAGTATCACCTGAATCCGTATCTTCGCTGATATTTACGACTACGTTAATGATATCCTTTTCAGTCATTTCCGGAACATTTTCGTGTTTTCCCGAGACCAAGTCCAGAATCGCGTCGTTACTTACATCGTCATTAATACTCTTTACCATGTTATTAATTTCACTGGCATCTTCTAATAGCTGTGAGCTACTAGCTGGCTGCTGCTCTTGAATAGTGCTCAGTGGTAGCTCATCTTCTTCGTCCTATTTGGGCAATAATTTATCCCAACTTTTTTGTATGTTTTTTTCTGTAATGTTTTCCCAGACATCATGTAAATAGCGAACTGCATTTTTATTGCTAAACTCCTTCAAATGTTGTGTAATACCCCCATCTTCAAAGGAAACTGCATATTTTAGTAAACTTTTCTTGTAGAAAACTTTTATGTTTTGAATTAAATTTTGATCCATAGGTTGCAATATAGCTGTACAGTTTGGTGGCATCAGCAAAATACGGAAACTCGGATCATTCATTTTTTCAGTTACCAGATATGATGGAGCATTATCTACTAATACTATACTAATAATAACGCCTTTTGGGGTCTATTTGGGCTTTCCAAAAGCTTTTTAATTTAAAATTATTGTTAAACCACTTTGAAAATGTAACTTTAGTCATCCAGCCCCTCTTAGATCCGTCATATATAACAGGCAATGTTGCATTTTTGAACACTCGAGGGTTTTTTGCTTTTCCGAGAACTAGCAATGGAAGTTTGTGTGTTCCTGTTGCGTTGCAACATGGCATAAATGTTAGTCTGTCCTTGGATATTTTTCTACCAGCAGCAGATTTTTCATCCTGAAGCACTAGTGTTCCTGTGGGTAAAGTTCGCCAAAAAATAGCTGACTCATCGGCATTATAAATTTGATTTTCCGATAAATTCATCTCATTCACAATTTTCATAAACTTAAGTTTAAAAGGCAAAACAGCAGCGATGTCGGTAGAAAGACGCTCTCCACACACTTTCAAAAATCGGATTCCATGACGTTGCCTGAATTTATCTAACTAACCAGCGCTAGGAAGAAAATCAGTTTTTCCTGTAACGTGTTCATAAAAGTATTTAGCCTTCTCTCTTAAAATTTCCGAAGAAATTGGAACATGGGCAGCCCTTTGTTGTAGAAACCACGTATACAATGCCGCTTCTACCTTAGGATTCTCAGCCTTTTTCATAAGTTTTCTTTTCTCTAATATAATCAACAACTTGATATAAAATTTATTTCACCTTAAGTGATGAAATGATGAACTTACAAAATGTATGATTTGTTGTTTTTGTTTTTTAATATCTACCACTGTCGATCGTGGCATATTGAATTTATTAGCTACTTTTTCTATTTCTTTTAAAATTTTCATGCACTAGTCACGTTGTCTGGCTGGCTACTAAAAGCTACTACTCTTCGAACCGTAATATACATAGTATAGGGCTCGCACATGTGACGCAACGGAGTTTGAACACTCTCGAACCTTTATAGGCCTACAGGTCGAGAATTTATGGCGTCTACCTTGTAACTGGAAGTACTTCGGTATCAGGGATTGTTATTACAAAAACAAGTATTGCTCGAAATATAACTGGATTGGAAGAGACCAAAGAAATGTGACAATTCAAACGAGCAAGCACAATCATGGTACTGACTCGGTACTTTAAAGGCCTTACAATTGAGAATATACAGTTCTGTAACTAATTTAAGTTGAAATCCACCCCATTGCCTAAAAATAGCAATTTTTTATAGAAAAGCTTTTAACTCTATGAAAGACTCGGTTCGGTCTGTATAATGAATGATGACAAACCACTACAAGACGTTTAGATTAAAAAAAAATTCATGAAGAGCAGATTATACGTCTTGGGAGACCATAATTTATTCTTGTATCGTTTGTTTTATATTTGTAAACTATTATCATTTCAAAACAATAAAGCTCTTATATGTGTGCAGATATGGTCACCTAAAACAAGATAATGAAATCAATTAAACAACATGTTTTACACGAAACAATTGGCAGCAGCAACCAAATTTTTAATTTGCAAGTGCCGAATTACTCATTGATATGACACAGAATTGGCAACAATTAGTAAGCGTGGGGCTTATACTAATGCTTTGTTATTTATGTGGCGATAAGGACATATTTGGTTGTATGAAACATATGGAAATTATTGATATCAAATAACTGTTAGTAGTACTCGAAGATTGAATAATTACAATAATAATAGAATGTTGTTATAGTAACCGGAGAATGTTGTATATGTGATAAGATTTTCTACTGCAGCTGGTTAGAAACTATAAGTAATAAAATTTAAACTAATGATTAATATTCGAAGGGTCTAAATGAAAGATTGGTGTTTTTGTTTTGTCAGTTAGAAATATGTTTAAGTTATGCTTAATTGAATATTTTACACATTTTAGTTATTCCAACTTTAAGTTAAACATGCAAAAATATAACATCAAACAAATAGGTAAATGTAGGTAAAGGTTTAATGTAGAAGTATACATGAAAAAAATGCCTAGAATAACCAAAATAATGCTGAAATATAGCTCATGGTATTGATGGAATCACTCCCAACAAAAACAATGTAAGAAAAGAAAAGCACTAACATTTTTTGCTCACCCGCATTGATGTTCATCTCTCAGTTTGTGCTACTAATCTTCCAAAACAGCACTGAAATATTTCCTGGCGCTACCTAGTGCCAAGGGATATAGTCATGTTGTCCTAGAAAGTAGTAACAGAAAAACGCAGTACAAATGCCATACTTACCTATAGGTACAATGATATAACTTTAACGTACGACGTTTCATAAACGTTTTCAAAAGATACCGGCTAATGTAATATGAATATTTTCTTAATTTAAAGGTAAATTTAATACAAGTAACATTTCAAGAAAGTTATTTTCTTATATTAAACATTTTTATAGTCTTGAAATAATTTTTTTTTTTGAACAGACACTGCTTTTTGCAAGAATATCTAATTTCTTGATGCAAGAAACAATTTCTCTGCGTGTAGTAACAGTTTATATCGGTTCTTTGATTTTTTGTCTATGCTTGAATCGCCAACAGAAGCAGTATCACGTCACGAAAGGTGTAATATAACGTTTGGTATTGGGCGACTGACAAGTTTGCTTGCATTAGAATAAACCCCTCAGTCAATTAGAGTCTCATTATCTTCGTATTGTGTTTTGGTTGTTACTCCTTTACTTTACTAACTTCGCCTCTAATATTTTATAATTACCATATTAACCAAAAATTAATGCTAATATAGCTCATGGTATTGGTGGAATCATTCTCGCCAAAAACAATGTAGCAGAGAAAAAAGCGCTAACACAGGAACATGTTTCTGTCTACCCGGCGTCATCAGCGTGCTTCTGAACACAATCCTCTGCTGTTACAATTGCGTTTGCCTCTCGGCATTCTTTCCACGTGTATTTTTAAACATCATGGTAAGCCTGAGGGATCATTTGCACGTATAGATGTCGCTGTGTCTAGGCACAACGCCGCCTTGCGTTTAGCAGCCCAGGAGCTGCCCGATAGGTGGTGGACATCTACACTCCGATTTGTCTTGCTACCTTCTGGGACGGCGTGGTTGTGTCTCTTAGCGATTGGTATTGCCGAAAGACATATTCAGTGCTGTTTTGGAGATTAGCAACATAAACCGAGAGGTAAACGCAATTGTAACAGCAGAAAATTATGCTGAGAACCACGCTGATGATGCCGCGTAGGCAGAAACATGTTCGTGTGTTAGCGCTATTTTCTCTGCTACATTGTTTTTGCCGGGAATGATTCCACCAATACCATGAGCTATATTAGCGTTAATTTTTGGTTATTGTTACCAGGCATTCTTTCATGTGTAACTACCATATTATCCAGGATATCAAGGATTAAGTATTCGCCAAATCTCAAATGTTAAATGATGGTTTCTATTTATGTCCACAATTTATATAGTATGAATTGGTCTCTTCGATCTTGACGTCAGTGCGACGTTGCTACTGCATCTGTTCGCCGATTCTACTATAGTTATTATATCGTTACTAAAGTAGCTTGGAATGAAGGCATAATTCCACTCTCCACAAAAAAGCTGTTTTTATTGAAATGGATCATTAAAACTTATTTATGTGTCTAACTGACCGTGATTTCTGTAATAAAAGTTGTTTATTCTGGGTCTTGTTATTAACATGAGAGCAACGCCCGAAAAAATAATATACACAAATGCAATTAGAAACTCGATGTATTATCAAGATCGGCAGTAATGAGACAGGAATTTGTTGTACGGGAGACTAAAAAAATAATGACAGTTTAATATATGGAAATATTAAGAAATTTTAAAAGTATCTTTTAAGTTTACAGGACGATTGGCGCAACTAAGTTATTTTCTTTAAATAGAACACTCTGTATACATATTATATTATTTTTGCATTCTACATCATATTTTGATATTTTTTACCAGGAGTACGTTATACTGAGATGTTTCAAAAGTGTGAATTTTAATAAATTATACGTCCTCTTTATTTTCATGAATTCCTACAGTAAATTTATGCGTTTCCATAAGGATACTAATCCAAGGACTTTAATATTTAAGTGTCTAACTTTTTCGATGATTGAGTGCCTTGATGTAGATAACGTTATAAATTTTGATGATCTGTTAAATATTTTTTTGTGTTTTTGACAAAAATTGTTATTACAAAGTAGATTCTTGAAAATAGCTGCTGACTTTTATTACTTATTTATTATTTATTTATTATTATTACTTTCGTCGGGCCATGGCACACATGCCTTTAATCACTGCGACCGTAATAGATCTATTGTAACAGAATGCCCTTATGTGTGTTAGAATAGTTGGAGGCTTTTACTAAACCTTAGTACTACTCTAGGATCTGCTTCCTTCAGTTCAGTAAGTGCATGCACTTACTGAATGGCCTACTGAAGCGTT
Organism: Dynastes maya; assembly: GCA_029619315.2. Classification (NCBI taxonomy): domain Eukaryota; kingdom Metazoa; phylum Arthropoda; class Insecta; order Coleoptera; family Scarabaeidae; genus Dynastes; species Dynastes maya. The sequence goes on from JAROYE020000026.1 coordinate 149,218, forward strand.
GGTGTCGTGTGCGACTGATGGCAACACATTCACCCAGGATGTGTTCTGCCGTCTCCAGATCTTCTTGGCATAGACGGCAGATTTGATCTTCAGCTTTTCCTAGTCTAAATAGGTGATATTTCAGAGCTACATGGCCTGTCAGAAATTATGCCAGTAATCTGAGATCTCCCTTGCTGAATGATAACACTATTTTTGCTGTTTTTGGCGAGCCTGATATGAGTGCTTTCGCCTGCTTTTGTCCTGGAACATTATCCCAGTACGAGGCCTTTTGATTGTCCTCCCATATCTTAATAGCTTGTTTTATGTGGCTCTTTTGGAGACCACAGAAAGGATTAGGACCAATGAAAGGCATATTCGCTGCTTCTTTGGCCAACTTATCTGCCTTTTCGTTTCCTTCGATCCCTTGGTGGCTTGGGACTCACCGCAAAGTAACGTGGTTTTTGCGTCCTAATTGTCGTAAATTATGTACAGATTCGTGTATCAGAGCAGATTCGTATGTGTAGGCCTTAATAGCCTTTAGAATTGCCTGACTGTCGCTGAATATATTAATAGTTGCGCCTCGTATCCCTTTCTCGAGGTTCTTTATAGCCCACAGGTTTAAAGCAGAAATCTTTGCTTGAAATATGTTGGTGTGCCGATACCTGTTCCGATACCTTACTTTTATTACTTCCTTTAAGTTAATTTTATTTGTCTCTTTTTTATAAGAAAGAAAATTGATAATATTAAATATTTAAAATGACACAGTTTAAATAACAACACTAAGTTATTTACATTTTATGAATATAATGTCGAAATATAAAATTGAAAATTTAAATTGTAATTATATAAAATAATAATATTAGTGTACGCACTTCACAATACAATGCAGATATTTTCACCTTTTTAGGAAATTTAGAAGCAATAGCACTTTTATAATAAACAATGGAATACAATAAACAATAAACCAGCAAACAAAATAGTAATAAGAAAATAAGTAAAATGTAGAATGTGAGATCAATTTATCCTACAGCTATTTGAATAATTACAATTAAATGTTAATTAATTTAATAGAAACTGGAAACATTTATTAAATTATTGCGGGTAGGTACAGCATATGATTTTGGGTGTTAGGAGAACTATTACAAATCCGTAAAAATGTAGTGCTCTATTTGAAATAAATAAGTTATAGTCAAGCAAATTTTGTTCACTTTGGCAATTTACTTAGAACAGTCTATATATAACAGGGAGCCGTTTCGATGTGGTAGTGGGATGTTGTATGCTCTATACTAGCTACCTAACCAGCTAATCACAAGATCCGGTCTTTGATCAATGCTGTTATGATATATAAACAACTTCGTAGACACCTGCGCAAACCAGATTTTTCTTTTAAATTGTAGATATCTCCAAAACTGTAGGACTAAGATGTAATGCACTTTCAATAAAAAGTATTCAGGATGTAGTATAGAACGCGAAAATGGTATACCGGATATTCTGCTTGAAAATAGATAACATAGTTGCGTCAGACTGTAGATAATGGTCCTGTGAATTTGTAACTACTATACAGTGAAGTCCTAAAGTGTCTCCCTTCATGCTAACTTTTGAACGACAGAAGCTAGCGGTTTTGGGAAAAATAGGTCGATTTCTAAATTTTTTGAACTATCTTTCGCTGTTATTGGTAGCTCAATTATCTTTCTGGTGTCACCGGAGGTGACGTCAACTTTCTTATTTTAAATAGAACATCCTGTATATTTTTGCGTTTTTGGAAAGGTAATCGAACAACAAGGTTTTGGTAATCTGTTTTTATTGTTACGCAAAGTTGGCTAAGAAAGAGCGTTAAATTGCTTCCTGTGACGTCAGATTGATCTAAAGAGCTCGTTGCTAAGCAAAGTAATCATAACAGTTGCGAAACCATCAAATTCTAATTTAAAAAACGTAAATTAATCTTGTTGTTTTTTTGTTATTTTGTCCTGCATTTGTGATACGTTCTCTCTTTGTTCTCGTTATTACTTTCTCTCATTTTAACTTGTTTTGTTAATTGTTGTTATTTCTTTACGTTATCGAATTTTACTGCAATTAATTGATTATGGTAGGTCTGTTTAAATGTGTTAGTTTTTGATAGACAATTTGTCTGTTCTTTAGGTTTATTGTGGTGTTACTTTTATGATGGCTTCGGCATGAACCATGCAAAATTGCTGAGTCAATTTTAATAATAAAATAATAAAACAATAAAATGTTAATATTATGTAAATCTGGCAACAATTATCACCTTATTTGCCATGTTAGTGCAACAAATTGTGCAATAACTTAAATCATATTATCTTCTGTTAAAGCAGTTCGTCCTGTAAATTTTCTACTATCTTTCCTTACTTAGCCAAAAGGCCAAATATTTCCGGCTGTACAAGGGCAGTGTTCATTGCTTATCAAAAACTAACAAATTTAAACAAACCTACTACAATTAATTAATTACAATAAAGTTCGATAAAGCAAAGGAGAAACAGGAATTAACAGAATAAATTAAATGACATAAAATAATAACAAACACAAAGAACGAAAGTATAACAAATGCAACAACAATAAATAACAAGAATAATTTATGCTTCTGGAATTGAGATTTGAAAGTTAACTCACAAAAACTATAAACCCACCTAATTTTTCTGAAAACGCTTGCCTCTGTTGCTCAAGAGGTAGTATCATGGGGGGAACTTTAGGATCTCACTGTATACATCCACATATGTCAAATTTAATACATTAGTACATTTAATACAGACAAACAAAACACAAGCGAATGTGAAGTAATCCATGCGCATCAAGTGATTCGCGCACGTGCCACCGATGCCAACTACGAAATTCTAACAACCCTTCAAGTTGAGTAAGCGTGTAAGTAAATGTACTTGTACCGGTAATGCTCCGGAATGTCTTTTCAATTGCATGGGGCACGTGGAATCACCAGGGCGCAGTATACTTCCTTCCGGCGCTCGAAAATTACCGTCAAAATGTTGTTTCAGTAAATATATCTATTTACAGGTATATTAGGAGTTTTGTAACCATTAGAGGTTTTTAAAATATCTCTACTCAAAACCATCTTCCTTCTTTTTTGGCTGATGTGTTTGCTCGTGATGAATCCGAAAGCGACAACAGGAAAATATAACCGATAAGATGAATATCCGGTTATTATACAACACACGTGTGGATCGAGGAAAAATGTAGACAGTATACAGCTTTGTTTAGATTAAATACGTGGAAAGTATTTGTTGCTATTTTTGTATTTCGTAGAAGCTTATACATTAGATGTATCAATTATAGTTGCAATTAAATCATAATTAAATAAGTATTCTGTCACTTACATGAATACATGTATCTTCTTTTAAAAGTTTTCTTATATTCTGATAAGTTTACAATATTGTTCGTTCATTTATTGTTAAATAATTGACATGACAGAGGAAAAAGAATGCAATGGAAGTCGGATGTATCACTTTCTAATCAAGAGTATTCTTGAAGAGTATTTTTGAACTTTGTTGGAAGCTTAATTTGTTACTAACTGTAGGTAGGTAAGTAGTACACAGTAAATATACTTATTATACCGAGAAAATATATACTTAATATAACAATATATACAGTAAAATATGTGACAGCAACACTTTATCTTAAATCCAACTGCACAGAGAAAAAAAGCTCTTGAATCAAACAATATATATCTTTGAAATTTTTTATTTAATTCAACAAAGGTTTATTTGATTGAAAATACAATTTTTTAAGAACAACAGATTGAATTTGTTTGAATGTACAAACGTTTTTATACCACATAATTTTGTTGAGTCAAACAAATATGTGCGCTTCGCGCTTAGTCGGCAAATTCCGTTGCGTGATCGCAATCGTAGTCCTAGTTTAGGTTATGTGAAATGGTGGTTTGTAAGCGGCGAGATGTAAATGAAGAACATAATAGGTAAGTAGAATAATGGATTTATATATTTTTACCATTGGATAACTAACGTTAAAATTTCTGTATAAAAAAGATAAATAAAATGGTTGCCACAGATTGGTGAATATCAGAATTCCTGTTTGTATTAGGGATTACCGAGAATTATAAAAATCACGGCGTTATCGTTTTCAAAGCCAGTAACACCATTGTTAGCAATTTAAATAAATTGCATTTCAATTCACCACACATTTAACAATGTTGTGATCTTTCCGTTTTCATATTTTGTAACTAATTGTTAGTAGATTTCTTTGTTTTTTGATACAACAACAAGTGATAAGACATGCTTGCATGCATAAGTCTGTTATGGTATCTACTGTTCTATCTTTTACCCCTTTTATCATAATACCTAGAACCCTTCTAGCACCTAACCATATAGCTATCCCTGTCATTTACTCGCGATTCTCAGGATTCCTACGAGATTACCGAGGTAGTAAGTTTTGTAATATTTTTTGCAAACAAAAATAGTACAAATATCACTCTAATCTTTATGTATCCACGCACACAACCCACAAGTTATTTTGTGGTTATATCTTCATCGAAATAATTCTGTATGTATACAATTACAAAATTACGTATACATGGATAATTATTGTTTTTATAGATACCTATATAAAAGTGATACTTTCTAATAATTTTTTTGTCGACGCATTTTTGTCGCTATATATTATAACAATTTGGACATACTACTGTTTAATGTTGTCGGCGCACTATGTCCAACTTTGATGTTATTACTATTGTTAAAATCGAATTATAACTTCGAGACATCGAGACCTAACCTAACCAGATTCACTTTACAGGTTCCTGGGAAATGTGAGTAATCTCGAAGAGACTCCTAAGATTTAAGGTTTACCGTTTTTGTTTGCGACCACGTAGATCTTTGGAAAGGCCTTGATATCACCTTAACGTAATGGAGGGTGTTAATGATATTTTAGGGAGCTGAGGTTTGTTTATAAGAATAAAAGCACCGCGTCACTACCAAATGGAGATTAATTTTCGGCATTATACTTATTTTTATGTACTTTCGCTAATTTATCAACAATGTTAATAAAGTTTTTGAAAAGATTATGTATTTTTAACACATTGTTGCCCTATGTGCTCTTAAATGGATGCTTTCTTCTCTAAAAAGAAGAAAGCATCTATCCTACTAACTACTTCAGTGGAGTAATAATATCAACAGAATAATGTATTTATCAAAGTAACAGTATACTTTCAACCACGTTGCCAAAATGGGAACATACCAAATATTTTTTATTGAATTGATCATATTATTTGCATAACATTTTTATAACCAACGTTCGCCATTAAATGGTGAAGTCAAAGAAATGGTAAAGAAAAATATATTTGTATCAAACTGATGAAATTCATTAAAAGAAAGAACTGCATTGTTGAATCAAACATATTACGTATATTAAATCGAACAGGTGTTTTTATATCAAACTTGAGGTTACTTGTTTAAAGAGATCATATACTTGAATCAAACAACGATGTAAAAAATTATTTCTTTGAATTAAAAAAATATATATTTGCCGCCATTTAAAATTACGATTTGGTTGACTGAATGCATATTTGTTTGAGTCAAGAATTTTATTTTCTCTGCGTGTAAATATTTCTGTAAAATTTTTAAATACAGATGTTGGTCCATTATCTCGTCAATGAAAATGAGATTACCGACACCTGTTGCGCTCGTGCACCTCATACCAGAACGCTACTGTCACCATGTTTTACCGTTGTACACAGATTTTTCGCTTTGAAATGTTCATTTTGCTTCCTCCAAACCATCACTCTCCTATATGACCAAAATTTGTTAAATTTATATTCGTCACTGGATGACTCTCAAAATGGCAAAGGTTTGTTGACATGCATTTGTGCAAATTCAAAACGAATCGTTTTGTTCTTTTTGCTTTTTCTTAGGAACTCACTCGTGAAGACTTGCTTTTCGCATAATATTTTTTACCATTGCAGGTACTACTTACAGCCTATAATCATCTTCTAATATTTTTGTCAGAATAAGTGCACTGGTTCTTGGATTTTCGCCAATAGTTTTTGATATAACGCGTTTATGAACGGTTTTTACTTTTCTACGTCTACCCGAACATGGTTTATTTTCCACAAATTTGTAACTCCTTATTTACTATCTATTGTACTGTGGCATGTGATTTTTTAACGGTTTTAATGTCTGTCCCATTTTCTCAAGTTAATAATTCATTTTCAAATTGATTGTTGCACTTCAATCTTAATGCAATAAAAATCGCACAGCATGCTTTAATGTCAGTATTTAAACTGAATGGGTATCTTCTAGATAATGAGAAATTCCTTTTGAGTGAAATAGGCAAACCCCCAAATTGTAATCAAGAAAACCCGTGTTTATTTCGGCATGTATGGAAACTTTTCAGCAGCTATTTATTATATGTATATATATAATAAATAAATAAATATATTTATTTATTTATTAGTAATTAGTAGTACTAAACGCGTACTCTAAATCTGTGGCACTGGAACACTGAAACAGTTCACTAAAACCCTTACCACAACACTTAATTCGTACTGGACGAACGTTTCGATAGAAGACTGAACTGAGTTCAGTCTTGCTGCTGATGATGATAGCTTGGCTATCGAAACGTGCGTCCAGTACGAATTAAATGTTGTGGTAAGGGTTTTAGTGAACTGTTTCAGTAATTAGTAGAATAAAATGTTACTTTTGTGAAAGTATTATTTCAAAATCACATTACAACAGTTAAGAGTGCCTTCCGAATCTCAGGGTTTATCATTCGCACATCTTTCGGACTTGCTAACAAAGATTGAGTATCCATTTATACAGTCCGGTCCTAAAGTGTCCTCCCCCCACGCTAACTTTTGAACGACAGAAGCTAGCGTTTTTAGAAAAAATAGGTCGACTTCTATTTTTTGTAAACTAACTTTTGCCTTTGTCGTTATCAGCATTTCAATTGTATTTCCACCGGAAGTGACGTCAATCTTCTTTTTTTAAATAGGACATCCTGTATACTTTTACGTTTTTGGAAAGGTAATCGAAAGACGAATCCAATGATACCACATATGTTACACCTTACCTTAAGAAATATGACGATATGCAGCAATATAGGTTTTGGTAATCTGTTTTTGTTGTTACGCAAAGTTGGCTAGAAAAGAGTGCCAAATTGTTTCTTGTGACACCAGACTGATCTAAAGAACTCGTTGCTAAGCAAAGTAATCATAACAATTGCCAAATTATGATGCAGCCAAATCAACATATTTTGCATACTTCCATAGCAGGGCCATGTACGGAGTATTTGTGTGGAGCGCGTCATCTGCGGCGGCGGCGCAGAAAATGGCTGTACGGGCGCTGAGCGGCATGCCTGCCAATACATCGTGCAAAGATTTACTTAACTAACATAAGATACTTACCATTCCTTCGGATTTTATCTTCACTTTCCTTATCTATGTCAAGTCCACTCCTGAAGAATATATAAAAATTCCCACATTCACTCCTATAACACCAGACATCAAAGCGACCTAGTTGTCCCCCACCATCGCATCAAGAGAAGCCAACAGACCACTAACTATATGGCAATTAAAATATACAACAAAATCCCCAAAGAAGTAAAAGAGATGAATCTTACAAGTTCCAAGCGATGGATTAGTCGAGCTATAGACTAATCGAAAACTCGTTCTATAGCATACAGGAGTTCTTCAGTTTCAACTTTTGAATTTGTGCGTTTTTTTATTTTTTTTTTTATTTTTCACTTAAACAATTTTTCGCTTGCATAAGTTTTATTTAAAAGATTTTATTTCTTGATTTTAGCGGCTTTATCGTTAAATATATTCTAGTTAGAGTTGATGAAAACTTATAATTTTAACGTTTCGACAATCTTTATTGTCTTCTTCAGAAATACATGTCCCCAAATATAACATTATAAAATATTCAATGCTATAATTTTGTGGTTTTTTGACTTATTTTTAAAAGGAATATTCTAGCCATCTTTGTTGGTTGACAGAAAGGCGAATTCGCCTTTCTGTCTCTTCTTCTTTTGTAGTGTTCTATTTGACAAAACAAAACCAAATTTTTAAAGTGTTTGTATTAATTAACAATATTATATTTTGTGGACATGTATTTCTGAAGAAGACAATAAAGATTGTCGAAACGTTAAAATTATAAGTTTTAATGAACCCTAACTACAATATATTTAACGATAAAGCCGCTAAAATCAAGAAATAAAATCTTTTAAATTATTAAACAAGGAACGGCTAAGAAAACGAAATATACTTATAGAGTAAGTTTTATTTATACATATTTTCTATATACACGATTTTGTTTATTATTTATACAAACGTTACACTTATACTTTATATATTTAGTGACAATACAATTTCTGTACATTGTAGATATAACTGCTGTACAAGATATTGCGAACAATAAAACATTAAACAAAACAATTACTATTAATTTCTCTTTGTTTTGTGAATGTGTTATTTACGCAGCTATGACATTCAGTTGAAATTTGTGGTAATGTCGCTTATGGAAGATGTTTTGGGAAATGCCTGTAACTTCCTGAAGAATTGTAAAAAGAATACAAGTACATTATATATATACAACATGTAATTCAGTGCGATAAAATGTCTAAGAACATAAAAATAAAGTCCTACAAAATTTTTGGAATTTTACAATGTTAAAAATGTTTCTAAAGAATCTGCGTAACCTTTCGAATCTTGCCTGTACATTTCCGTGTATAAGTGTCACGGTGTTTTTTTTTGAATAAATACAGCTTTTTAATGTTATGTGTGGTTTACTTATTCGCTGTAATTTTTCCGCCAGCATAATTAATACCGTGTGGATATGCTGGTTTCTTATCAAAACGGTACGGGGTAACGGGCCAATAACACGCACACCGCGTCGATAAATCCAGTAAAAGGTTCCCACTGAAATGTGTGCGGTACGTAGAGGTAATTGTCGTTATAGCTATTAGGCTTATACATTAGTAGCGAAGAATGCAGGAAAATAGAAAAAAAGTTGACATTTTTTATGAATTAAATTGAATTCTCTGGTATTAAATGATAGAAACCAATTGACTTTGCTACTTTCTATTGAATACTGTAGGAGGAAGTTGAGAACTGGGTGGTAATTTTGTTAATTTTAATGCTGGAATAAGTAACATTGCTAATAAGTTCTTTTAAAACACCTATTTAGCTTTGGATAAAGAAATGACTTTATCGTCAAGAATACTGCTTTGGCCTTTTAATTATTAATCTTCATAGATTTTTGAAGTAAATTAATTGAGATTATTGCAAGCTGTATTGTTTATGATGAGCTCTACTTCAAATTATAAAAATTATATCTACAATTTTGAAACTATATACATTTTTGATCTTTATCAATATGGAAGGTAATACAATAAAGTCGTCTCAGTGGTGCTATTTATGTTTTATTACTTTTAGAATAATATAATTCTGCCATATTATTGTTAGATGGAGATAATAATCTAGGTATTACGTGATTTTACATAGATAAATTTTGAGTCAGATCCAATAACATTGTTTACTTTTTGGTGTGTAAAACTGATAATAACATCTTGAAAATAAGAGTTATTCAATTCTTCCCCTAATTAGTTCTTGAAATTCATTCCACTTCTTGACTTTGTTTTGAATGCTCTCGTTGCACCTAAACTTATGTTTCAAGACGATCTCTGAAGAAATGTAAGTGATCCGATTACATTGTTTTCACAGCTTTTATATACTGCTCGGTAGAAAAACATATCTTTGTACCATTTAGATTAGTTTATAACATTGTCAATCGCCTCTTTGATAATATCCAATTATTGAGTTATATATGTATATAACTAATATAGCTGATTGTATTGGTGGAATCACTCCCAGCAAAAACAATGTGAGAAGAGAAAACTGCTAGCTAACGGACACATTTCTGCATACCCGTCGTCATCAGCGCCGCGCTGAGTACAATTTCTTTCTCACCGTTATTATTCGCCTCTCGAGTTTATGCCACTAATCTCCATAAACAGCACTAACATATATTTCTTGGCGCCACCTAGTGTGCAAATACCATAGCGCTCAGACGCAGCGTTATCTTACGTTAAGCAGCAAATGAACTGCTGGAGAGGTGGTTGGCATCTGCATTTCGGTTGACTCTTGGCACGAGGCAGAAACATGTCCGGTGGCTAGCACTTTCTACTTCACATTATTTTTGCCGGGAGTGATTCCATCAATACCATGGACTACATTAGCATTATTTTTGGTTATTGTTGTGGATAATTTTGGATCCGAATAATTTACTATCTGGATGTCTTGGTGTAATCCGGATCCATTATCCGAAGCCTCGGATCCAGCTCCATTATCCGAAACTTCGGATCTGGATCCGCTATTCGAAATCTTGATTTCAGATTCTTTATCCGATCGAATCCATTATTCGATAACGTGGTCCAGCCCCATTCTCTGATAACTTTTTCGAGCAAATAGTAAGTAGCGTAAACAATCTAGCTGTAATAATCACCAGATTTATTGAACACTTATGTAATGCAAAGTAATTTTGAACTGTGGCCATGGAAACATTATTCTGAATGCACGGATTTTAAAAACTATTGCACTTTTTCTCCATATGATACAAATTCGATGTTTTCTTTATTAAACACTTTCTAGATTGCAAAATAATAACGGACCCAAATCCGAGGACCGGATAGCGCGTCCAGATCCGAGAATCGGATAGTGGATCCAGATAGCTAATTCGGATCCAAGAATCGGATAATGGATCGGGATATCCGGATAGTTTTGGATCCAGATACGCGGATCTCAGTTTTTTTCGAATACCTACAGCATTCATATTTGGTCTTTTTGCTCGATTTTCCGTTCTTTTTGCTTTTTTCTTTTTTTTTCTTGTGCTCCATTATTCGGCGAAGATGACCCAACCAACTTAATCTTAGCGTTTTCACTTGCTAAGTTGTGTTACTGAACATATACATCTATTTCTCAGTGTTCTTAATTTGTTCTTCTTATTTATAAACCATTTACTATTCTGACTTCTTCAAGAATTCTCCTAAAGGCTTTGCATCGTCATTCTTCCAATTTTATTTCATTCTTTTTTTTAGTACCAATATTTCGTGTCCATATATTATCGAAGCGCGCAGTGGCTCTTCGGCTTAAAAAGTTGTCCAAGGTTATTTTGGCAATTTTAGTGGGCCCTACACCAACTGTGTTATGCGTATTTGTCGTTGTATCGTTTATTAAATTTCGACTTAATTAAAATGGCAATAAGAATAAATTAAAAATAGAGAAATACTAAATATTGAACTTTTTCTTCTTCCTCAATAGTTTGTTTAACTGGCAACAGCAAATCCTGGTGTTTCCTAAGAAAAGTTCTTAATCTTCTTGGAAGACTTCCTTAAAGTTAATTCTTCAGAACTTTTTAGTATCAAAAATATTTCTTCAAAGTTTCTATAGTCAGTCGAGTCAAATAACTGTGTTATAAGTATTTTTCAATTTACATGGCATATGTTGAAATGAAAAAAGAGAATAGAAATGGATGCAACTACATATCTAGTTCTAAAGAATGGATAAAAGAATTAGTTAATTTTCCATCTTTCTAAAGAAATATGAAAAATTAACTTCTTTAAAAGACAAAATCAACATAGTTTTCGTGACATCCCGAAATTATGTAAACAGAATTTATTGGCAAGTTGTAACTTTCGACTGACGGTGTTTGCTACGTATGGTTCAAGTAAAAAGAAATGATAAGTTTTTCATTACATCGATTCTTTACCTGTTCCAGGGTACAAGCCTTTATAATCAATTAAATTTGTACAAAATTTGTTTATCGCGTTGACCGATTTAGTGTTCTGCAAGACTTCATCTGCTCTGCTTTCGATACCTCTTCGGATTTTAGCACGCTCTTTTTTTCATTCGTTTTCTCTGCTTCCCAATTCTTTTCCCATCTACACATTACGATGGTTTTTAAATATTCAAACAGGTTTACTCTTTCAAAAATATACTATACGCTCAGTGTAGGAAATGAATTTGATGTAGATCTCATACTCCCCAATGACTTATATCATGCCCATGTATTTTGGCCTATCTCTATTTTTAAGATTCTCGCTGCTTGTACTGAAATACCTATAGAATTATAAAAGAAGTAGCATATCCCAATGGCATCAACTAGAGAACCCTGAACCCTAAATGTTGAATGCATTATCTTCTTGGTTTCCGGGCCGAAACTGCGTTGTTGTGGTTTCTTCTACCGACGTTTCGTCCACACTCCCATGGGACACCTTACGGGCTTCTGTTGTTGCTGATATTGCACTCTTACTGGTGATTATTCATTACCGAGGGGTTTATGTAGGGCTTGTTTTGAGTCGATGGAGCGAGAACGTTACGGATCAACGAACCATGGCGGTTGCCAAAAGATTTGGGCAGTTGGGATTTCCATGTAAGACGTAAGGGATAGCCATTTTCGCGATTTACATTATTGGGATGTTTGAAGATTTCTATTCAAGATGTGAACAGAGTTAAATTGGATTTGGTGGAGTTTCCAGTCTATGCTCAGCCAGCGCGGGTCCGGCTGTCTGCCATAACGGCGATCAACGCTCACGCTCAGTAACACGAGGGCTGACCGATCCCTTTGTTTCACCAATGTACGTACCACCACACGAACATGGAATCTGGTAGATACCAGGAGCTTCGAAATGATTGCGGTCTTTGATGGGGAAGTAGCTTGATAGCTTGGAATGGGGTTTGAAGATGGTTTTTAAGTTGTTTCTAAAGAGAATCTTGCTGATGTGATCGGAGACACCATGAATCAAGGTTTTATGAGAGGAGTTGCTGTGGAGAAAGATTGGTGTAGCGATTAATGGTAGAATATCTTTCCTAGAATAACTATTACGGATCAGAGTTTTGGTGATATAGTTCTAATCCAATGGAAGCGAATTGGGTTCAGATATGGAAATGGTCTTTTAAATAAGAACATTTATAACATCGCTTTTTTGAGCTGGATGATGGTGTAATAGGAAATTGAAATATGTAATCCGTCAAATCGGAAATAGGTGCTTCAACCATTATTGAATGCTTTATATACATGAGGGTAGAGCTGTATTTGAATCCATAAATTATTTATTTGACTTTGGTTTCTTGATTTGTTTTAGTTCTACAGTATTATTTGAGTTGATCACCATATTTCATTGCGTATGGCCAACATTGCTCTAATCAAATATAAATAGTAATTTGAAAAGAAATTATTTGCATAAATATGTTTGTAACTATTCATACTTAGTGTCAGCTGACCAATTTAAGAGATATACTGTATTAGTTAATGCGATGGTTGCCTTAGTACCTACATTGGCTTTTGTTTGCGTTACATGTAGGTAAAGGTGTACAAAGTTGTTTGTTATTATGTAATACAATTGCATTGTATCGTACGTAAGCTAATTCCGCAACAACCGCATACTTCAATAAAGCTATTCCACAGGTTCCCTGTGTGTCGTCAATACTCTCTGACGAACCTTTTCCGTGCACACGTTTTGCGAATGTTTACATAGATGTCATGTTCTCGTGTTGTACGTGCGCTATTGTTAATAACTTTTGCAAAAATATAGACGTTTGACTACCGCTTAAATAGTTTTCCTTCCATTTACGCGACCATATAGAATCGTTTTTAAAGTGTTTAGGTTATAACCTCTGCCAAGGACGTTTACGTCGAGTGTTTTGCTGTCATTGTTTCAGCTCCGACTCGGCCGTAATTGATTTTTAAACGTTTTCCTTTCATACATTTTACACCTTCTTCGAAAACGAAGCGCATTTGTACATGTATGTAGTTTTGTATTGTAATTAGTATTAGGTAACGTGGAAACTATGGCAACATATAGTATGGTGCAGCAATTATTTCTAATACTAATGAGTTTTTTTAACATTCAAAAAACGGACGCTTCAAATTTAGCTTTGTGAAGGAGTCTTTTTGAAATGGGATGGATGTTTGTTAAAGGAATTAGTTGATGAAAAGCTAACAAGGAATCTTGTAAGGAAATATAGACCTTGAAGTTTTCTTGAGTAACAGAATTTCACATGTCCTCTATATTCTTCGGAAATTTTTTTCTTGGTAGTAGTGGCTGTCAAAGGAAATTTTCTATATGTACAAGTTTGGACCTTTGGGGCAGCCTGAACGATAGTAATCGAGTGTATATAGATCAAGTGGTGAAAGTTCTTCGGATGTCTTTATTTTGATATTATATAATTTGCACAAAGAACGTCTTCACATAAGTGTTGAGAAATATAAAAATGATCCAAGGCGGCATTGTGTGACTGATTCATATTGAGAAAAAGATGGTAATAATGGTCTTAATCTCGCAAAAACCCTTTAACAATAATTTGCTACCGGTTTCGAACAAAATTTAGCTAATCTTTAGGCAAGCTGAAAGCAATCTGTAGCATAGTCCACCAATAAATTACGTTCTAGCTAACAGAATAAGTTGTAAAATTTAAATTATAATACTGTTTTTATACTTATATGGGATAGTGATAATGAAAAATAATTGTGGAGTGGGAAATGAAATGTAAATGTAGGGCAAAATAAATTATTTAAAAAACTATAGTGCATAATTATGAAACTAAGATAGAAAATAATGTAACTAAGTAGTGTAGAATGAAAAAATTATTTCTGAAAAATTTGTAAATAATGTTTTAGAATACTTACAGTTAATATAGTGCTGATAAAATATATAAAATTTGATAAAACATTAAAACTTTAATTTGTATAATATATTTCACTAGGACTAAGGAGACTACGAGGTAGGCGCCATTTCACTAGGACTAAGACTTGGTAAACTATAACAGTTTTTATTTTCCAATATAATCTCCCCTAACTTCAATACATTTAGGACAACGATCAATTTTATACCCTTGTAAAAGTAATCTAAAGTTTTTCCCTCAAAATGTTGTATTACAGCTGCTTGCAACTCACATCGTCCTTTTTGGATAGAGGATCATAATACAGAACCATTGTTTAATTTCCTGTGATAATTAGAGTTTGTGAAAAAGGTGGTACCGGCAGTGGCGCACCGCATAAAGTTAGGTACGTAATATACAATATTAGTGAAAAATAATATTGTTACCTTTTCCTGGCGTCTTGATGTCCACTGTGGCAATCGGCAACCGCCCTGGTAAACTGCGTAGAATAGCAACATCAGCAGCGCTTCCATTGTCGATTCATTCAGCCGTCGACGGTGTTGTGAATACGTTGTCGTATACTTCGAAAATGATCGTTCGACATCCAGTGAAGTAAGATTTACAAATGTCAGATATTCCTTTTCCTCATCTGGGCACTCTTGATTTTCAGTTATAGACCGAACCTTTTGTAAATCGGGATCTTTCATTCAAATTGCACCAAATTTTTGAGCAATATCGGCTCCTATGGTGTTCGTCAAGTTTTCTAGAGCGGCTTCTAAATCGTTTATGCAATTTAATGCGTTTCGTGCAGATAAGTAACTGTTTTCTAATTGCTCAATAGCTTGTGCAATTTCAGAATAGTTCATGGAAATTTCATCTATTTGTTGTTGAACGTCCGAATTGGAAAAAAGTTGCTGACTATCTCGAACTGCTGCAGAATCATTTGAATCAAGTTTCAAGATGACATTTTTTACTTGTGAAAAATATTTCTGATAGTAAGATACTGCCTGGAGCAATGTCCTCCATCGCGTTATTACAGGCTGAAGTGGTGGTGGTAATTTCGGTCACAATTGTTTGGATACACGGATGTGTTTGGGAGATTTGATGAACACTTTTTTGGTAGATCCTTTAACTTATCCACCACCGGATACTTCTTTCGAATGGTTTCTGCTACGAGGTGACATGCACGTATGAGGCATGTTATGTGAAGAAGAGTCTTAAAGCATATTTTCAACATCCTGCCAACTCTCAGCATTGTTGCGGCTCCGTCGGTAACGAACATTGTGACTTGGGTTCCTGTGATACAAAATTCTCTCAACGAATCTTTTATTATCTTGACAACGATTTCTGCATTAGTTTTCTGAATCCTTTTATTGGATAACAACAATGAAGCTGGTGAACCATCACGTTTTAAAAGACGCGCTACAACATGAATAACGCTGTGTTTCTGAGCATTAGTTGTTTCATCCACACATAGGCAGATTTCCATATTTCTCAACTCGTCTTTTATACATCCCTTTACTGTACCTTGCACACGTGGCAAATTATATCGTAATTGCATAGGTGTTGGCAGCTTCCATGAGGGACGTACTCAGCCCAAAGAAGACGAAAGTGTTCACTAGATACTTGATGTTGTTGGATGTTGCACACACTTAACATAAAAATAAAACCATGTAAAGATTGCCGGTATGGAATACTGTTTCTTAAATTCAATACATGACGTTTACTTTTACAATGTTTCCTACATTCAAACCTATCGCGATTTAGCAATTCGCTATTGCTAGATGCGGTACCCATCTTGCACTAATCTTATTCATAGCCAAATTGTTTTGGAGAATTCGGCGAATTATTGGTTTCAGAAATGTTAGACATCACTGCTAATTCCTTCACTTTTAAACGGCAACCTGCTAATACCGTTTCTTCAATAATTGAGGGCGTTAATTGGCGCTCATCATCTTCAAGGGATTCTTGCCCCAAACGGAAACACTTTGTCCACTTTTTTGCAGTGGGATATGAAGGAGATAAATCACCACAAAGGCCGTCTAAACGTTGTTTAATGTGATTAGACGTATGCCCTTCTTTTGTTAAAGGTTTAATGACGGCGCCTACCTCGCACTTATTGTAAAATTAGCGTTAAAAATTATAAAATTCAGTGTAATTGGGGACGAACACAACATAATCAATCGACGTAACCCCGGTCGTCATTTGATTACATAATAAACTAATTGCGAAAGCTTAAAATTTGAAGAATTGAGTGATTGTTTTATTTTTGCCTGCCCTATTCAACATCCATCCCTGTTGACCTGACGGGTACAGCCCCACCTCTTCTCAACTTAATTTAACGTCAACGTTGTGCTTATAAACTAGCCTTAGTACTACTCAGTTTCTACAACAATAGTTATTGTGTGTAAATATTGCTTATATCATTGCGATGAAGATACAGTGCAAAATCCAATTAAATTGGGATAATGGACGTTGCTTACGTTGCTTAATCTTCACAGTCTAATAGGTTTATGGGCAATTTACTATTCTGAATAATAATATTTATTATCTATCCGTAAAAATACATTTAACAACTTTTCAACCACTCAGGCTCACAAGTTATTAATGGAAGACGTGTATTACTTTTGGTGAAAACAATTAGACGATAAACGATATGCAGTTTTTTAAAACAACTGTTTTTTGTAAGTACTTGGTACAAAGATTATATTAATTACAATTTTATAATAACAATACTTGTTAGGAAACGGAACTTTCCGTTCTGAAGTTAATTAAACATATGGAAGCTCTCTTGTGTAAAGTACGCACAAAATAGATAACTATCTAGGTATTTCCAACGGATGCGTGGAATTCGTAGTTGCAAAATGATAAATTATCACATATTAAGCTATTTATAAATTTCGTGCAAATAGTAATATCAATTATTAAAAAAATATATATTACGGCGTGACGAGTCAAACATTTTTCGAAAGCAATTGCATTTGTAAATGAAAGAACATCAATTGGTATGGCGACCAATTATTATCTTTGAAAGATTCTTAATTTTTAACAAAAAAACAAAAATAGAATGGAAAGGGTACAAGAATTATGGGAAAACAGATAAACGCGTAACAAAGAATATTAACTTTGTTAAACAATTAAATACATTTTTACCGGCTGCTATTGAACAAACTTCAGCGCACATCATGTGGTACAATACTATGGAATCTTATTTTAAATAGTCATACGGTGGTGTGATCGTGAAGGTGGACCGAGTTTGAAAAAGGTAGCAGATCAATTCCCAAGAACGCTGCGGGGGCATGGTGATCGAACCAATTCTTCGAGATTTGAGAACGTTATCAGGGGTATCAATGGGGTGGAGCAACTAGCCATATAGCTAGGCAACCTCTAGCTATTCTGCAGGAAAACTTTCCGGGAAGAATAATTTCACGTGGGGCTGACTTCCAATACCCGCCCCACTCCCCTTGTCCTACACCACCTGATGCTTACTTAGGGGGTATGTTAGAAAAGCGTGTGCTTAACTGTGAAGATCCGCCAACAACTGTGCCTGCATTAAGCGGAGAACACATATACGCGATCGCGATATACCATTTGCTGTATGATGTTCTTCACGCGATCTGTGATAAATGCAACGCACGCGAGTGAACGCTGCACAAATCGATTATATCGCCAACAGATCGCAACAGGTATGTGCTGTGCTGTGTTCTTTCGTGTGATGCATCTGATCGCCAACGCGATCGTGGTCGTGATCGCGTATATGTGTTCTCCGCTTTACGAGAGCAAATCGTCACCTCTTGTCGGAGTCTACAGCAACCTTTGTTTTAGGATATGTTTGAGAATCTTACATTATGCATAATAAACTAAATAAACATTTCAGTACTGTATATTTTGGCGCATACTGTATATTAATTTCCATGTTAACAATGTGGAATCTTAGTGTAATTCTGTTTAATGATTTATAGTTAAGAGTAAAAGAATCACATTTCGCTGAATACTATTTTCATTGATTTCTGTGGCAGTGGTGCAGAAGTATTTGGACTATTAATGGAGCATGTCGAAGGAATGGAATTCATTTTCATTGTGAATTATATATAACAGCACTTGTCCAAAAAGTTTAAATGCGCTGTGCAAGGGCTTGGAGTTCCTCTTGCTAGGTTTCTTGTTCAATGACTTATTGTTGAATGTTGAATGTTGTTCTTGTATAGTTTTACATACTGTTATTTGATTCCATATGTTTATAACACTGGTTGATATGTAATTTTTGTTAAATTAGTGCTTACGAGTTTCTAACTTTTGACAGAATAAAGATATTTGTTTTGTAATAATAATAATACAAGCTACTAACAACATCGAGGGCCGCGCGTTTCGTGGTACTATATTTGAAATTGTCGTATATATACGAAGTTAGTGAGTACTAGTACGGATGAAAGTATCTACTTAAAGATACTCTAATCACTGAAAATGTCGAAATGAATTACTATATTGACCTTTACAGAAGCGAATAATGCCCCGCGTTCTGAGCTACCACCTTCCACAAAGGTACACCGATGAGCCGTAAACGGCGAAATGCGCGTCTGTACACGTAGAGAAATCTTTACGTGTATAAACACTGTCCGCCTTAATTCAAGACAATTACTGTTTCAATTTTCCACAATACACTGTTTTAAATCAAAAGAAGTATTTTGTTAGCGCTTTCTTCTCCGCTTAAGAGAAATTATATACTTGTCATGAAATAATTATATTCTTAAAATAAAGCATTCATTTACTTAGAATTCTTGAAATGCATGTTATTTACATCCACATTATTAATTGCGCTTACCTTGTTTAAAACTGTACGCATATCCATACATAATGCAGTAAATTATTCACATTGCTTGTGATTTTGAAAAGGTTAAGGTAGAGTTTACCTACAGAATAATGTTCAAACAAAAGTGAACTTTAATGTGAAAGTGCACATGAAAAAAGTGCCTAGAAACAACCAAAATAACGATAGTAAATAGCTTATGGTATTGATAGAATCACTTCCGGCAAAGACAATGTGAGAAGAGAAAAGCACTAACGCTTTTTGCTCCCGCCCACATTGTTGTTCATCTTATGTTCAGTTTACGCCACCAATCTTCAAAATTAGCACTAAAATATTTCTTGGCGCCACCTACTGTCAAGAAATATAGCATGCCGTTCTAGATGCTAGCGACAGAAACCGGAATACAGATGCCATACTTACCCATACAATGACTTAACCTTTAACATACGTTTCATAAACATTTTCAAAATAAACTTAAATATTAACTCTTTAATTATTAAACAAAAATAATTCCTATTAGATTACATTATTAGAGAAATAATTTAATTATATTGTAACATACATATAAGAAGAACTTTTTCACTAGCTTGCTCCTAATTTCAATTATTAGCTTTAGTTTTTTTTTCCAGTATTGTAATTTTTCTTTTTCTTGGATATCCTTGTAGCTAGCCTGATGATGTGTTTTTTGAACACGAAACCGGTCACCTAATATCTCAATAGAACTTTGTGAGATCTGAACCATCTTTTCATGCCTTCCTTTAATATTAATGATTAAATGATTTACTTGGAAAAAAAAATTTCTGTCTTGGATTTTCTTGATTTTCTAAGAAAATATTTATTTAATACAAATAACATTTCAAGAAAATTATTTTCTTATATTATACATTTTTATAGATTTGAAATAAAAACATTTTCTTAGACTGATTTTTACAATAAAATCTATTTTCTTGATGCAGGAAGCCATTTCTCTGCGTGTACATGGTGGATGTTGGTAGCTTGTATCATTATTATTTATTTCCCTTAGTGCGATAGGCACTAGTCGATCCGCAGAACGTGAGGCAATGTTCGTTTCTCACTTCAGTAGAGGTCGATATAGCAATTAATTTCTCTCATCCATACATGTATTTATTTTTTATAAAAAAAAACATTTGAAACAGAATTTTTATTTGAGTTGTTGTTTCGGCTATTTCCATCGTTTGTGGGTGTTTCGGCAATGAATCTACTAACGTCTTCAGAGCAGTCCTTGTAAGGGCTGTTTCTTGTCAAATTTATTGTTTGGGTAAGTGTATGTTAGCTTGAGTTTATTGACAATCAATGAGATTAGCTGATTAACTCAATAATCGTCAACTACCCCATTTGCACAGTAGCATATTCCTATGACGCGGTGGGTGGGCTTGCCATTCCGTCTCTGTTGTCGTAGTGGTAGATTTTACTATTTTGTTAATGCTGTCAAGTACCAATACACGTTCTTTACCTTTAGGCTTGGTATGCTTATAGCATTTGGCGTTGCTGCACACTAAGCCTAGAAGTAAAGAACGTCTGGTTACCAAGGGTACTTGACAGCATTAAAAATAGAAAAGGAAAAATAGAAGACCCACAACCACGATAATAAAGACGAAATGTCAAGACCTCCGCATTAATAGTGAAATTGATGCATACATACTTGAACAAATGATGAATTTGGCACGAAATAGCCTTTCTAAGGACTAGTCTGAAAGTGACAGTAGATACACCGAGGAAATGTCGGATTATACCAATCGCACAAACGATGGAAATAGCCCAAACAACAATTGAAATACTAATCCATCGTCAAGAGTATCACATGAGTTAACATTTTTATTAGCAAATCGCATTTACCCTTTACATTTTTAATATAAAGTTGACACGTAGTTTAGTAAGCCGAAATGCAGCTACCCTATGTTGATGAATAGATGCTACACCATGGTGTTAAACTTTTTTATCTTTCTGGAAGTACTTTTCCCAACTTACGTGGTTTAGTAGCACGGCATTGTATTAAACATATGAGCATATTTCATTTAAATTAAAAAGTATGAAATGAATACTCTCACCTTTGATTTTTGATTTTTACTACCGAAGATGAACCAAGTCAATTTAGGTGTGCAAAAAGACGTTTAATTAAAAAAAAAACGGAAAAACGGTTGTTGCAAAGCGCCAATTGGTTAAAAACTTTTAACAAATGAGTACTACTTTACCGCAAAGAGAATTGTATGTTAATTTAACATTTCCCAATTATCTATGTTTATGTTTCTCTATGATAAGCTTCGAGTTTCAAATTAAAACAGATTATCATGTTTCTTTGTTATTAAATGTTATAGTAGCGCAGATGTTAAACTTTTATTATGTAATTTCTAGATCACGTGACTTAACAGTGAAAGTGAATTGGAGTAAATTTAATCGCTTATAACGTGCACACAACATTTTAGTTTGTCCATAATATTACTAATCGAAAAATGGTAAATTAAAGTTCAAATTAGATAAGACTCCAACATTGCAATTTTGATGATTAATGACTTCTTCTGATAAATTCGTTGTGACAAGACTGCATAAATTTGCTTGATAAAATGCTTATTAAATGACGACGAACAAAAATAGCAATTTTCCTCTCGAATAAACCCTTTACTTTTCTTCCTATTCGATCTTACAATTTAATTGTATATTTTTATCATTTCTTAAATTTTTGTCGGTTTATTATCAAGATTAGCTGACCACTAATATTGGGATGTGTTAGGTAATCATGACGTATATGATGTGCGATTAGAGCTATTTTTAAGCGATCTGGAAAAACCGTCCTCGATATCTGATTAAGCTTGATAGGTTGATTTATACTTTTGTTTTCGGTTTGATATTTATCTCAATTGACAATTTTTTTAGGTTTGATTATGGTCATTATATTCATGCACAAAAGTGTAAGTAATATCTTATAAGATATGTGTATGCGATTTTCTCCTTTTTTCTATCTTAAATAACTCCTCGTTTGTCCTTAAATGATAAGCATAGAATTGAGTTCACTGATTTTATGTAAAATATTTGTTTTTTTTCTTCTAATTTCTTTTAAGTATGTATTAATAAATGGAATAAAAAATGCGTAGAAATAAGATATTACCCTATTGTTGTCACATTAATAATGTAATAAACTTAAATAGGAAAGATAATAGATGTTGAAAATGATCATAGAGAGCTGTGAGCAGCAGAGTTCATCTATTCGAAAATTCCATATAATTTTTACATCTATCAACTCTTTTATTTCTTTTTTATACATCTTTGTTTCGTTTTTGTTTGTACACTATCATAAGTAGTGCAAATCTAAAAACGTGTTATTTAAATAATAAATAAAAACATCGAGAAAGCAAGAAAATAAAGACAGATCTCCTTTTGCGGGGAAAAACATTCGTTCAATTCGCTTATAAGTAGAGCGCGGTAACTGGAGAGCAATCGCAGCGGCGGTGCGACTGTGTTTAGGTGGGCGAGGAAGGCTGGTCGATTATGATACGACACGACAAATCATCGTCACTCAGTTTAGTTTAGCATTGGATAGCGGATAGGGCGTGTTGATTTTATTGATATGGACGTAGTTATTAATTGTAGTTATTATTAAGTGTAGTGCGTTTTGATTTTATTGATACAGACGTAGTTATTAATTGTAGTTTTTAATGAACATGTCGAAGGCTAAAAAACGCCCCTTTCAAGACATAGTAAATAAGTTTATTTCTGACTTTCCCGATTTGTTTTACAACGGGAGTAAGATAGTTTGTAAAGTGTACACAATACATTTGATGTCAAATAAGAAGTGGAACTTTACAAGACACGTAAATTCCGCACAGCATAGAAAACTAAAATTGGGCATGCCACCGAAAAGTGCATTTTTTTAAATGTAATTCTTATGTTGATAAACTGTAATTTGTCACTAGGCTTACACGATAAACAACCGTTTAACGACTTTTGGGACAAATATAATCCCGAGTTGCGGTTGCCAACGGAGAAAACGGAGAAAAGTAAGCATGTTGCATTTGTACACGATAACGTGGAAAAGAAAATGAAACGCATATTGAAAAAACAGTTTCTTTGGTTATATGTTGACGAGACAACAGACTATAAAAAAAATCAATTGTAAATATTATGGTACGCATACTAGACCCTAGTAAACCTACATTACCATTATTACTAGCTGGCCGAAGACTACAAGAGTATACTGCTGCAGCAATTACGAAGGTTTGTACTTAGTACGTTGGAAAAATTTCAAATTTCAAAAGATAAAATGTTGAGGCAGTAATTCTATATTAACACATTTTGTCAGAAGGCCTTGAATTATAATATTACGTGATTGAGCGGGCATGCGCATTTATAATATGCGTGCGTACCAGTGATCCCATTGTGATGTACTGCGACTGGAGTGAAACTCGAATGCGCAGCTGCATTCACAAAGGCAATGGTGTCCACTGTGGCAATTGGCAACCGCCCTGGTAAGCTGCGTAGAATTCCAACATCAGCAACGCTTCCATTGTCGACGGTGTTCGAAAATTATCGTTCGACATCCAGTGAAATAAAATTTGCAAATGTCAGATATTCCTTTTCCCCATCTGGGCACTCTTGATTTTCAGTTAAAGACCGAACCCTTTGTAAATCAGGATTTTTTGTTAAAATTGCACCAAATTTTTGAGCAACATCGACTCCTATAGTGTTCGTCAAGTTTTCTAGAACGGCTTGTAAATTATTTATGCAATTTAATGCGTCTCGTGCAGATAAGTGACTGTTTTCTAATGGCTCAATAGCTTGTGCAACTTCAGAATAGTTCATGGAAATTTCATCTATTCTATTTGAATCAAGTTTCAAGATGACATTTTTCACTTGTGAAAAATATTTCTGATAGTAAGATACTGCTTGGAGCCATGCTCCCCATCGCGTTATTACAGACTGAGGTGGTGGTGGTAATTTCGGACACAATTGTTTGAATACAAGGATATGTTTAGGAGATTTGATGAACACTTTTTTGGTAGATGCTATTAACTTATCCACCAACGGATACTTCTTTCGAATGGTTCCTGCTACGAGGTGATATGCGTGTATGAGGCATGTTATGTGAAGAAGAGTCGGAAAGCATATTTTCAACATCCTACCAACTTTCAGCATTGTTGTGTCTCCGTCAGTAACGAACATTGTGATTTGGGTTCCTGTGATACAAAATTCTCTCAACGAATCTTTTATTATCTTGACAACGGTTTCTGCATTAGTTTTCTGAATCCTTTTACTGGGTAACAACAATGAAGCTGGTGGACCATCATGTTTTAAAGGACGCGCTACAACATGAATGACGCTGTGTTTCTAAGCATCAGTTGTATCATCCACACATAGGCAGATTTTCTTATTTTTCAACTCGTTTTTTATACATTCCTTTACTGTACCTTGCACACGTGAAAAAAGACGAAAGTGTTCATTAGATACTAGGTGTTGTAGGATGTTGCACACCCTTAACATAAAGATAAAATCATATAAAAATTGCTAGTATGGAATACTTTTTCTTAAATTCAATACATGACGTTTACTTTTACAATGTTTTCTACATTCAAACCTACCGCGACTTAGCAATCCGCTATTGCATATTGTGCAATAAATATGCGGACTTCTATGTTCCAATCCAGGGAAATGCCCGATATATTTATTCACATTCGAAGGGAACGTTAAATCCTTTGGGCGTCCCATCTGCGCGTACTTATTTGGCGTGCAGCGTGGAACGTACTGTCGCTTTGAACTCTGTCGGGGTACTGTCGAGATCGACTACGAGTTGAAAATTACCCCTACTCACGCCACTACCGCTACGCTACTGCCATCGGGTACCACTTTTTTAACAAACTCTAGTTATCACAGATTAGTCGTTTTATTTTTCTTCAATAGTTGTTCGGCAAAAGAAAAGTTATCTGCTTTTTTTCATCTATTGAAAACAACAAAAATTAAATCGAAATTTTGTATCTGCCATTCTTAAGCTGAGTAGAAAAACTTATTGAATGATATTCGCATCCACAGTAACTTTAGTAGGTAAGTTATTTGTTCATTTGTCATAATTTTGTTTTATTTGGGGCACAAAGTTGGTTAATACAATGCTTTTTGTTGGTTAAAATGAGATGGTCACAAAAATGAACAATGTTTAAATGGATCATAACGTCTACTTCTACGTATTTTGAAAAAAAATATCACATTATTAACATATAAAAAAAAAAATACATTATCTTGTTTGGTTCAATTTTATTTCAATCTGAATTATATTGCAGTGTAAAAAAGCACAAATAATTTTTTATTTTTTTTTATTTTTACAGGAAAAAATCATTTTTTTCCTTTTTACCTATAAAAATTAATTAAACATAAAAAATAAAGATAGAACTCTCAAAATACACTGTATGTGGAATATTTTATTAAATAATGTTATTTTTGTAGATACTTCAGGAATAAAACTTCCTAAGATTCCCGGCATAGAAAAATGATTTCACTAAATTACTAATTGAATTGGTCTTGTAGATAATGTAATGATAAACATAGTAATGATTTTAAACAAATAACTTTGACCCAAATTGTTTTTAATTATATTTTGTGTAAATGAGAACGAAATGAAATATAAGTCACATCAAATATTCCCTTTACTTCACAAACATAAAACAATATGTATGTAAGTGCATATTATAGTATACAACATACTGTTCATGTGAAACATTTACGCATTTGCGGTTTTATTTGACCATAAGTGGTTATTTATTTCTATAATTTTATATGGTTTTAATCTCTAAATATTTATATTACAAGTAAAAATAAAAAAAAACGACAAATTACAGGAAAGTTATAACTCGAAAACCAAGAGTATAGTACAAGAAAGTTAATTTGACATTGCAAATAAAGCTTTACAATACAATTAATTTTATTCAAAATTGATATACACTACCGCCCATAAGTGTTTGGGCATCTCATATTTCAGAGTAAATTATTAAATATTTAAATGCAAATATTAAAATATGTACTTGGTATTTAAGTATACATAAATATACAACTTTAACAATTAAAATTATTTATTTGACCTAAATTTTAGTTTCGTCTATGTGACCTTCTTTACTTTTAATGATTGCGTCGCGTAATCAGGGCATTATTGTAATTAATTTTAACGTTTTCGGTGTTATTCGAGCCCATGTTGTCTGTAGTTTGTTCCATATGTCATCTGCTGAAGTTGGAGAAGTTTTTTTTTTACTTCCCGATCGAGTTCCTCCTATAATGACTCGATGAGATTCAAGTCCGGGCTTCGGGGTGGCAATTTCATGATTGTTAGTGTCTCTTCCTCTTCCAACTGTTCTAAATATTGCTTGCATAATTTTGAAGTGTGTTTTGGGTCATTGACTTGTTGGAATACAAAATTCTGACCTAAAATTCGTACGCTAGAGGGTATTGCATTTTCCTCTAAGATGCGTTTGTATTCTTCTTTTCTCATTATGCCTTGAATTTTTGCGAGATCACCTGCGGATGTTCCAGCGAAACAACCCTACATCATTACCGAACCATGCCGTGTTTGACGGTAGAGACTGTGTATTGCTCTAGTGCACGTTCACCTACAGATCTTCTTACAAACACTCGTCTTCGCTAACCGAAAATCTCGAATTTGAATTTGTTGGTCCACAATACCTTGCTCCAATTTTCTACCGTTCAATTTCGATGTTCACGTGCCCATTGTAGCCTCATTTTCTTATTTATTTGGCGAAGCAAGGGCTATCGTATCGCAATTCGCCCGTTAAGGCCGACTTTTAACCGTGGACACGCTAATCGGCTTCGGAAGTGCAGTATTGCTGATGTTGTCGCCCTTGGTCTACCATTTCGTACTTTATTTAGAAAACTGCTACTTTCACTGTATTTTTTGATGTTATAATCAATAGTAGATGGATTTAAATGTAATTTTTTAGCAATCTGACGATTGCTTATGCCTATGTTATGTTGTGCTATTATCAGAGCACTCGTTTCAACACTAATTTCTTTCCTTTTCGGCATGTTTTAAAATTTTAAATCAAAATATGTTATCGCTACTAATATGGAACGATAACTGACGTAATTTAAAAATATTACTTCAAATGGCTTTATTATAGCTTCATGATTCATAGTAAAATTACCAACTGTTACATTTTTTCTGGAATTTCAAGAAATACACTGTTTGTTGTCGCCACTATCTGCGCTTTTATGGCGATATTACTTCTCATACAGATAAAAGAAGTAAATAGACCGATATTATTTAACGAATTTAAGTGTATCTTACTGATTATTAGCATACTATTCAATAGCATGCAGCCGCAATTATAAAACGTTCTAGTATATTACTTGCAGAATTACTAACTTATTTAGTCAATCTATCCTTCGAAAAAGGTACTTTTCCTGATGTACTGAAAATAGCAGTGGTTATTCCATTACACAAGAAAGGGAGCCGGCAAGAGTTATCCAACTATAGGCCAGTAACGTTAACGTCCGTTATTTCCAAGATAATAGAGTATTGCATGCTTGATCGTTTAAACAGTTTTCTTGAAAAATATTCAATTATTTCATCTTGCCAACACGGATTCAGAAAAGGTCGCTCATCTTCAGCATTGATTCAATTTTACACAGAAGTTTTGAAGTACATCGAACAGAGAAAGTCTCCAATTGCTATTTTCTGTGATTTGAAAAAAGCATTCGACTGGGGACAGCACAACATATTATTAAAGAAATTATGCTCGTATGGCATTAGAGGAAATGCAGCAGAATGGTTTCATTCGTACCTGAGTAACAGGGTTCAATTTGTGCGCATGCTATTTAAGACTTCCAACGGTATGGTCCATCCGTTTGATTCCACCTATCTACCATTAAATACAGGAGTTGTTCAAGGCTCAGTACTTGGCCCTGTTATTTTCAGCCTTTATGTAAATGATATAGCCTCACTGCTTAACAATATCTACATTACAATGTATGCTGATGATATCTCAGTTCTTGTAGATAATACGAATCTTACAAGTCATTTGCTGGAGACTCTATACGATTGATTGGCGCGAAACAAATTAGTCTTAAGTGCAGAGAAAACAACGTTTATGACTTTTCACACAAGACAGCGAAATGTTATTTCTGATCATCTAGAAATGGGCGGAGAAATGATACAGCAGCGAGACACACTGAAATTCTTAGGAGTTAGTCTTCAATCCACCCTCGTATGGAAAGAACATTGCAGCAAATAAAATATCTAGCAAGGCTTACTTATTCCGCTGCTTGCGTTCACAAGTACCAACTTGCACCCTAATTTCTTTGTACTACGCTAAGATACAATTACGACTGTAGTACGGAATCTTACTGTGGGGATCATCACCTGAACCATACCACGTTTTTATAGCACAAAAAGCAGTTATCCGTGGTGTTGTAGGCGCATACTTCAGGGACTCATGCAAACCGCTCTTTCAGAAGTTAGATATCCTTCTCTTGCTGTGCATATATATTCTCGAGGCAGCTTCTTTCATATTTGCTAATAGGCATACTCATTTACGTAACCATGAAGTTCACGACTACAACACTAGAATAAGAGAACACCTACATATCTCTACGGCTACTCTTCATGTAACAAGCACGGGACCCCTTAATCTGGGTATGAGAATTTACACGCCGATTTAAAAAACGTTGGTAGTTACAAAGCTTTCAGGAAAAAATAAAAGACTATCTCCTGCAATACGTATTTTACTCAATTCCAGAGTTTCTTAATTCGTAGCGTATAATTTTTATTATTTTTTTTTTCAGTTTTATTTTTATTGTATTTAAGTTTATTTATATATTGTAAATTATGTTTATTTGCGTGATTTTGATTTCATTTGGTTTTTTTGGTGACGATTTATATTTGTTAATATAAATAAATATTTTATTCCATTCTATTCTAATGCTGGGATGTATTCCCTAAATACATTCTTTGCATACAAAAATCTAAAATCCAAGGGTGCCCAAATATTTATGGGCGGTAGTGTATATGTTTTCCCACGTGTCTGGCAAATACAGTTTCTGATATCGCAAGAGTTTATTTCCAATCCTCTGTCTTTAATATGTGCGGAATTACTGGTCGTGTTCCAAAGCAAAAAATCATAAGCTGGCAGTTTGGATGCTCGAGACGACTAAAAATTGCTAAATGGGTAACTAATTTTTACTTAAACTAAGCTAACTTTGAGATTGAGTAATCTAGGAGACAAGATTTTATTGTATATTGCAACGTAATAACTTTTTGGTGGGCCATTTTGATCATAAATTTGAAAGTACTTAAAAAGAGTTACGTAACTTTTCAAACTCAATTGTATTATTGATGTATCTACTTTGAATTATTTCAGTTATTTGGTGTTATTGAAATCACAATAAATACTTGAAAATGGCAGATGAACGTTGCAGCACTTTATATTATGCAGACTTTTTTTTAAGATAATTTATATAGATTGTAAAACTATATTTAGTTATGATTGAGATACTAAACAAAATGTCATCAAAGTACGAACGATTTTAACCTTGAAATAAAATATGTATAAACGGATTTCCTTCGTTTAAAACGGGGACATCTTTTTACGTACACCAAAAAAGGGATTTTCAATCCTGCAAATTGTTGATTATTGCATAGAGAGAATATTTAATACAATGTGATAATTACAATCGTACCTATGCATTCTTATTTCTTCTACAAATGGTATAGTAACAGATTATTGTCATTGCATGTTTAACACAAAGATCAGTCCTAAGTAGAAAACTTGCGTTGAGGTATCGAAAGTTCAATATTTTAAGAAATTAGTGATTTCAGAACAGATAGGAGTACATCAGGAATCCTATCAGGCGTACGATTTCAAAAACGATTGAATGAAATGCTGAATTCTAACTACATACATACATTGGGAAATTTTTGCTAGAACATGTGCTAGAAAAAAAATCAAGTAATTTGGGGTATTTTCAATAATGAGAGAAGTGTTTTTACAGATCTAGTCAATAATGTAACAAGCTTTCAAATAACCTTAAAAGCAACTTGACAAGTAAGTTAATATAAAATGTAAGCACTGCAAACCTCTTTATAGCTTACCTACAGCTTTCTTATGGAACCAGTTTCGGATAATAACTATCTTTAGGTCTAATAATCTAATTTTGTGGCAAAAGAACCTTTTCTAATTTTTCACGTGCACGGGCACGCACCAAATCATAAAAATGAATTTATTTGGGGTACAAGTGGATAGTTAGGTAGGAGAAATATGTTTATAATTATATAAAGAAGAGAGTTTGAGATATTTCGATTCTAGCTTGCATTAAAATGGGAAATCTTTTAGGAGAGTAAAAACTCCTTGTTTATCCTTTTGAGGCATATTAAAAAATGCTATAGTTATACAGAATATGTAATATATGTAATAACAACAGTTATTTATAATAGCAATAATAATAGTTATTCAGTGATATTTATGAAAGACTTTCATCTCTTAATGTTTTTTTTTAACATTATCGTCATATCAACTGCATTCTAAAATTATTCCTGCTTTGTTTGATTATATTTATTATTTTTTGAAATACTAGTCTGTATTATTTACATCAATTCTCTGATTACTCTCTAGACTTTAGCAATTACTGGATCGTTAAAAAGTATACTTTCAGATACGTTATGACTAAAATAGAATGACATTTTAGCAATCGAATCGTAAATAAATCGCAACCAGTAGCGACAGTTTTTACTTATAGTAATCTCAAATTTTTGATCATTTGAAAGCTCTGAGTATATCGTTATGCTGTAGATTAGAGATCACGTGATTTATTCTTTAGAGTTATTGACATACGATGCATATCTAACTCGCTTAATAAATAAGTCGATTTTAATTGAAAGTAGTGTTTTAATATAGCAGTTTATGCGTTTTGATAAATAGAATGTTTCCAGCAGATCTGCTAAATTTGCAATAAACGAGGGTGGTATGAGAAGTACCCGTATTTGGAGACAGATGGCGCTTTATGTGAAAAATCTTTATGACTGACTATGAATATTATTCTTTATTTGACGTCTGTCACAATTTCGGAGCGAAGTAGTATTGTTTTGAGAGTGAGCAATGTATTTGTGGAATCATGGAAAAAGAGCAATACCGGTCAGTGATTCAATTTCCTTTTTGGATGGAAAAACGTGCACAGAAATCAAAGAGGAGTTGAATGCAGTTTGTAAGGACCAACGGAAACGGCAATGTTAGATAAAGCTAAATATCTTTGTGTTAAATTTAACAAGAAATCCTTCTTGCTAATGGGTGCCGGTGGTGATAACTATTATAGGAATTGATAAATTAAGGTTAATTGAGTGAATTAAACTTTCAAAAATTATTTGGAGCGTCTGAATGGTTGGTCGCAAATGTCATTTTCTATTTGAAGACCAGAGGAGAAAACGATTTAAATCCCATTTTTAAACTTTCGAGATAATTAGCTCAGCTCGAAAGCTTTTTTTGCGAAAAATGTTTAAATGTATTTATAGAATAATTTTCTGAGTACAAGCTGGTAGTATGAGTCTAAGAAGCCGTAGATGCTGGAGTACCTGTAGCCGAGGAAACAAAATCAGCATTTTACTTAAAATAAGAACCGTAGGGTGCACTTATATCGTTTTTGATGAACCGCGCCCGTTTTTAAACCTGAAATTAATGGGCAAGAGCCAATTTTTAACACGCAAACAGCCATGGTTGGTCTACAGCTCACTATTTTTTTTTTCATATTTTATCTTACCGGCCGTGGTGGATCAGCAGGGAGCGGTAGATCTTGTGTTGTTTAAAGTCACGGTGGAATTCAATAAATGTAAAATATATGGAAATCTTTTTTAGCATAAAATTAAAACATCAATAGACAAAATTAAAGCACCAAAGAACAAAATTAAAGCACCAATATAATAGATCCTAAAATTTATATTTTAAATCGTATGTATCTCTACTGAGAATGTTATTAGTAGACTTTGGACCTTTTTTTATAATTCTAAAAAAACAAACTATATTTCTTTGAGAATTTTAAAGTGACGTTATTAACCTAAGCAATACCTTATTTCTAAGTTATGATAAAATCTGTTGGAAATCGAGCTTATCTATTGTTTTTCTTTGTTGTTTTTTAATGTGTTTGTCATCGTTTCTGTGTTTTGGTCACTCAATAGGATACTTTGAAGTTTGAAAATCCTCCAACATTACAATAAGTTGTCTAATTAGACGTTTTAATGAAATAGGAACTTATTGTCGGAGGCCAGGACATGAGCGAAAACAATGCACCAGGGCAAGAGATGAACGTTTTCTTATGCAATCTACTTTAAAAATAAGATCGGTCACTAGCTCGGTGTTAAGATATGATCTTTAAACTAATCGTAATGTTTCGATTTCTGCTCGAACAATTAGAAGGAGGTTAAAAGAAACTGGACTGATTAATAGAAGACCAGCAACTGCGCCATAGAGTACCAGAGAGAACAGAGTTGCCAGGTTGCGTTTTGCTAAAGGTCGTAGTAATTGGTCTGTAGGAGGAAACTTGTTTTATTTTTTGATGAAACTAGGGCGAGCCTAAAATCTTATGGACGTGAACGAGCTTGGCGAAGACCTGGAGAGAGGTTTACGCAGTTCAGTATGTCGAAAGATCCCACTTTGTGGAAGCTCTGTAATGTTCAGATTTTGTTAGAACGCTCGTACAGAGTTAGCTCCTATTCGACTGAGATCGATGAATGCAAATTTTCATCTCGAGAACATTGTAGTTGAACGTGTAATTTTTTGGTTCTATTCTTAAATAATGTAATTTGTTATTTTTCGTTTAGTTTCCGTTTATTTCATATTTTTTTTTGTAATTTCATGTATTGGCGCGTAAATTTTCTCCAGGAGTGTAGTTTGGCAACATTTTAGGGCTACTTGCTCTGCACGTGGGGGTACATATACAATCCACCACAGCCTGCTAATTTCGTTTTGCTTCTGATTAACGTAAATGCAGAAATTTTTATAAGTTTATAAGTTTTTTAATAATCATACAAAGTAAAGTAACAGTAAACATTGTAGACGATTTTAAGAGATTTTTAAAAGGAAAAGTCGGTTTAGCCATTAGGACACGAAAAAATATTTTCAATTGTGGCACTTGTACGTGTTAAAAGGTAATTTCTGTCACTATAACAGTGCGGCGTGAAAGCCTTCACGAAAAAAAATGTTATAAAGGATCAAACAATTGTAGAACAATTTACTACAATTTTTTGAATGTTTGAGAATATGTGACTGGCTACAACTTGCCTAAATCTCTGCTACTCGATTGTGGTTAACGGATTGTATTTCTATTAAATTTATAATTATTGTAAAAATGTTGTCAATGGTCTGTTACAAAGGTTGCTACACATAGCAGTGTACAAGTTTTAGTTACACACGTTGTAAAAAAATGCAACAATATTGTTCCAAAGATTATATTGCGTAATACAATATGTGTGCAGTGTTCTTTAATAATTATAATGGTTTTCGTACCTCCAACAGCTTTCCAATTTACAGGTGGCATTGGTCAGCCACGAGAACGTTACCAACACCTATGTTGTTTCGCAGGTATGTGATGATACCATCCCTTCAAACATTCGACAAATTTGGAGTAAAAAGAACTATGGAAAACTTTATTCCGAAAGAATTGTGAACTCGATGAAAATGATTTGACTTTGCGACATCTATTGGTGAATAACCAATACTATCTGGGTTTAATCCTAAGGCAGGAAACATTTGGTTCATGTATTTAGGTTGGTTTCGATAATATCGAATCGCCTGAACAGATAAGTGATAATTTATTTATGAACTCACTCATTTTTTATTATTTATTTTGAAAAAAATGAGGAAGTTTTATGTAAAAAATTGCCGTGATCTTGTCTTGCACGTCTCAACACAAAGATTGTTGGAAGAAATGATACATTTATGTGAAACTATACAATAGTAACTTGACTATAATTTTGAAGTATTATCTGTGACAACAACATGTAAAGATTAACAAAAGTCAGCGGTCGGATTACGTAACTGTGTTTGGGTGTAATATATTCTATCAAGTGTGTTTTTCCGTATTTTAATAGTTTTTATCTCAATTTTTATTTTGTGATCTAAGTTGAGTTTTTTAAAGTTAATAAGGAGTAACGTTGGTCTCGAAATTTGAGCTGTTCATTTTAAATGTTACTTATTTTTTATCCTTTCCATTCTTATTGATTTACCACTTCTTTCTGTTACTGTTACAAGCTATAATGTTGCATAATTCTTTTCTAACTATAATCTATTTTTTTCAAACCATTCAAGTCTTATCGCGATCGGCTAACGCTGACTTCTTATCATCCGACAAGCGACGCAAAATAAATGACAAACGATAATTTCGCTGCTCGTCGCTCTTTCGTTTCGACAATGGCATTTGTTTGAAAACAAGAGAAGAGCGCGACCGGAGGGAATTTTGCGGTGGCGCGGCTCAACATCGTCGTTTTTGATAAGACCACACATTACGGCGTTGCGTGACGTCACGCTTCGTTCGGCGTCACGTGGTTGGTCGGCCAGCCCGGTCGTGCAGAAGGCCTTGTTTAAGTAAGATGGTACACGGCGGTAATTAGTTCCATCATAGCCGGCCAGTGTTAGGTCCGTTTGGTTGGAAGTGCATGTTGTGCTTTACGGCAACACAACAACGGACGGCGTAGCGCGACATCGCATACCACTAACTGACAGACGATACCTTCAGTCAGTGCCTCCTCCGATGGTCTCCGACGACGACTAGCCAGCTTGTATATATCGAAGATATATCGCCGTTATCTCTACACCGCCTATCATCTGAGCTTTACAATTGCATATATATTTTGTATTGGATGCATTTGAAGAGTTTTTAAAATTCGCGCCTTTGCAATTTCGCGGATAACCAACAATTTATCATCATCTCATGCGCATATCATAATAGAATTGTGATTTTATTGTGTTGTAACAATCTCCGTTCTTTTTTGCGATATAATGTGAGTGATTTTTTTCCATTGCACTTGAACTTGATATTACGTTTCATTTAAAATATTTGTAAATAAAGTTAAGTGTATTTATCTTCACAACAATTTTCATTTAAAATGCTTATTTCTATTTCAGCTCTCTTTACAAAGAATCTGTTAGTACGTATCCTGGAACCATGTACGCAACAGGATCCCCTCAAGCTACACAATTTTGGAACAATACTGGTAAGTTGTAATCACCATATTATTATCATATATCGCATAAACATTCCTGATTAAAAATATCCCAAATTACTCCAAGTGTTTGCATTATCAATTAGTTTTTAAACATTTTGTTTAAAAGGTCAATGAGGTTTGGATCCTAATATTTTTCCATCTTGATTTTTTATTTGATTTGATGATTGAAAACTTTCATTTGTTGACATAAATAGCGTTCTGTGGCATTTTTGAAAAATAGCATGGCGTTTTACTGTCTGAGAATGTTAATAAAAGATACATTTTATTATTATTAATTGATTATCTTGTACAAGTTATTTTATAACTAAAATTCAACTCAGCTGGAACTTTTTCTAATTTTTAAGTATATACAGTAAACCCTCATTACAGCGAAGAGGCACGGGGAAAGGATAATGTTCGTTATATCGAAGTGTTCGTATAAATGAAGTTTCGGTTGTGCGAATTAGTTCGTTATAAAGAATAATAGCGTCTATGTATGTGTATACATAATAAGAATGTTTTAAGTGCTTATTATTAAAAACGTATTACATACTATATGAAATTTCATTGTATATTATATATTAATAATGGTAAATTTTTCCGTGATCTTAGTTGTGGATATTTGTTTTTTTCCACCTCTTCTAAGATGTCAGTTTCTAAATTATGTAGGTGTAAGATTATATGGGTTCGTAGTAATGGAATATTTGTATATTAGTTTTTGCGCCTTCGAAGATTAAAACTGTTCGTAATTCGCTTGATTGAAATTTTGTTATAATTAAATTAACTGCTTTAGAAAATTTCATACAGATATTATTGTTCGTAAAATAGACAATTTCGCAACATCGGTGGTCGATGCAACGAGGGTTTACTGTAGTTTGGAAAAAATATAACCTCATTTGACATATTTGTACGTAGCACTTGCTATGATGCTTATTAAAAATCTGAAAAATCGTTGTTAACATTTTATTTACCAGCAAACATTAATATCTGCACTATACGAAGAGTGTTTCTTTGTTATGTTTGAAATAATAACATAATAATCTCATTTACTTTTTTTTAATTGTATTACACTTCCAAATATATTACCATTTCGTAGTCCTAACTTAAGAAATGAGTATTGATTGTAGTTGTAAAAATTACTTTGTATTCATAGCATTGCAAAGCTTGGAGCAATAATTAATTGGTTTTGTTTATAAACTTTAAAAAACAAGACTTGAAAACAATTTGAATATTCAGTATTGAAGTATACGAAACTAATTAACATTAATCTCTTTAGTGTTACTGAATGTATTTAATGATAAAGATCTGATCCAATAAGAATGCTAATAGTATTATCTTGATCCTAAATGTTCACTGTTTTTTTTTATTTGTAGTCATAAAAAAATCAACAAGGTTTTCTATGAACCAGTTCTAAAATTGAAAATTTAACAATTAAATTAACATAACGGTTGGTCTCAATAAACTTAGGAAAAATTATAAACAAAGTTAACAGAATTATGAAATAAGTTAATGAAATTTGAAACAATTTCTTTTTCGAAGAAATGCTCGCACAGGATAATTTTATTTTTTAGAAATAGACAGGACAATTTTATTTTTTAGAAATAAATATTTTTGCATCCGTTTTAAGTTTTCTTCGCTTCTGGTTTTCAAGTAATGACAACTCCCGATTATTTCTTATTTTGATAGACCATTTAATCGTCTAAATGGTACAATCAAAATTTTAATACCTTATATAACAAAATTTTCGAATAAAAGTCATTTAAAGAGTGGAAAACATAAATTTTATTAATAACAAAAAGGAAAGATAAATGCGGTTATTCAAGAAATGAAATGGTTGTTTCCTTTAAATCAAATCTTTTAAATGCTATCCATAGGCTCTTGACAAAAAGCAAATCTAAGGGCATATTCAGTTTGTAGAATGCGAATAACGTCAGGAGTAATTCGACTCATTTCATACCCAATCCTATTTCTCAAATCTAGATTTTGTAGTTCATCAATATGGAGCTTAACCCTAAACGAAAAAATTAAGGGACGTAAGATCTGGGGACCTGGGAGGAGGGGGCACTCTATTGGTCCTAGCTTTTTGTTAATAGTAAAATTTGTGAACCGGTGGATAGCATCTGATACAATTATACGTTTCACAAATAAATCTTAGTGGGGACCTAGTTAGTAAATTTGATCGCGGATAGAGATATAAAAAAGTTAAGGGATGTCGACTAGATTGCCTAGGAACCAAAAACAATAAATTCTCCAGAATTCGAGGACAGTGAATATTACCGTGAATAACACTCAATAGGAACTTTAAACCATGCACAGAGCGTCTAGCAGTTAAGGATTGCATACGAAACATAGTTAATAACTGCTTCTGCGGGTAACCACGTTCAGGATAAGCTTTCTGTGTACGAAAATAGATATATTTTAAAAATCTTCTTTGGACATTTTCAAGCTGTGTTTTATAAACAAAATAAATCGGGTTCCAAATTAACGCCGCATACTCCAAACGGGACCTGACAAGGCTACCAAACAACATAGTTGCTACACGACTAAACTGTTTACAGGTACGCAACACAAAGCCCAATATTTTATTGGCACCCGAAACAACCCCTGCAATATGTGCACCAAATGACAATTTAGGGTGGAAAATTACGCCTAGATCAGTGATCGCAGGTGGACGGTTCAAGGGTATACTCTCAAGGTGGTAATCATACACAATTTGAGATTTTTTACGTGCACACTTGGATATGTTAAGACCTAATCTATTTGCAATACTCCATTCGTACATTAAATTTAAATCTTCGTGAAGACGTATAGTATCGCGCAAGGAAAGAATGGGCGAAAATAATATGATGATATGTGAGGTATTAAAATGTTGATTGTACCATTTAGACATATAAAGGTTCTACCAAAATAACATTAAAAAAAATTGTCGATGACGTCATTACTTGAAAACCAGAAGCGGGGGACAGTTGAACCTGATGCAAAAATGTTTATTGAAAGAAAATAAAAATGACCTGTCTGTACATTTCTTCTAAAAACAAATTGCCTCAAGTTTAATGGATTTATCCATAATTTTGCTGGGTAGTGTATTTTCGAAACGAAAGGTTTAATCCTTATAATGCTATGTGAATAGAAATTTTACGGACTTAATAAATTAGCATATTCTTAAAGACCCTTAATTTGTGTGTCTAATCATTGCGGCAGGTATAACAAATAGGTTCCAATATTCAGTATTAATTTGAAGTATTATACTCCAGGGCAGTTTACTTGGGATTATATTAAAATTTATTGGTAATATTAACAAATAATCTCAATTTATATTCACTTGTACTTTAAACACCAGCACTTAAATGTTCAATATGAATCACTAGCTACAGTGTAAGTATTGTTGTATATTTGGTACCAATTTATAACTTCATATTTTCAATTCAGGTACATTAATCTTTATTTTTAAATTAAAAGGAAGGCTTTACCGTTGAACACTGATCGTAAAAGCTTGTTTTATTTTTAATATTAGAAGCGATACCATTACCAAAATCTATTCTTACCTAAATTGGGCCAGCAAAATTAAAAATTTTTTTATAAAAACTTATGTAAACGAAAAAACCGTACATACGAATGTATATAGTATACATATACCCTGCCTGTCTTGGTAAAATATTCAAAACGTGTATTCACGTCTAGTTTCAAGGTCTTAAGCTAATACAGAAACAATCAGTTTAAGTATCGGTACAGTATTACAGCCAGTAGTGTATAGCGAGTCTCCTATTTCTAATTTGTTTAAAAGTCAAACGAGATGTTTATGGTAACAACGTGCATGTGATCGTATTTGTAATACGATGGAAGTCTATTGTAGCGTTTCAATATACGCAAGAATATTACATATTTATTAAATTTATTGCACTAAATTTAAAATTCAGTATTAATTAAGAAGTATCTTTGTAACATTACCTGGTGTAATGGTTATAATTATACAAATTGACGCAAATTATTACAATATCTTCCCTCTAGTTTCTAAATTCTACGCAAAATTTCATCCATTGTTTATGCTTGCTGTACGGTTGAGTACAAAGTTACCTGGTGACTCATTTGTTCTCCGAAATTGTACGTTGTTTGCGAGGGGAAGCGTTGAATTGTCGAATAGACGTTTTGACGTGTTTATTGTCTTATTTTGGGAATTTAACATTGACTCGTGATCAATTGAATTTAGATTTCTTAAAATGCTAATCGATTTATTGCAAATGTTGCATTTACTGGTAAATATTTATATAAATTGATGGAAGGGAGCTGCGTCACGTTTCTAAAGCATTAGCTGTTAATTTTTAACTGCTAATTATCTTTAGAAACTCGTAGCTGCTAATCAAAATAAAAGAAAGGCTGTTAAGGAAATCAGTAGTTTGTAAATCTGACTGCTTACCTATTTCTTTTGCGTGTACTTCTAAATGCTGTTAAATAAATATTTCCTATCTACAATTGCTGTTGTCGAATGTATTGTCTTAAACAGGGCTTTAGTAAAACATTAATATATATATACATATTTAGAATTAATTTGTAATGCTATATTAGAAAAGGATTTTTTTTGAATGCTTAAATATTTCCAAAAATATATAATTTTAAATATTATAAAATATTTTATACTATTAATTAATATTTGAAGGAATACGTGTATAATCCGATATTTCTGTAGAGTAGTTGAATATGCTCACTTATAAAACCTTCCTAAAATTAATATGGATAATATAAGAATTACAATTATTAGAATTCATTTTAAGTCACTAATTTATGCTAGTCTAGGAATCTAATTAATCCCTATCAGATGTACCAAGTGATGGTTAATTATTTAAAGAATGGGATTTGACGAAATTGTCAACATCTAAAGAGTGCTATTTTTCGAAAACTAACCAGAATTCCAATTTTCGCTGTACGAAAAATCTGAAGACTAGAAAATGATGTTTTTTTCTTGAACTTTTGCAAAATTTGAATTTTTCAGTTTTCAAAATTTCACGTAACTTCAAAATTCATTTTTTAATGAAAATCTAAAGAGTTACAATTGTAAAACAGAATAAATTGTTAATTATTCCTTAGTTTTCTCTTTATTTGATGAAAAGTAATATTTTTGCATACTTGCATACGATGCAAGGTGCTTTTCAGGAGAAATATTTATCAGAGATAGTTAATTTATGCTTAAACAACTTCTAAAAACCCTAATTTAGGCATGTTAATGAATTACCTTCATAAAAACCTAATAAATGTTATTTTGCAGTTGCCTAAATGAGTTGGTTTTCTCAGCTCGGTTTACATGTTACTACTCAATTAAGTTGACAAGCTATGTGATGGCCGTGGATTGTTTAAACTAAATTAATTATTTTCAAGTTTGGCAGTTTGTTTAGATGTTGACAATTTCGAAAACCCAATTACTTAATTCTGAAACCCTCCTGCCTGTCAGCGTAAGGTTGTATGGATTTGAGTTCCATATTTTCTGCATTCTTCCCTATTTTCTGTCTTTTTTCGAATACTTTCCCATTTAACATCCTTTTATTCTGCTGTTTTTCTCACTTCTTCCTTGTATGTCTTTCTTGGTCTCCCTCTTTTTATTTTTTCGCCTGCTCTTGCCTCATACACTCTTTTAACTGTTTTCGTTCATTCTTAGAATGTGTTCCAACCGTCTGAGTTGTCCTTGTTGCATTGTGTTTGATGCCTCGACTATTTTCAGATGGTCTCGATATACCTTATTTCTTGTTCTATCTTTCCTTGTTTTATTTTCTATTTTTCGTAGGAATCCCATTTCCGCGGCATTTATTTTTTCTTTTTATTTTCTAGTGGTGGTCCATGTCTCGCGTCCGAAGGTTAGAGTTGGTTTAACTATTTTCTTTACAACTTCTATCTTCTATCTAGCTATTTTTGGGACTTCTTTCTTTCCGAGAAAATTTGTTTTTAGGGCATTGTAGAGTCTTGGTCTTTGATGGTTTATTTAGTCTTATATTTCCTTATTTCCTGTTATTTCGTCGTCCTCTCATTCCAAGGGGATGATTTATTGTTGTTCTCAAATATGTGAAAAACAAGAGTCTTTCTAGAACATCCTGCTTGCATACTTTCAAAATTTAGCATATTTTATGTACTTCATTTTTTTTTCAATACCATGAATATTAA
The DNA here is from genome assembly GCA_029619315.2 of Dynastes maya. NCBI lineage: Eukaryota > Metazoa > Arthropoda > Insecta > Coleoptera > Scarabaeidae > Dynastes > Dynastes maya. The sequence goes on from JAROYE020000026.1 coordinate 190,975, forward strand.
AAAAAAATATATAATTCTCATCCTGATGAAGAGTGAATAAATGGAAATAGGTAAAGAAAATACATGAATTAGGCTTTTCTAATTTCTTTGCTGTTCTAATTGGTGGAGTCTGTTGACTAGCGTTACAATTTAGTAGCTAATTTTTTAACTGCCAATCAAAATTAGCAGTAACAGTTTTAGCGGTTAACTCAAATTAACAGCCTCGCACAACACTAATTACAAATGCAGATTGTTGGGTTGAAAACAATATGCCATTGAGAAATTGTATTGTCACAGTAACCTATAATTATACTATAATTTCTTCTAAAGCACTCTGAAACAATCCACATTGGTTTGAAATAAGTTTCTTAGAAAAATCTACACAAATCTGTTAATATTTGAAGGGCTTACCTCACCCTCTGATTGTTTTCTTATTTTGAGCAAATCTTTCAATACACTAGAAATATATCACCATAAAGTATTTTACAAATTTGTAAAATATAATTTTAATTCTATTATATAATATTGTGAACACTAGATTCTTGACTCAAGATTGTCGCACATACATACATCAGTATCAAGTACTTTTGTTATCATGACAGACAGAAACCACAAATTATCTGTCAGTAATGTTGACAGTAAACCAATGTTTACTTAAAATGTGCTCTTTTTACATAATTTTAGATAAATAAACTTTATATGTTTTCATTGTGATTCCATGTAATAATAAAGTTATAATTTTTTGTTATTTATATAATCTGCATAATAGTTAAATATGCATTATATCGTTCATTAATACTGAAAGGCAGCAATTGTTATTAACAGGTCTTTTTTACCTCGAGGTGTATACTTATTGAAAGGAATTTTCTTTATTGAAATACAAGTTCAACAGGTGGCTAGTAATTTTGTCAGCTGTTGTAGATCGTTTCTTTTTTCACATTATGAACTTACTGACTTATGACTAGAGCAACGCAACTGCGCTGAAAGCCAGTGGCGGACGCATAAAAGTTTACATAAAATAAATTAAATGTGATACGTGCTCAAACACTTACCGTTTTAAGAGTCCTCCGTGAAATCACAAAGAGGATAATGTCTATTTAATATTTGTAACATTAGATATGTTTCCAAAATTGTTTCGGCAAAGTGAGTGCGGTGTGAAGATAAAGTGTTTTTGTATGCCGAAAACGAACGTTCTACATTTAGTGACGTTATATTTGCGTAAGTAAAATAATCTTTCAAATAACTTAACGGTTCTGTTGACGCACCTTCACAAATTTGTCTTAATGTGCCAAAATCAGAGTCTTTATCTAAAACACTTTCAAACCTTTCTAAAACACAAACATTTCTTGCGTCTTCTATCGCGCATAGCTGTGCGTGAACATGTTGCACTATTTGCAAAGATTCCACTAACGACACCGAAGAATTTTGTAGTTTTTCTATCGCATCCGCTAGTCCCACGTAATTGTTCTGAATAATTTCCAAATCTGTTTTAATTTGACTATCCTGAAATTTCAAGCGGCTTACCTTGACAGCCGCAGCTTCCTTTGGGTCGAATTCTAAAATCACGTTCTTTATATTCTCAAAATATTTAAGATAACAAAATGCAGCCTCTAACCATGTTTCCCAACGAGTAAGAAAAGGTTGTGGTGGTTCAGGAATACCGGGGCATAGTGTATGAAATTCCCGAATACGTTTCGGAGATTTTACAAACACAGCTTTTGTATGTGCTATTAGAGCGTCTACCTCGGGATAACATTTTCTGATACTATCCGCTACGAGACTGAATTTTACATGTAATATGCAACAAGTTAGCACAATGTTTTTTGAGAGATCGACCTACAGCAAGCATGTTTGCGGCACCATCACTCATAAACATCAACAGTTGATTTGTTGAAAGTTCAAACTTTTCCAATGTATTTAACAACATTGAAATTACTTCGGCAGTGCATTGTTGTATTCGTCTGGAAGCTAGTAAAATTGAGGGTGACGGTCGATGTGGTTCCATTGTGTGTACCATTACATTAACCACAGAATGTTTTTTACGATCTGTTGTTTCGTCCACACATAACCATAGTTTTTTATCTTGCAACTCCGATTTAATTCTTTTCTCGACATACTCACGAGCAGACGGCACAATTCTCTGTAATGTTCTGTCACTTGGTAACTTAAGGTCCGAATATCCGTTCCAAAACGAGACGTATGCTTTCTTCCTTAGTAAATGAAATGGTAAATTACATGCAATAAACAAATAAATTAAATTTAAATTTGTCATAATCTCGTGTGGAATTTTTTTTTGGAACATGCCCTGCACTATTTACGTGCCGTAGACAATCACTTTTCGACCAACACATTAAATCTATTTTACACACTACACATTGAATTTTAGCGCCATCACACTTTAAATCAGGCATTTCTGCAATAAATTCGCTTATTGTGTCCAACTTTGGTCGTTTTCGCGACGTAGGAAACATTTTCAAAACAAACGTAGAACTACGATATAGTATACGACAGCGTAGATGCATACACAACAGATCGGCTTTCGAGTCGCAGTTATACTGACGCTTATACCGAATTGTCCCGGCCGTCTTTATTTTGTGTAAACTTTTATGCGTCAGCCACTGGCCTTCAGCGCAGTTTGCGTTGATCTACTTATGGCCACCGGAATATATGAGGCAAGAAACGAAGTTTCGTTTGGTAATAAAAACAAACCGAGTACAGATACAGAAAAACTATTTATTGCAAAAAAAGTGGAAACCTTAAACTATCTTTCTACATAGCTCTCACCATTTTGTAAGCGCTTGCCATAGCTTGGCACAAGTTTTTGTATGCCTTCCTCACAAAACTTTGCCGCCTGTGTTGTCAACCATGTGGTAACATACTCTTTGAGTTCTTTATCGTTGTTGAATTTTTGATCACCAAGGAACGTTTTTAGATGCAAAAAGAGATGGAAGTCGCTAGGGGCGAGGTCAGGGCTGTACGAAGAGGCATTGTTGTGAATCAAAATAATACCGTTTGTGAGCATTCCTCGGCGCTTATTCTGTATTGTGGGTCGCAATTTCCTAAGCGTCTCTCAGTAAACATTTGCATTGATTGTTTCATCTCGCGGTAAAAAATGCACCAGCGGAATGCCGTGTCTATCCCAAAAGACTGCGCACATGACTTTTCGAGGTGTCAAGGTTTGCTTGGTTTTAGTCTTTCCTGGTGACGAAATGTGCTTCTATTTCATTGAATGTCATTGGGGTTTCATAAGCGACCCAAGTCTCATCCCCGGTCACTATCTTGCTTAGAAAATCATCATCATCTTTGTTGTAACGTGTAAAAAAAAATCAAGTGTACTGCCCTAACGCTGTTTTTTGTGTTGCTCTGTAAGAGTTTTCGGCACCCAACGACCACACAGTTTTCGAAAATTCAGTTTTTCAGAAGCAATTTCATGAAGAAGGGCTCTTGAAATTTGCGGAAATTTCGTAGAAAGATTAGATATTGTAATCTTACGGCTTTCCGAATTCTTCAACTGCACGAACCAATTCATTGGGAAGAATGGAGAGATGGAGAAGAGAGAAAACCGAAAACCCAAATCTGGTATACAGATGGGTCAAAAACGGGCACTAATTCTGGCGTTGGTGTTTATGAGGAAAACCAGGGTTACAAAGTATGTGCATCACTTGGGCGATACACCGCGGTATTTCAAACAGAAATATATGCTATACAAACCTGCGCGTGGGAGAGTCTGCGTCGGCGACTGCAGGGTGGGACGATTTGCATTTTCTGTGACAGTCAGGCAGCCTTAAAGGCATTAGCATCTTACCATATTACCTCCAAACTAGTATGGGAGTGCCTGCAAAACCTAGTGGTTCTGTCAGAACACAGCAAGGTTACATTGGTGTGGGTGCCAGGACACGGGTATAGCGGGCAATGAAATTGCAGACCAGCTAGCGAGGGAAGGCTCAAACATGAATTATATAGGCCCTGAGCTGGGTCTAGGTATTACTAAGAGTGTAGTGTGTGGTGCAATCAATGAATGCGTAACACAACACCAATTGAATTGGAACCATGTAGCTGGACAGAAGCACAGCAAACGAATAATGGGAAGATTGTCGCAACATCTGACTGCTGACCTGCTTGAATTAAGCAAGATACAGCTTAGGGCAGCAACATGTCTACTAACAGGACATCGCTGTTTGAGAGGCCACCTGCATAAGATGGGGATTTACAAAGATGAGCCTTTATGTAGGCTTTGTAATGAGGAGGAGGAAACAGCTCCTCATATTATTTTCGAATGTGCAGCGCTAGCTCAATGTAGATTTGCTGTGCAAAGCACAATTGATCTACCAATGGAGAAAGATTTACTACGTAGGTTCTTAAACCTGATTGAGGGAACTAACCTGTTTAAGTAAAACGAAACCGAAGCAGGAATAATACAATAGGCCATTAGGCCTCAGTGTTAAGGATGTTAAGACTAACCCTGCTTGGGTAAGAATCGATCAATCAAACCAATAAGACGCAATAACCCATTTATTTGAAATGGAACATCCTGCATATTATCAGTGCATACGATTTGTTTGATTATTCTCTATAAGAGTTAATTAACACTACCTGTATCTAACTCCAATAGTTTATGACTACCAAGAACAACCTTACTGGAAGGGTATTACAAACCTCTAACTCGTTGGAACCCTTGCAAATCAGCCTATAATCCGTCTCAACCTCATTATGCAGTATTAAGTTTAAGTGGGATATATGTTTCTCTTTCTATCTTTTAAGATTTGCCGATAACGCTATCTCTATATCCGGTGGCTATGTTGCAATGTTTACGTTGGCGGTAATGACAGCAGTTTGTTTATCTTCCATTTATGTTCTGTCAAACGTTAGTATTTAGCATTTCAGTCAGTTTCTTCGTGGTTTTCCAATTAAAGTACTTATAATTGTTGATAAGTCGTTCTTTTTAGAACGGTAATATTTGTAAGAAGTGTTTTCAGCAAATATACTATTACATAGTGTTATTTTAATGAACTTAACTTATACAATTGTAGATTTTAACACAAATGAAGCCAAGCGTTAAAAAATGAAGGAAAGGCTGTAAAGAAAAACAAATGGTTGTTAATGTCCTTAATTATTTAGAATAATCAATGAGTGTGAGCGCCGTTGTTAAAGAAGCAAGTAAAGCTCTATGTTGTTCAGAGCGTGGTGTTTATAACGCGCAGAAAGAACAACAGCAGGGCTCTTTATCTAGTCCAAAGAGTAAGGAGAGGAATGGTGCACAAATAAATGATCGGCAAGCACTTATTCGATGTCAAGTTCATGCCTTTTTTAGACAGAACATACCACCTACTCTAAACGCAATCCTTGCTGTTATTAATAATGATGAAAACCTTCCAAATTTTGCACGGGCTACTGTATGTTATTGGCTTTAAATTTAACAAAGTAGGGCGGAAGAGTATTCCCATGGAGCGAGATGATGTTATGAGATGGTGGCACAAATACTTACGTGACAAGAAATTTAGACAACAGGGTATTATTTTCATATAGCAATTTTAATAGATTGCGGCTAAATACATAATCATTGATTTATATTATTATTCAAAGTATTCGACAGACCCACCGTGAAGGACTCACTACTAGTTTAAAATCACCCAGTGGTCTTGGTTCTTGTTTTGCATTAGTTCATGCAGGTTGCGAGAAAGGTTTTATTACTGGCGCTGAACTTACATTTTTTTGTAAGAAAAACAGCACAGATGCCCATTAAGAAATGGATGCGGATAAGTATGAAGAGTGGTTCATTAAGCAATTGCTTCCAAATTTACCACAAAATTCGATAATTGTGCTCGATAATGCTTCGTGCCATACCAGAAAGTTGGAAAAAATATCAGCAACAGCATAGCGAAAGGAGCAAATCATTGAATGGCTTAACGAGAAGCAAATACCAATTGAAGATGACATGTTAACAAGAGATTTACTGGTTTGTGCGTCACAACTTAGGCCTCACTATAATAAAAATGAAATTGATGAAATTGCAAAGGAAAAGGGCCATGAAATTAAACCCGATTGAAATGGTGTGGGTACATGTCAAGCGCTACATGAAAATGAACAATACAACATTTAAAGTGAAAGATATGTCTGAATTAATTACAGAGTCCTATATAATAAAATTACAGCTCACAATTGGCACAATTATACCGAACATGTGAAAAATGTTGAAAAAGATATGTGGACAGCGGATAATTTTCATGATAATCTCGAGCAATTTATAATTCATGTTGCGTATTCATTATCATCGGAAGAAGACAGTGATAATTTTTTAGTAATTGAAAATAATATATGTTTCCATTATTGTTTTCTTTTCATAAATACACGTAATTTGTTATTGTTTAATTTAATTCATGTTCTTAACGTAATATGTATTGATATTCAATAAAATATAAAACCAAACGCTCTATTATAATTATAACATAATGGTCTATTATAAACCAAGAAATTAAACAGAGTCTACCTTTTTCTATTTTTAAAATCATACATGATAATATTATTCCAAGAGAACCTGATGATATCTGTAACGTTTTTAACAACTGGTTCGAAAACTCAGTAAAACAAACAGTTCAACAGTCATTAAATGATCATCTATATTCGGGAATACCGCCAATTTCAGCAAGCAATTTAATGTTTATAGAACCGATAACCGAAGAAGAAATAAGTGAAATAATAAAGAGCTTAAATAATACATCAGCGACAGGGCATGATGGTATCTTTGTTAAGATTTTGAAATCAGTAGCTACTATCATCAGTCTACCTCTTGAAAATATTATTAATAGTTTGATAACAGCAGGTAATTTCCCAGATTCCTTTAAAATTTCAAAAATTATTCCAGTGCTTAAAAGAGGAGAAAAATCTAACCCACAAAATTATAGATCTATTTCTATTTTACCAGCATTGTCCGAAGTCTTTGAAATTGTATTAAAACAACAATTAACTAAACATTTAATCAAAAATTACTTGCTTACACCGCATCAGCACGGGTTCCTTACTAATAAATCTACAAACACTGCGTTAACTAATATCATTGATAATATATTGCATAATATAAACCAAAAACAGAAAGTGGCTTGTATCGCGTGCGACTTAACCAAAGCCTTCGATTTAGTAAATCATAGTATGTATGTATATTGTTGAGTAAGTTATATCAATATGGCGTTAGAGGATTGGCTTATCGTTTGTTTAGTTCGTATTTGTGCTGACGTAGGCAGTTCACCGAAGGGAAGCATTTCCATGCGGACAACTGTATTAGATATCACCACTCAAAAGTTATTGACACCCCTATTGGGGTACCCCAGGGTTCAATAGTGGGACCTTTATTATTTCTTTTATATGTAAATGACCTGCCAGCAACTGTATCTGGCAGAGTCACACTGTACGCCGACGACGCTACAGTTGTATTAACTGGGCGCGATTATCATGAGTTAACTTTTAATATAGAAACAACGCTGCAACAATTAAACAAATGGCTGTCTCTAAATTGACTAGTTCTTAATACTGAAAAAACTAAGGTATTAGTATTCGAGGAAGGGAGGGGCGACGGGATTTTACAGATGAACAATATCGATATCGCGAGTGTGTCTGGTTACAGACTGTTGGGATTAACGTTGGATAGCGGGTTGAATTGGGACCTGCATGTTAATACAATTACCTCCAAACTAAATAAAGCTTTATACGTCCTAAGAAAAATAAAGAAGTTATGCGATATAAATACATAATAAATATACTATGCCCACTTTAATTCATATTTAAGTTACGGTCTGCTCTTTTGGGGCATAAACAAACATTTAAATTCTATTTTTCTTTTACAAAAGAAAGCAATACGTATAATTAAAAATTTAAGTCCAAGGGAAACCTTGTGAAGGTCCTTTCTAGAGCTTGGAGTTCCAACGGTCTGCAATCTCTACATACTTGAGGCTACATCATACGTGCATAGTAACCTTGAGTATTTCGAGACGAATGCTGGGGTACATGACTATTTTACAAGAAATCCAGACCATATTCGCTGCGATGTGGCAAATTCTAAGTTTTATAATAGCTACATTCGTCTAGGTACAAAGATATACAATTATTTACCGGCGGAGTTGAGGCAGGGCTCACTTGGGCGATTCAGGTGACGTCTTAAAGAGTCTTTGAAAGATAAGTGTTACTATACAGTCAATAAGTTTTTTTTTGTTCTCCTGACTTCTTGCTTGTTGCGCACTGTGAGACCAGGTAACATATGTTCTTTGTAGTTGTAGTTGTTGTATTGTATTGTTGTGATTATGTTGTTGTTGTTTATTGTAAATTCCACACCACTGGTAATGAATTAAAGTCTATCTATAATAGTCCAAGTTTGTGTACCAATTTCAGTGATCAGAAAGCATTTTCGCTTATCGGAGCGACGAAATGACTAAACTATATATATATGCTTTGTCCATATGATCTGTTAAATAATAATCGCAAATAACCTAAATTGAATGTGATCTAACAAATCGGCAACAATGTACAGTATATTCATAAGATCTGTACTGCATAATAAGGTGGAGACGGGCTATAGTAACAAATCATAGCATTTTAAAAAGAATTTACAAACGTTTGAGAGCGGGCGGTGGAAATTTTCATTTCATAAATTTTTTTTGTTTACTTATTATGTTTCTATTTTTCCTTTCATTGCTTAATTTTCTATCCGAATTTATTCCTAACACCAAAACTTCAAATAATTCAAAACCTTTTGTATCGCCCTCTATTATTATATAATTTTATAATCGTTTGGCTTTGTACAGCAGTATAACGTACTGATTAGGTAACCAGAAAATTTCAACCTCGTAACTTAACACTTTCCTTTCGCTGTGAATAAAATATCAACATTCTTTAAAATGCGTTTTTCTCGAAAATGGCCAAAGGTAGATATAGAGAAGCCTTAACAGAATTTATAGAATAATGTGTGCTACTAGAAAATGAAAAAATATGCAAGGTGTATTTCTTAAAATAAGCAAGCTGACATTCGTTTCTGATATAACCGAAAATTACTCAATGTTGCCTATATTTTTATTTAAAAGATCCCCGTATTCGGCTAACCAACGGTTTAAACATCACACCTGTATATAGATTACTTCTTCAGATTCTGCTATTTTTCTAGATATGTGATTTTTAAAAGATTTATTACACTTGTCATAACATTATTTTTAAAGATTAATAACCGGATTTAGTAGTAATCCTGATAATTGAATTTTTGTTTATCTAACAGGTCGCTACCCTTGTTTTCACTTTATTTAAGTATCTTACCAAATCAGGCGAGTAAATACTCAACGCGATTCAATGAATTATAAAAAATGAATTGCAATATCTCTCGAGCTTCGTAAATAAAGTACCCAGATATTGTTTTTTAATCCGATATCTCAACGGCAATTATATTGTCTGTAGATTAAGATTACATTTCGAATGCGCGAACTTTAACCACCCATATTTTTCTATACTGCAAAACGAAAAAATATATTGCAGCAATAATTGTTTTGTATAAACGAACAGAAGGAAAAAAAACGCATCAATATACACACAAGATGTCCGAATATCGACCAACAAAACGAGGCGCGCAGAAAACGGATTTATTTCATCTTGAAAATAACTGACCTATCCTATGCGGTCTCTGTCGGACGTGTAAACAAGATTAGTGCCTCTTTATCGTCGGTTACGTGATGCGAAATGTAAAAATATATTTTGATTGACATTGCGACCTAACTCGATTTTATGCGATCTACAAAGATAATTTGTATTTTTTGATGCTCGGAAAGAATCGTATGTCGTCAAAGAGATTGTCTAAAACGTGACATTAAATATGATAACGGTATGAATAGTTATTACGTATTGAAAAATTAACGTTTTCAATGTTTCAAATTATGTTAAATGCTGTTAAATCTGTGTTCCTGAAGTTTAAATATTAAGTTGCTAAAGGCCCGAATTCAAAATTTATTACAAATTTAGTCAATATAAAAATATTTCGGTTCGATTTGATCTGTTTATAGGACGTTTAAATGACATTAAAAATATCGAACATACGTTTTCAATTATTGTCAAAACCTGCCGTTATGAGGGTTTTTATAAGGGGTATACAAAAACCGATAATTAATGTGTATTAAACCTGTTTTACACACCGCGATTTATTGGCTGATTAATTGAACAAGTTCTTGACCAAGAAATCGGTAGAAATATGCCATTTTACATTCTACAATAAATTGGACAAGTTTTTAACGATCGTAAATACTCGTTTAGTTTCGTTAATAGCTTAACGGCGGAAATATTAAATAGGAAATTTTCTTCTGCATAGATTGGCAATCTACTTTTGTTTAATGTTTTGGTATAAGCACAGCTATAGGTTTGGTTACTTATGTTTAGTTTCGGTTAATTAATTCAAATTATCACATTACATCAATCTCCGTAGATTTTCGAAATTTAATTTCAGTTTACTTTTAAAACACTAAAATAAAATTCGTAGGTATTTCCCTGTTACTGGGTTAGTATTAAAACAGCAAAGTTAGTAAGAAATTGTCGAAAAATCGTAGCAAAAATGGAGCATCTTCTATTCAATTCAATTAATCGTACGATAAATTACTCAAGAAATGGGACCGATTCTTGCTATTTTACACGGTACGATAAAATCGAAGATCAACTTATTCAATTAATTGGCCAATAAATCGCGGTGTGTAAAACAGGTTTAAGAAAACAAGAAACTACGTAAGAATAGAAAGCTTGGAATCAGAGGAATTTTTAATAAAGGAACGATTAAGACATTGGAGGAGTCTTAGCCCGGTGCTTTTCAATATAGTACTAAATGAAGTTATAAAGGAAGCCAAATGGGAAACAAAAAAGTTGGGTACAGAAATATTCAAGTAGTAGAAATAGCGGATTGCGCTTTTGCCGAGGACTTGATGGTTTTTGGCAAGAAATGAGAGGAACTTACAAAAGAATTTCGACATCTGGAAGATAACATTAAAAAAGGAACAGAAGCAAACGTGAAAAGAACTAAAGTAACGACAATAGGCAAAGAAGACTTAAAAATAATAGTAAGACTAGATGAAGCAGGAATAGAATAAATAGAAAGATTTCAGTATTTTTGAGCAAATATACATAAAGGCGGAAAAGAAGACGCAGAAATTAATAACAGGATAGAGAAAACGACAAAACTATAATATAGGCTAAGCAACACATTCATAAGAAAAAAAGAAATATTGAAGAAAACAAAAATAACAGCCTATAACGTTTAAACCAATTATGACTTACAGATGTGAAAGTTTATAAAGATGAAACATTTGAGAGGTGTGGTTGTAATAATCAAAAGAGACAAAATAAGAAGCGACGTGATTAAAGAAGAATTGAAAGTAGAACTTGTTCTAATGACCATCGAGAGACAACATTTAAAGTGGTTTAGATGCCTAGAAAGAATGGAAGAAACGAAACAGCAAAAAAAATTGTGCAGATACATACTGTAACTCATAAGTCATAAGTGCTTAAATTTTGGACCACAGTCAAAGATTTCGCTACCTGGGCGATGGGTGTCCGGCGTCAACTGATTTTAATCCGGTAGATGTTGGCCTAACAGTGTTTACAAATGGATTAACGCTTATTCTTAAATTATGAAAATCCCTATTTCTTTGGTACGAGGGACGTTCAGTAATTAACGAGACAAATGGCTGCGGAAAAAAAGCAATTTATTCAACGACAATGAAATTTGCACTACTTTTCAATGTAGTCTCTACCAACATTTAGGCACTTCTCCCATCGCTTTGTGAGCTTTCTAATTCCAGAGCTGAAGAATTCTTGACCTTGGTGTCCGAACCACTTGTGTACAGCTTATTCGACCGCTTCGTTGTCTTCGAACTTGGTGCCGCGTAAAAACTCTTTGAGCCGGCCGAACAGATGAAAATCCGACGGTGCGAGGCCGGGTAACACCTCCCAACCCAATGCGAATACGGGTGTCTTTATGGACTTGAGTCAACTGTCTTGAAACCCATCTCGAACACATTTTGCGATAATTCAACTTGACATGGGTGATTGAATATACAATTCCAACACTAACATTACACAAATCAGCTATTGTCACGATTTTTATACGGCTGTCATCGATAATAAGGTCATTTATGCGATTTTGTTGCACGACGGTCGACACTTCATCCGGAGCGATGAATATCGGTGACACTTGTTCTGCCCCATTTATACACATTTCCACGGCTTGAAACACTTTTCACCATACTGTTTCAACATTCTCGAGTAAATTTCGGCCGGCTTCACACCTTCGGATAACAAAAATCTTATCACTGAACGTTGGACTTTCACCGTACACGTTTCGAGAGGAGCCAAAATTTTGAAATGAACAAAGGAGGTTATGTTTGCTTTTATTTCTTTCATACAGCTGATTTAATTTGTCGCCAAGGTTGCCAACTTGACCCACAGAATGTTTCGTCTAATAATATTCGGTAGTTTTCCCGCTAATGCAGTTTGTCACGTTAATTACTGAACGTCTCTCGTATTTCCGACGTAATTAAATATCTGAAAAAAATCTCGCCCGGTAAGGAATCGAACATGATATCTACCACTTGTTGGGCGGACGTACTAACCACTACACCACGGGGACCTTATATCAGGAACGTTCACTCTTAACACCTAGTTGTTATTTATCTGCAAATATTTCGATAGACAATTTTTATTCTTACATGCATCTTAGTATACTTGAAATGCGCGAATAAAAATTGTTCCTGAAAATAAGGTCCCCGTTGTGTAGTGGTTAGTACGTCGTTACCTGGACGAGATTTTTTTCAGGTATTTAATTACGTCGGAAATACCAAGGAAATTTCGAATATTCGGACTTATTGACAATAAATAAATAATAAATTATATCCAGAAACCAATTTGTTACAAGTTGCGTATAGGTACAAAAAAATTGAATTCTATTAAATTTTTTTATGTACTTATATTTATTTCATTAACTTTATCATGTCAGCTACTTAATATGTATATTTTAAATTCTTATGTAATTTAACAAAGTTCTTGCTTAAAGAAGAACTTTGTTTATATTTCAAAATTTGTAGGTATGTATATGCATGCATTAGAACAGGGGTTTCCATTGGGGTCGGTACCGACCCCTTGGGGATGGATGCAATTTTAAAGAGAGTTAATGGTGATCAAGGAATTGATAGCCGAATAAGCACCGGCAATTGGTCGGCATTCAACATTAGATTAGATAGCACTTTATCTAAAAGCGTCCTTATAAATTTTTCCACATTTGAAATCTATATTTATTTGCTGATATTTATTGTAGATCAGTTTATAAACATGGAGGTGTTCTTATGTTATATAATGATTTCCAAATTATTTGTAAAAAATCACTGATGCTTAATCAATTTTGTAAAGAGCGAATCTTGGAAATTTGTGGTGCTGAATTTCATTTACGGAATAATACTGTAGTTGGGGTAGTTAGTATTTATAGACCACCAATTGATTCCAACTTAGAAAATTTTTTTGAAAATTTTGTTTCTATGCTAGATTATGTTTGTAAAAATAATAGTTGTTTTGTTATCATCTGCGGCGACATTAACATTGATCTTCTTTCTAATAAGGATTCAAAACTTTATTTTATAAATTTATTGCAGGCCTATAATTTAAATCTTTTAAACACAGGTCCGTCCAGGATTGCTGATACGTCTGGTACTTATATTGATTTTGTGTGTTCTAATTTATCTTATAATAATAAATGCGTCGCAGATTTTAATGGACTATCGGATCATGCTGGACTAATTGTAACTTCCGAAATTGTGATTCCTAACAAATTTTCTAACTGTTATTATACTAGAATTTTTAATACTTCTGGTTACCAAGAGTTAAGTTATTATTTGTCATTACAATCTTGGATGGAGATTTATAGTACTTATACAGTTGAAGACGGTTTCCAAACATTTATTAATGTCCTAAGTTATTACATTGATCTATCTTTTCCTGTTAGGAAAAAACATAGAACTTGCAGAAAACCATGGATAACAACGGGAATTGTGAATTCATCAGTAAATTTAAAGCATTTGTATAGTATTGCTATCAAAAGTAAAAGGAACGAGGATCTGGCGTATTACAAACTATACAAAAAAACCTATAGATCGGTTTTAACTGCTGCCAAACAGTTATATAATTCAAATTTATGTAAAACATCGAGTAATAAACCCAAGACTGCGTGGAATATAATCAATAAAAACACAAATGTTAGAAAAAAACATAGGGAAATTAATGAAATTAGAGTAGTATTAGAGTGTATCTTACAGAGCCGCATTTTATTACGCGATGGCACCTATATAACGAACAAAACGTGAATAATTCTGCAACGAGACCCAATCAACTTTCTTCAAAGTAATGAATTGGGTATTTTCACCTAAAAAGCAATTTCTTTGTTGCTTAGTGTAATAAAACTGGTTTGAGAATCTAACTTCAACATTCAAAAACATTGCTCTGAAAGGAGTGAAAATTGTAAAGGTGGGTACTTGTTATCATCTTTTATGGCGTTTCATTCGCCTCAGCTCAATATTCCAAATGTTTTCTGGTGCATAAAATGTATGATTGAAAAGGTTACGACAGTTTTGCAACAAAAAACTCTTATCTTCATGTATAAATGGTGTAGATATAGTACTACATGAAATATCTTATATAGATGGAGTTGTTAATATTAGACATAAAGATTCTCCTTGAGCATGTCCCTACATTCCACACAATCTAAGTCTGTTTTGAAAGTTTTGATTTCGTAAAGATTGTTGTACCAATGTAATCTAGTTTAAGAACGTACACATCATTGATATTTCTCGAGATAAGTAAGTTTATTCATAAACAATGCAATTAGCTTTTGTATATTATCACATACCAATCTCAGTTCCTTCGTTCACAATTATTGTGAAATTGGACAAAGGTTTGTGTCGTGTTACAAACTTATCATTTACGTCTGGTGTTTTCCCATCTAAACTAAAAACATCTACGATTCATTCGTTTTATAAGAAAGGAGATCTACATTCTCTTGATAACTACAGACACAGACCTGCCAATATACTGCCTGTTTTCTTTAAAAATATATTTAAAATTTTCTTAAGAAACTATGTATTAAATTGTTCTTAACAGGGTTTTTTGTCTGGGAAAAGCGCTGATTCTGCTATTTTTTATTTTCTTGCTCTTATTTTGGAATCGTATTCCTGCACTGGCGCTGTTTATAGACTTATCTATAGCCTTCGATTGTTTTAATCAGGAATATTTGCTGTACAAATTAAAGAAAATTGGAGTCAGAGGAACAGTGAATAATTGGTTTGCTTCCTATTTGAATAGTAGAAAACAAAGAGCACGTTGTGCAATCTCTTAGTCAGATGTGTTAACTGTTGATATTAGGTTACCACAGGGCTCCGTCCTTGCTCCAACATTGTTTATTATTTGTATTAATGACTAAAGCTGGCCACGAGCGGTACCGCGCAGTAGCGTAGAGTCGACCAGGCCTCGCGTTCCACTAGAGTTATTCTGCTAATAGAGATGTTTGCTGCCGCAAATAATTTCGCTCATCTTTTAAATAAAAATTAAATAACATGTGCTCAAACGCTTACCATTTTAAGAGTCCCCCGTGAAATCACAAAGTGAATAATGTCTGTTAAATATCTGCAACATTAGATATGTTTCAACTGTTGTTTCGGCAAAACTAGTACGGCATGAGGAAAAAATGCGTTTATATGCGGAGAACGAACGTTCTACATCTAGCGAGGTAATATTTGCGTAAGTAAAATAATTTTTCAAATAACTTAACGATTCTGTTGACGCACCTTCACAGATGTGTCTTAATGTGCCAAAATCAGAATTTTTCTCAAAAACACTTTCAAATTTTTCTAGAACAGAAACATTTTTTGCGTCTTCAATCGCGCATAGCTGTGCGTGAACATGTTGCACTATTTGTAGAGATTCTTCTAACGGCACCGCAGGATTTTGTAATTTTTCTATTGCATCTGCTAGCCCGAAGTAATTGTCGTGAATGATTTTTAAATCCATTTTAACCTGACTATCTTGAAATTTCGACTGGCTTTTCTGGATAGCGGCAGCTTCCTTTGTATCGAATTGTAAAACCACGTTCTTAATATTGTCAAAATATTTATGATAATAAAACGCGGCCTGTAACCATGTTCCCCAACGAGTTAGAATAGGTTCTGGTGGCTCTGGTATACGGGGGCACAATCTGTGAAATTCGCGAATACGTTTCGGTGATTTGACAAATACTGCTTTGGTATGCGCTATTAAAGCGTCTACCTCAGGATAACATTTTCTGATACTATCCGCCACAAGATTGAGAGCATGAATTTTACACGTAATGTGTAACAAATTAGCAGAATGCTTTTTAAGAGACCGGCCTACAGAAAGCATGTTTGCAGCACCATCACTCACTAACATCAAGAGTTGGTTTGTTGAAAGTTCAAACTTGTCCAATGTATTTAACACTAACTTTGAAATTCGGCAGTACACTGTTGTATTCGTTTGGAGACCAATGGAATTGAAGGTGCCGATTAATGAGGTTCCAATTTGCGTGCCATTACATTAAGAACAGAATGTTTCTTCTGATTTGTTGTTTCGTCGACACATAACCACAATTTTTGATCTTTCAACTCCGATTTTATTTTTTGTTCAATATGTTCGCGCGCAGATGGCACAATTCTTCGTAACGATGTTCTACTTTTTGCACTCCGGATAGTTATTCCAAAAGCAGATAAATGGTTCCTTGTCTAGTAAATTAAACGGTATATTACATGCGATAAACGTAACGCATAAATTAAATATAAATTTTTCATTGTCTCGTGCGCAATTTCTTTTTGAGACATGCTTTTCAGTATTTACGTGTCGTAGACAATGTTGTCTGGACCAACACATTAACGGGATTTTACAGATTACACATTTAATTTTAGCACCTTCATATATTAAGTCTGGAATTTCTGCAATAAATTTTCGAAGTTTGTCCGACCGCGGTCGTTTTGCTGACGAAATCATAATTTTTCTAGGACAGATAAACAATTGCGCAAATGACCGGCAGCGAAAATGTCCGTACTGCTCCGCAGACGAAGTAATACTACCGTTCCTCTCGGTCCGAACTGATTCTACGCCGATGCGCGGTACCGCTCGTGGCCAGCGTTATTAATGACTTAATTGTAAACATAAAAAAATCTTTTAAATGTAATACTATAAATAGTTTAAAACTTGGTAATAGTTCCCTTTCTACTGTCAACTCTACTAAGTTATTAGGGATTGAAATTGATAGTAACTTGAGATGGGTATGTCATATCACGTAAATTAGGTTTTGTATGTTTTTCACTTAGAAACTTGAAAAGAACATGTTCTTCAGATATCGTTAGAACTTTTTACTTTGCTGACTTCCAATTTCTTTTAAAATATGGTATCATATACTGGGGATTTTCATCCCATGCACACAGAATCTTTTTTGTGGAAAAAAGGGCAATGCGTACGTACAATGTCGAATTTGCTCATGTAAACCAATTTTTAAACTATATAATTTATTAACTTTTTATTACATTTTTACGTGTTGTGTTACGCTAGATTTTCTAATAACAACATTAAGTATAATTTTAACATTAGACAATGAAACTACTTATTACCTTTAACTCATAGTACTACATGCTATCAAAGGAGTCTACATTATGAGGGATGTACTCTATGGAATGATTTGCCTGAGTATTTAAGATCTATAAATAACCACTATGCTTTTCGTTTTTTTAAGTTTTAATCATAGTTTTGTTCATCATTTACTTGTTCTTAATGTGCGTAAATTGTTGTTGAGATGCACATGTTATTATATATATTATTATAAATTATTGATAGGAAGGACTGTGGGGTAGTACGGCAAACAACACGCATGACTGGTCATGCGGTTGACGATGGGAACCCACGAGTCTTTGAAACGGCAGTTCCGAATTAATTAATAATTTATGTGATGCGGAAGTGTGCCGATACTTAGTGCTGTTATTATTATTATGTTCAATTTAGAAGAAAATTGTTGTAAATAACACCAAAACCGATTAATTTTACCAACCTTTTTGCTTCACAAAATATTCAGTGGAAAGCTAACAATATGGAAGTAAAGGAACGTCTATTTAAACTTATTTTGATGTCCATGTCACTTAGATTTTACAGAAGAGTTAGGGTTGATGTT
Source organism: Dynastes maya (assembly GCA_029619315.2). Classification (NCBI taxonomy): domain Eukaryota; kingdom Metazoa; phylum Arthropoda; class Insecta; order Coleoptera; family Scarabaeidae; genus Dynastes; species Dynastes maya. Next base: position 209,177 of record JAROYE020000026.1, read on the forward strand.
TATCTTACATGTTTTTTTAATTGTATTCTGAATACTGTTAAGTCCTTACCTATACTTTGTGTTCTACTTTTGTTGTTAAATCTCCAATTTGAGCATTAATCTACATGCAATGAAACAAAAGATGTTTAATTTTTTATTTCGTTTTTTTCTTTCATTTATAGCCATGACAAACCAAACGGAACTGAATCTCTCAGAAGAATATCCTAAGGTAACATCGACAGCATCGGACAACACCCTCCCAGCGTTCAATAGAGTCGCGACGTTCAGCAACACGAGCCCCAATCAAAGACCATACCATGTGGCCCCACATTTGGACTGGTATCCTTCCAACCTGAATGCGTCCTTCCAATATCCTCTGGCAAGCGCCGCTAGAAATCGTTCTACATTTTCCGCATCGGCGTCCTTATCCGCAAGTAAGTACCTTAATCTGAACATTGGTTAGCACTTCCCTGTCCTCTTTGTAAGCGTCGATAACTTATCTGAAAGAGAAAAGAAGAAAAATCACTCTGATGTAAAGTCGAATTGATGGAATGTGATTTGTTCCCGTTACGTCAGTGATTGCCAGGTAGATCAGTTTTTCACGGAAATGTTGCGCAACCATAAATGATATCGAATCAAACAGATTAGAGTTAGTTGATTTTTAAAATAACACCTCGCAAAATTCAATATCTTGTCTGTTAGGAATATCGCGACTTATGTAAGTTGCGACATCGAGTTTCACTTTTTCATGCATGGTCTACTGCGCAATGCTACAATGCATTTTTAAGCATTCCATTTCAACTCATTCATATCCTTTTCCATCAAAATATTGCTTTCATGTGTTAACACTTAAAACCTTAACGGGTATGCTACATAATTTGTTCGGTAAGAGGTTTAAAAAACCACACACGCATATATATGTATGTATATGTATTTATACATATATATACTATGTACTCACAGACACACGCTGTTAAAAGAGACCGATGGATCCCAAGGGTACGAACGCCCCTTACATGTTACATATCAGTTTAGAGAACCACACAGATAGACCTTGCAATATACCCGAAAAACTGTGCACGTATTATAAATACATGTACTCGTGTTAGCTCTCAGAACATTAATTTTAATTCTTGCTTTCAATTCAAAATTGTACACGCATTTATTTGTACACAAACAAGTGGCACTTACAAATACAATGAGACGTTTTCAAAATATATTTTAACCACTAAGTAGCGTTATTTTTGTAATTAACTGGTATATGAGGGCTGACTAAGGTGCAAATACCATAAACTTTGTTGACTTCCATTGCGTTAAATGAAGTTTAATTTCTGCTTCTGGAGATACTAGGTAATTAAAAATCTTGGTTATTACATCAAATCAAAAACATTAGCTCCAAGATGTTTGGTGCAGATAATAGAGTAATAATCTTTATCATCATGTCAATAGTTTTAGTGTGAGTGTAGACGAAACGTCGGCTAAAGCTACGACAACGACGCAGTTCCAACCCGGAAACCAAGAGTATAGTATTATTTCTAAAGTTTCTGACTACTTCTATTATTCTGATTCCTCACAAGGAGGATAAATAAAATCGTCCGTATCTTCTGTAGTCAAACTTACACACTTTTGATGTATGTACGTACCTGTTGCAATCTCATATACTCCTTTTGATAACAAATATGGCCATATCAGTCCTCTTCTTTGTCTTTTTCTGCTTCTTTTTTCGTTTCGCTGTCGATTCTTTACTTTTATTATTGTCTTGTTCCGCAAACAAATTTTTGGTTGCTTTTTGTGCTTGATAATATAATGACTTCTTTCTGTTTACCATCTTTTTTGTTTCAACCTCAGGTGTAACTAAGATATCCGTAAAAGTAGTTTAATTTGCCACGTTACTAGCGTCAACTTCTTCAGAATCTACGTTTTCTTGAGAAGTAATATTAGAATCACTTGATAATTCATGAATTCTAGTTGGACATTTTCTAATTTTTGTAACTGCAGTAGATCGTGAAGGTTCTTTAACAGCTTCTTGTCTATTGGTAATCTCAGAGGGAGCAAAAGACACATCTGGTATTACATTTGGATCGTAAGGAAAAATTCTCATTGTCTTAAATCCAGCAGTTACATTTGACGGTATTGCAGCTTTAACCCAAACTTTTAATAATAATAATAATAGTGATAATTCATGCCTTCACATCCCCCAATAGCTTTTAACAGTTACAGGGGGCATTGCCCGTCCATGAGTTAGCGTAGAGCGTTTTAAGATGTTCACCCTCAGCATTCGCCAAATTTGAGAGTTACGGACTCGGGGTTCGAATCCGGTACCCCGAGACTGATAGCCAGGCATGCCAGGCACTGCGCTACCAGTCTCTAACTTTTGAAAATATAGTGCCAAACGCGGTTTTTGTAATTATCTGATTAGTCTTATTAGTCCAAAATAACATTATCTGTTCATTCCAATCTGCTTCAAAAGGCCCAAATATACTTTTATTCATCGGCTGTAATTCATGTGTGGTATTACTCGGCAGACACAATAGAGTAATATTGTGCGCATCGGCTGTGTCCACAATATTTACATCCAGATGAGATGTCGCATTGCCAAAGATCAGGTTTAAATCTTGCAAAATGCTTTAACCATTAATTGAAAGCTTCTGTTGTCGGCGTCATAACGATTTCACTACCAACTTTTTTACAGCGTAATTTCTTGTGAATTGAGATTTGCCGATTCTATCAAAATTTAAATGTTGACTCGGAGGAAATAGGAAGCTGTACATGAAAAGTGAAGCTATAAACATAACCTGTATGTAATGCTAATATAGTTCATGGTATTGGTGGAATCATTCCCGGCAAAAACAATGTGAGCAGAGAAAGGAAAACACTAACACACGGACATGTTTCTGCCTACCTGGCGTCATCAGCGTGGCTACGAGCACTCCCTTTCTGCTACCTGCATTGTCTCTACTTTTCAGTTTGTGTCCCCACTGTCCACAACAGTTATGAGGTATATTAGTATTATTTTTTGCTTTTGTTACTAGAGATTTTTTCATGTGTATAACCTGTATGTACTTAATATTTTCAATCTATCCTATAGACCATACATTTCTTATTTCTTTGAATACTACGTCATTAAAAAAAAAAATAAAAGTCACTCTTGATCAATTGTTTTGATTATTTTGGGATATTGAATACAGTACGAGAAAGTGTACACGGCGTTATAAGAATAAAAAAAAAGTGAAATCAACTCTTATGAAAGCATTGTCATTAATACACGTGGAAAGAATGCCTAATAACGATAACCAAAAAATAAATGCTAATATAGCTCATGGTATTGGTGGAATCATTACCGGCAAAAACAATGTAGCAGAGAAAATAGCGCTAACACATGAACATGTTTCTGCCTACCCGGCGTCATCAGCATGGTTCTGAGCACAATCTTCTGCTGCTAATCATTGCGTTTGCCTCTCAGTTTATGTTGCTAATCTCCAAAACAGCACTGAATATGTCTTTCGGCCACACCTATCGCCAAGAAACATATTTTTATAAAAAAAAATGTTTAATATACAAGATTTAATTAGATCCGCAATTGTTACTATTTTGATTAAATTATCTCTAGTTTATCGAAGACTGCGCCTTTTAATTTATATCTATTGAAAAATTATTTTTCTTTAGTTTTTCTTTAAGCTCAGTAATTAAGCTTTTCGTCGGATCGGGATCAAGCTTTTTTAATAACATCACTAATACAAATTAATAATAAGAGTAGTTTGCTTAAGAAGAATTTCACATTTTTTAAATTTTAATAACGCCCTATGCGTGTTCTCGCAAATTTGAGCACAACAAACAAAACTATTCAAGAATGATTAAAAAAAAATCAAAAACAAAGAAGTTTACGAGAGTGAAATACACCATCCGGGGAAACATTGTATGTATCAAAAAATATTTGTTACCGAAAAGCTATTTTAGGAACTAAATTTATTACAAATATGCAAATAATCTTTTCATGAGCAAATGCTCTGGTTATCGTTCGAAAAACGTCGTACAAAATGCAATCAAAATCGGCTAAATTCCTTGATGGACGACATTGTTTTGTCCGACGATTAATAAAACGTGCATATGCGTATTGTGGATGTCAATAAATAATAATCGACACGTAAAAACCGAGTCAACGTTCTCAGCAATTTTAACCGTCCTAGGTCAGGTTTTTGATACATTTTAATCGCTGCTTCTTCCGATATCTGCTGCTGTCACTTTCTTCTTGTCGTCAGCCAGTCAAAAAACGATTCGACTCTTCTTCGAGGTTCAAGTTCAAATGGTATCAGTTGCACGAACTATTTTTAGATATATTTTGCAGACAACAATATATTATTTTTTAATAAATATATTGCCAGATAAGAGCGAGTTAATACGTCGTTGATGCGATCGCTCGAAAATATAGGGATATTTTAAAAATGCGAAAACAAGCATTTGAAACGGGTGGAATCGATGGTTGGTAATTCTAGAATTATCAACAATTTCGAAACCTCAAACTGATTTTGTGTAGCCTCTATCACCATCTTCTTGCTTTTGTGTGAAATATTCTCTATGCCAACAATTAGATTAGATATCAATTCAAACAATTGGTAGTTGGCTTTTTAGAAAAAAAGATTTTAGAAAACAGTAGGAGAGCGTGCGGCACAGGGAACCTATTAAGCAATATGTATTCTTTTCTATTTTTTAAGTTGAGTAGAAGTAATAGGGTACAACGAAACTACTAAATTGTTAACGAATTCCGCCAATTAGAAAAGCCTAATTTATATAATTTTCTTTATTTCTATCACCTAAATATAGCGAGTGAAATTCCACTCTTCTTTAGGCTGATCTATTGAAAAAAAAATTACCGTTACTAGCGTGAATTAAATTGCAATAAATTTGAGGAAAAAGGTGGTAATAATGATCTTAATTTCATTTTAATAATAATTCGCTACCGGTTTCGAGCAAAATTTAGCTCATCTTCAGGCAAGCTGAAAGCAATCCATAAGATAGTCCATAATAAATTACGTTTTAGCTAATAAAATAAGTTGTACACAATTTAAATTATATTGTTGTTTTTATATATGGATAGTGATAATGAAAAATAATTGTGGACTGGGAAATGAAATATAAATGTAGGGCAAAGTAAATTATTTAAATAACTATAATGCATTATTATGAAACTAAGCTAGAAAATAATGTAACTTAGTAGTGTAGAATGAAAAAATTATTTCTGAAAAATTTGTAAACAATGTTTTAGAATACTTACAGTTAATACAGTGCTGATAAAATATATAAAGTTTACATTACAATTTAAATTCGTACAATATACTTCATTAGGACTAAGGAGACTACGAGGTAGGCGCCATTTCACTAGGACTAAGAGACTAAGACTTGGTAAAATATAATAGTTTTTATTTTTCAATATAATCTCCCCTAACTTCAATGCATTTATGACAACGATCAATTTTATACCCTTGTAAAAGTAATCTGAAGTTTTTCCCTCAAAATGTTGTATTACAGCTGCTTGCAACTCACATCGTCCTTTTTGGATAGAGGATCATAATACAGAACCATTGTTTCATTTCCTGTGATAATTAGAGTTTGTTACGAAGGTGGTACCGGCAGTGGCACACCGCATAAAAGTAGGTACGTAATACTTACTAGCGTGAATTAAATTGCAATAAATTTGAGGAAAAAGGTGGTAATAATGGTCTTAATCTCACAAAAACTTTTTAATAATAATTCGCTACCGGTTTCGAGCAGAATTTAGCTCATCTTCAGGCAAGCTGAAAGCAATCTATAAGATAATCCATAATAAATTACGTTCTAGCTAATAAATTAAGTTGTACACAATTTAAATTATATTATTGTTTTGATATATGGATAGTGAATGAAAAAGAATTGTGATTTTCATTAATGGAAAAAAATCATATTTTTCATCTTCTGCTCCAACACATTTATCATGGAATTACGAACTGTACTAAATCCAGGCTCCTCTTGATTTGGTCTAGCAAATTTACTGGAGCATTGGATACAAATAATATCGCATGTTTTTAATTACTACCTGATATCTAATTTTAATGACATATATTTATGGTTTTTGGTAAACTAATTTGGTGCCCACATTTAGTTTTCTGTAAAATATTTTCTATAGTAATCCTTCTCCTTTTAAAAAAATTAATCTAAAATTTGGGACGACTTCGTAGAAAGCGTATAGGTAATAAAATAAAATAAGCATTTTGACATTTTTGAGAAGCACTAATTCTTTCTTGCGTTCCAAATGCTATCTTATTTAGGCAACTAGTTAATTTTTTGTATAACTCAGTATAAAATTTTATAGGTAAAATACAGTCGACAACTCATATGTTCAAATTATAGTGATATTATTTCCTATAATTTACCTGTGAGTCGTGATGGATGTTTATTACTAGAGTTTGTTAAAAAGGTGTTACCGGCAGTGGAGCACTGTATAACAGTAGGTACGTAATATACAATATTAGTGAAAAATAATATTGTTACCTTTTCCTGTCGTCTTGATGTCCACTGTGGCAATTGGCAACCGCCCGGTAAGCTGCGTAGAATTGCAACATCAGCAACGCTTCCATTGTCGATTCATTCAGCCGTCGACGGTGTTGTGAATACGTTGTCGTATATTCCGAAAATGATCGTTCGACATCTAGTGAAGTAAGATTTGCAAATGTCAGATATTCCTTTTCCCCATCTGGGCACTCTTGATTTTCAGTTCTAGACCCAACCAAATTTTTGAGCAACATCGACTCGTATAATGTTCGTCAAGTTTTCTAGAGTGGCTTCTAAATTGTTTATGCAATTTAATGTGTCTCGTGCAGATAAGTGACTGTTTTCTAATTGCTCAATAGCTTGTGCAACTTCAGAATGGTTCATGGAAATTTCATCTATTTGTTGTTGAACGTCCGAATTGGAACAAAGTTGCTGACTATCTCGAACTGCTGCAGAATCATTTCGATCAAGTTTCAAGATGACATCTTTCACTTGTGAAAAATATTTCTGATAGTAAGATATTATCTGGAGCCATGTTTCCCATCGCGCTATTACAGGCTGAGGTGGTGGTGGTAATTTCGGGCACAATTGTTTGGATACACGGATGTGTTTGGGAGATTTGATGAACACTTTTTTGGTAGATGCTATTAACTTATCCATCATCGGCTACTTCTTTCGAATGGTTTCTGCTACGAGGTGACATGCGTGTATGAGGCATGTTACATGAAGAAGAGTCGGAAAGCATATTTTCAACATCCTACCAACTCTCAGCATTGTTGCAGCTCCGTCAGTAACGAACATTGTGACTTGGGTTCCTCAAATTCTCTCAATGAATCTTTTATTATCTTGACAACGGTTTCTGCATTAATTTTCTGAATCCTTTTACTGCATAACAATAACGAAGCTGGTGGACCATCACGTTTTAAAGGACGCGCTACAACATGAATGACGCTATGTTTCTGAGCATCAGTTGTTTCATCCACACATAGGCAGATTTTCTTATTTCTCAACTTGTCTTTTATACATTCCTTTACTGTACCTTGGACACGTGGCAAATTGTATAGTAATTGCATAGATGTTGGCAGCTTCCATGAGGGAACGTACTTAGCCCAAAAAAGACGAAAGTGTTCATTAGATACTAGATGTTGTGGGGTATTGCATACACTTAACATAAAAATAAAATCATATAAAAATTGCCAGTATGGAATACTGTTTCTTAAATTCAATACATGACGTTTACTTTTACAATGTTTTCTACATTCAAACCTATCTCGACTTAGCAATCCGCTATTGCATATTGTGCAATAAATATGCGAACTTCTATATTCTAATCCAGGGAAATGCCTGAGATATTTATTCACATTCGAAGGGAACGTTACACCCTTTGGGCGTCCCATCTCCGCGTAGTTATTTGGGGTGCAGCGTGCAACGTACTGTCGCTTTGAACTCTCTCGCGGTACTGTCGAGATCGACTACAAGTTGAAAATTACCGCTACCCACGCCGCAACCGTTACGCTACTGCCATCCGGTACCACCTTTTTAACAAACTCTATTTATTACAATAACATATGCTGCAGTGAGTAAGGTATGCAGTATATTTCCTCACTCCAATCGTTTATCAATGGTTTACACTTGATAATTGTATATCATTGAAATAGTAATGAGACTAATGAGTACATAGATATTTCCTGCACTATTAATAACAGCCGATAGCATTTACGAGATATATATTAAATAATAATAATAACAAAAATATTCATTAAAACGTATGCAATCTTTTATCATTAACATATAAGTGATCAGCTGTTTATTGTTTTGGTTCATATTGGGTATACAGTAACTTGGAGAGGAATATAGGATACTTTTTGTGCTGATTTTAGCATTACTCTGACTCCCGAGTATCGAATGTGCAGTCTAAAATGATTCATAAAGTGTTACGATATTATCCTCAATTCTTTGAGAATACAAATCTAGCATTTTTAACAAGAGCTACAATTTTCAGCAAAGCTGTACTACAATTATAAAAATGTTTGTTAAATTTATTTAAGTGTACTAAAAGTTTGGCGCAATTCAAAATTGCTTTAATAAATTATTCACAGGAATTGGGAAATATTCTTACAATGAAATTACGATAGAAAAACTATAGGTTTCAACAATAAGATTCAAATACAGACACCTTTCTTTCTATCTACACAATGAATCGGGAACAAAAATTAAAATATTCTATTATTTTAGCCTTGCTGGTTAAGTCATTAACTGAAAACTATTATGATGTAATTTTCAGTTTTTTATTTTTTCAAAATTCAAACACCTTTACGTATATTTGAACGCAGTAAAGTAGACAGATAAACGTCACACTCAATAGAAAAGCAGAACAGTGTCGTTTAGTATTACAAAACGGGGGACCACACACTCCACATCCCGAAGCTTATCGGGACGACAACGATTTTAAACAGGGCCACCGGAAAATCGGTTGACCCACACAGGTAAAATGTGGGTAGATGCTAAATTTTAATGATTAAATTGCATATACTTTTAGTAATACATTTTAGTAAATTAATTTGAAAAATATATATTAGTGATGCAAGATTTAACAATCGCTAGTGATAGGTTGTGATAGAGCCGTTGGGATACGATGTTTTAAAGGAGAAATGTCTAAACATTTCAAAGAATTATCACTAAGATAAAACTTCCTGTATTCTTTGAAACCAAATTTTAGCCAACGATTTGCAGAATTACACTTCTGGTTTAGCAAAAATGTGGGAGTGAATCTAATTTTGTGTACATACAAAATGAATTTTCAAAAGGAATACTTGGAAAAAAAGCAATTTTTTCAAATAGTTTTGTTATTTTATATGAAATATGAGAGATCACAACAACAAATTTAGAATCGCATACCTATTAACAAATAATTTGTTGTTAGTGCAGTGTAATTGCTACAAAGGCTTCAAATTAACCTAATTTTATTTTACAAAATGTACTTGGCATTAAAGAAATAAGAAAGCAGGGATTTTACAATATTTCGAATAAATCATTGAATATTTCTAACATTTACCAATTACTACGAACAATAATGTTTTTGACGAAACTTATTTTGCAAACTGACTGCGTCAATTATATTCTGAAAATAATCCATAAAATAATATGTAAAATAACTCTTGATTACAATATTAATCGATATTTTTGTATACAAGAGTATTGTATTCTTAAGAACATTTTAACATTTCTTCTACTTCTGCTAAATAGGAGGTATAACTTTGTATATGACAATATGGCGTTAAAGAACGCAAGAACTTTTATCGTAGTACGGATTTTCTGAAATATTAAGAATAAAGAAATTTTTCATTTGGTATGGTACATAAACAGATTGCTTTGATATTTGGGAAGAAAGAACTAAACATATTTTGGAATAATTTTTCCGAAAAATAATTTTTTTTATTTAAGACTTTTTAATTATTAAAGCGTGATCAAGATTTCATACAATTTACAGAATACAATTTACTGAAACAATTAAAAGTATTGAATAGAGTGATAATCTGTTCCGTTTATTACTTAAAATTTTCCACTTGCAATGATAAATTTTTTAAGAGTTATTTACAGCTGATGTTGTTGGTGTACCATGTGTGTGTGTGTGTGTTCTTCTTCTGTTGGATCCTGCTTTCCTCTTTTTCAGCAGTAAATGTTCAATATCCTCTTGTAATAACCTCTCTGGTCGTCGTCTTCTTTGATTAAATTTTCTTGATTATTTCTTGAAACTGTTTCTGCTTGACTTTAACAGTTTTTCAATACTTTGAGTTTATAATTTCAGCAACATTTTAGTTTAAAATGCAATTTCTGAATTGATCACTCGAAAAATGTGTTTGTTTATTGTCAGAATTTTTCGTATCTAACTTCTTGTTGATCCGTTGTCTGGGCGCTGCCAATCTAACAACTTGATGCTTTAAATTTTGATGTTCTGATGATCGATTTCGATGTTGCAGATGACGTAAGGAATTTTGTTGATTGAACTCCAAATAAAGTGTGTTTCGTATGTGTTTTGTGTCATTTTTTACAAATTATGTTTCAAAACGTAAATTACTTAAAATAACCCGGAACTTTGATTATCCCCTCTAAAATAACACTAATGGAGTATTTCTTTAAAATAAAAGATTAATAATATAAATAATCAAAATGCCAGAATTCGAATAATAACCCGAAATAATTCGAATTTCGCAAATGCTCGGTTAAATTCTAATATTTCATGAATTTTAATATAAAATTTATTGAAATGAATATAGTAACGTATAAACGCATGCTCTTCATGTGGGATGTCCCACTACAATATGTTTGTAAGGGTGGTTGATTTTTCACAACACATCCCTTATTTTTTCAGTTCAAATGTTGTTCAAATTCACTAAATATAAAACGCTTTTAAATTTCTGTAAAATTGATTAGCTACTGTACTTCATATAACCCCGCAATCGAAGTGAGGAGGAGGTCTATGAGATTTCCGACACCAGACCTGGTTATCACTAGAGTAACCTAAACTTGCGGACTCGCATAGGCGTCGGTATTACGGGTTAATATAAGAATATGAAAAATTCATAAATAAACTAAACCGGTAGAGAAGCAGGCATGTAGTGTCGACCTTGAATAAAAATCATGTTAAACCGCGCTGAGAGAGATTTCGTTTTAGTACCGGTTGAGCTGTTGCAGAGATTAGTTGAACGGTCAAGGTTATGTACTTACGTGTCGCTTTTGAAAATATAGCTGGTGTTTTTTGTGTGTTGTAGTATTACACCAAGTACATAATTAGTGTATCGTTTCATATAGAACTAATATTTACATACCTAAGAAAACAATGCCTCGTAATAGATTTGCTACTAATGTACATAAGTATGTGTTACTTTTTCCCCATTTAAAATATGACGGTAGTGCAGTTTTTTGCTTAATATGCAATGTTCGTTTGGCTGCATTGGACAGAACTGATTGCCAGAGGCATGTCAATGGTATTAAGCATATGAGAAATGCAAGAACTGGAATACCTTATACACTATTCCTCATACATTTATTAATTATGTTTACCTCTTGTAATCTTCCGTTGTCGTTGGTGAGAAAAGCAGCTTTTAAAACGTTTTGGCGACAATACGTTCCAAAGTACCCATTACCCTCACAAACACAATTACAGAATCATTTGCCGCGAATGAAAGAGATGCTAGAAAATGTGTGTAAACGTGATTTGTGTTCCAAAAAAATATGGATTACCGTGGATGAGACGACCGATATAAAGAAAAAGAGTATTGTGAATGTAATAGCTCGTGTTTTATCTAGCGAGAACACAGCATCTCGATATTTGTTAGCTTGCAAACGTGTTCAACAATGTACCGCGGAAAATATTCAAAAAGTGATAATGAACGCTTTGAAAAAATTTAAAATTGCCCAAGATCAAGTTGTGATGATTGTGACAGATAGTGCAGCAACGATGTTAAGTGTTGGGCGATCCTTAAAACATATATTTCCTAACTTAATACATATAACCTGCGTGCTGCATGCTTTGCATTTAGTTGGTGAAGTTGTTCGACAACATTACGGAAACGTTGATTGGATGATTGGAAGTACTAAAGCAGTGTTTCGTAAATCTTCTAAACTTTTAAAAGAATTTCGTAAATTTTGTCCAGGTATTCCAGAACCTCCTGAACCAATTTTAACGCGATGGGGTACTTGCCTAACAGCAGCTTCTTACTATTTGATCCATTTACAACAAATTCAATCAGTTATAATGCGATTTAATCGGAATGAATCCAAAGCAATTAGAGAAAGTCAAAGAGAATTTCAAATTCCTCAACTTTTAGAAGATTTAACAACAATATGTACCAATTATACAGTATTACTAGATGCCATCAGAAAACTACTATGTACTGAATTGTCATTGCAGGAATCATTAGACATAGTGGAGAGTGTAAAAAATAAATTACACACATTAAATGATACGCCAGGATTATGCGCTAGTCAAAAGTTGGCAGATGTTTTAAGGAAAAATCCCGATTTTAATACTTTAGAGGCCGTTTATAATAAGTGTAAGAATAGTGAACTTTTAAGTGATTTTGAAAAACAGTTTCTACATGCAAATGTAACTTCCTTAGATGTGGAGAGATCGTTTTCTACGTATAAGAATATTTTTTCTTGTCGACGCACAAGGTTTAAAGAAGTAACTGTGGAAACATATGCAATGGTGCAAGTTTACAGTAGTTCACATCCTGATGCCTCTAATTTGTTGAATAATTAGCAAGTAAGTTTATTTATGAATTTTTCGTATTCTTATATTAACCCGTAATACCGACGCCTATGAGAGTCCGCAAGTTTTGGTTACTGTAGATGTCACTATACATACAAATGTAAACCTAAATTATAATTATAGCTGTATACTCAGAATTTATCATTAATGCAGAAGTATAGTAAAATTAGCTCAATGATAAATGTATCTATGGTACTTTTGTGGTCCATTGACGTAACGGAGATGATAGAACGCATTCATTATAGTTGTCTAGACTCTAGACCTAAAAGAAAAAGCAGTTATGAAACGAAAAAGAAAAATAATACGTCCTTATAAAAGTATACCCTAACGTAGGCAAATAAATATGAAAGTATCAAGTGCAGTTATAGAGTACGCGTTCTAAATTACTCCACAAATCCCACGGGGGCATATGCTGACGTATATTTTCCTGGAAGCAACAGGAATGTACACGCGCAAACAACGTCCAAACACTTCGGAGACACAGGCACGGCCCGAGACCCAACATCCTGTGTATGCTGGGAATTGTATGTACCGAGGCTCTCGAACAATGAACACCTTGTTACGTGACACCGTTTGCGCGAGTGTATACAGTCGGCGAAAGCAAAACAAAGAAAATGTCCAATGGTTTACTAATAAATATTACAATAACAATTACATATGAGATCGCTTATGCTATGGACAATTCGACAGTTTCTTTGTGGTTGGCCATGGTCGGTGTTTATTTTCATTTCTTTGAGAGCTTTGCGTTGTCATTTAACCTATGGGCTTTGGAACGATAGTTTGGTTGAAAATTTTATACAACTTTTGTACCAATAGAGGTGCTCATTTAATAATTCTTTAAAAAAATTCTATCTTGGAGTTATGTTGTTAATAAAAAGTAATTTTATTCTATTTTTTTTTTGTAATTGAAGCTTTTCATGGAAGAATGTTTGCAGTTATAATACAAATTCTTAAATACATAGATACATAAACAATATACCATATGTTAATTTCTTTAAAACAATTTGTGAGTGAACATTGTGATAGTTTCCATATATCTCCTATAAATCGCAAAATATTGTGCCCAAGAGACATCTCTTAGCACATATTATATACGGTGAAAAGCAGCAGCTGTAGAAGGCGATAATTTCTCCTTTTTAGATAAAATTTGGTAATCATTTTCCTTATTATTACAAAGAGAATGTTTACTATATTATGGAATATTTGACAAAGGCAGATTGCCAATCTATTTCCATAAGCAGATGAAGATTTACTATTTAATAATTTCCTCGATCAACTATTTTTCTTTTAGTGTGGTGACTGCCCACTAAAAAAGCTTGTCATAACCTCAGGAGCCTTGAGTGTGTAAATTGTGTGTGTCAAGTGTTCCATGGCTTTGTTACTATCACCCCCTCGCCGTCAAGGGTGAAGCGCAATTAATTGTACCCCAACTCCGAATGATGACTCGGGTGTGTACCGGACCTGCCAAGAAAATTTGATCCGCCGTTTAACGAAACTAAACGAGTATTCACGATCGCTAAAAAATTGTCCAATTTATTGTAGCGTGCAAAGCAGCGTAGTTCTACCGATTTCTTGGCCAGGAATTTGTTCAATTAGTTGGCCAATAAATCCCGGCGTGTAAAACAGGCGTTAACGTTGAAATCAAGCGATCGGCAGGTATTCATTATATATTTACCACCAAATGTAACAGCTATGATTCAGCCGATGGTTCAGGGCGCAGTTGCCATAATGAAATGTCATTATCGTACTGGTTTACTTACGAATAGTGGAGTGATGAACATTCTGATTTAAACACATTTTGGAATAACTTATTTGATGCAATTTACGAAGCGGAAAATGTCTGGGCCAAAGTTTCAATGATTAAACAACAGGACTTGTGATTATCTATTTCATATTCAATTTAGAAAACATCTCAATATATTTTGGTTAATTAGAAATATGCATACATAGTTTGTTCCACAAATCTAATAATGAAGAAAAATAAAAGTTAAAGATGCTTGAAGTAAAAGTAACGTTGTAGAATTTCCTGCAAAATTTGTTATCAATGGCCTTTTATTTGCCAACGCTTAGATCTAATTAATTAATCCTAAATTATCTTTGCGGTTCGTACATCAAGTGCCAGAAAAACTAAGGTGATTTCCCAGTAGCCACCATCAAACCCATGAATATCCTATTCCTGGTTCACCCACATGGGTCAAATAAACAGGGTTTAAGTTTATGTGGCCCGCAAGAAAAGGAAATCAAAGTCAATTTCATTGAAACGTACGTTTCGAAAAGTGCGGTACAAAAAAACATGAACGACGATAATATTATATATGTCCTCTTCCTGACACTTGACATCTCTTCTCTACTATCTTTCCTACTTCGGGAGAAAGTTTGTTCACAGTGAGACTTATTTCCTTTCATAATTGAAAATAACTGCTCACGCCGGTAAGTGCTTCTAAACATGGAAATAAACTCATGCAAATTTTCATGTATTTTCAAACCTGGCAGACTAGAAACAGCAGTAACAAACCCTATATTTGATATGGGTAGCGATTCAACAATCTCCAGGATCTCCTATGACAAACCTTTCACAGTTTTCTTGAATTGGGAAGAATGGAGAGATAGGGGAAAAAACCGAAAATCCAAATCTGGTACACAGATCGGGCCAAAACAGGCACTACTTTTGGGGTTGGTGTTTATGAGGAAAACAAGGGATACAAAGTATGTGCATCACTTGGGTGATACACCACGGTATTTCAAACAGAAATATATGCTATACAAACCTGCGCTAGCATCTTATCATATAGCCTACAAACTAGTATGGGGGTGCCTGCAAAACCTAACGGCTCTGTCTAAACACAAGGTCACACTAGAGTGGGTGCCACGGCAAAGATATAGCGGGCAATAAAACTGCAGACCAGCTAGTGAGGGAAGGCTTAAAAATAAATTATATAGGCCCTGAACCGGGTCTAGGTATTACCAAGAGTGCAGTGCGTGGTGCAATTAATGAGTGGATCATAACACAACACCAATTAAATTGGAAACATGCAGCTGGACAAAAGTATAGCAAACGGATAATAATAATAATAATGGGAAGACCGTCGCAACATCTGTCTGCTGACCTGCTTGAATTAAGCAAGATACAGCTTAGGGCAGCAACATGTCTACTAACAGGACATGGCTGTTTGAGAGGCCACTTGCATAAGATGGGGATCTACAAAGATGAACCTTTATGTAGACTTTGCAATAAGGAGGAAACAGCCCCTGATATATTTTCGAATGTACAGCGCTAGCTCAACGCAGATTCGCTATGCGAAGCGCAATTGAACTACCAATGGAGAAAGATCTACTATGTAGGCTTTTAAACCTGATCGAGAGAGGCAATGTGTTTAAGTAAAACGAAACCGAAGCAGGAATAATACAATAGGCTACTAAGCCTCAGGGGATGCAAAGACCAACCCTGCTCTGGTAGAAAATAAATTAATCAACTTAAGTAAATTTTGCCTTCAAATTTGAATCACATTGTATCTCAATTACCTCCATTTGCATATGATCAAGTACTGATTCTATATTTACTGAATAGACCGAAGAGAACAGACAACTTGTTTTCCAATAATTTAAATTCTGCGAATCTTGTTCGGAAAGTGGGTTAAATCTTCATTTCTCTTCATAGAAAATTTACATTTGAATGTTTTAACTTGATAATACATGTTCGTAATGATTTGATCTTTTCCTTGTAGTTTTAAATTTAAATCATATAAGTGTTTTATTACATCAACCATGAAGGATAGATCTTGTAAACATTTTCTATCATAAGACTTATATCTTGATCTCAGATTGATGCAATGGTTCACCCACGTAAAATGTTATTGGTTCTTTTCTATTTGTTATGCGTTTTCTTATTTTATTTCAGGAAAATCTAGACTAATTCGAACAATATTTTTGGATATACTGAAAATTGTAGTTTCACTGGCATAATTATGTAACTTCATACATATTAAGTCAAAGAGTTATATATATACAAAAAAATATTTTTTGTGCGTCTACTTGATCACTGGAATGACCACCCCTGTATAACATACGCCACACGTCCAAACATATTATCGTAGATATGCAAGAATCCTTCGGCGTGGACTTGAATTATAGTTTATGTCGTGAATGTCACGTTGAAATTTTACAAGTGTCCCGTGTAATTTATGCGAGGTGTCATCCCTCTTTCGACTTTGCCACCCTCGAAACTTCGAGGATCCGCATAAAAAAAGCGTGTGGCGCCAAACATGCACATATACGTATAAGCATTTCTTACGTATGCTTCGTTTCGTCTACACATGTATAAATGTACCTATGTAAAAGTTGGTATCGTGTTACATCATCGGAGATGATTCCTTGTTGTGAATATATTGACGGCCCAATATGTATCTGTTTTCGTTAGGAATAAATTTCGTGGTTAGATTCTGTCATAATTTAATCCTCCAGTTGGGCAGAAGAAATGATTCAGCTTTCGGTTTGTATTGAAAAAATTTGAAGCATTGGTCATCCACATTTAAGCTTAAATTATCTACACCCAGTGACGGTTCGTGATTATTATTTTTGGGGAGTTCTTGTTTAACCTTCTCGTTATCAAGTGGAGTATTTCAGCTACCCCAAGTACGATTTTTGTACTGAAACGTAATAAATATTTTTGTTTATTTAGTTTGTTTTAAACATACTTAAACAGTTCTCATGATCCAATTCATCCAATTCCGTATTCCTTATAAGATAAACACACTTAAACCGATGGAGTGTTTGACTATATTCGACTGAATTCGGTTCTGTTCGGCTATATTCGATTTTGTTCGGTTCCATTCATCTGTATTCGGCTGTATCCGATTTTGTTCGGCTCCGTTCGGTTATATTTGCATCTGTTCAGGCCCATTCAGTTACATTCGGTTCTGTTCGGTTACATTCGACTACGTTTGGCTAGACTCGGTTCTGTTCGGTTCTATTCGATTACGAGGGTAGATTGACAAGTTTTCGGAATCGTTGCTAGGGGGTTGTTTTTTCCAAATACTTTATGTTGTTGTATTGGAAACTCTTTTATATCAATTGACTGCAAATGTCAAATCAATCTGTCAAATACTCTGGTTTTGGCAAGCATTGAAGTCAAGTATCTTTTTTTGCTTTCGATTATGGATGAAAACGAAGATCGAGCGGTCATCAAATTTTTCCATATGGAAGGGAAAACTGCGACGGAAATCAAATCAAGGTTAGATGCCGTTCTTGGGGATTCATCACTCTCATTTTCCACGGTGAGTTTTTGGGTTTCAAAATTCAAGCGTAGCCGCACGCATACAAGTGATGAACCACGTCCGAGACGTCTGAAAACGGCTACCATCCCAGAAATTGTGGATAAAATTCATGACATGGTTTTGGCAGATCGCCGAATAAAAGTGCGTGAAATTGAGAGCGGTGTGGGTATCTCTTATGAATGAGTAGTTCATATTTTACATAATGAATTGGGTTTAAGAAAGCATTCTGCAAGATGGGTGCCGCATTTGCTCAATTCGGAGCAAAAACACATTCGAGCTCGAACCTCAGCTGATAATTTGGAAGTGTTTACGAGAAATCTAACGGATTTCAAGAGACGATTCGTGACCATGGATGAAGCCTAGATTCATCATTACACACTGGAAACAAAAATGCAATCGAAACAGTGGATTGAACGCGGTGAATTAGTTACGAAGAAGACAAAGACCATTCACTCGGCTGGAAAGATGGCATTGGTTTTTTGGGACGCTAATTGATTATCTTGAAAAAGGAAAAACTGGTACTGGCCAATATTACACAACACGTTTGGACAAATTGAAAGCAGCAATTCAGGAAAAACGCCAAGAAAAGAGTGTTGTTTCACCACGGCAATGCGCCCGCTCATTCAAGCGCAATCGCTGAGCAAAAATTGATAGAATTGAAGTTCGAAATCCTTCCGCATCCGCCATATTTGCTTAACTGATAGAGGCTGTAAACGATTATTTTGGGAACCTCGATGAAAGTCATTTCCGGGAGGGAATCGAGACGCTAAAGAAACGTTGGACTAAGCGCGTAGAGCTTCGAGGGGTTTATATTGAAAAATAAAATATAACTTGAATCCGATTCGTTCCGTTATATTTGGTTATGTCCAGTTCCACTTGGCTACGGTCGACTATATTCGGTCATGTCCGGTTACATTCGGCTTTGTTCGACTATATTCGGTTATGTCCGGTTCTATTCGACTATATTATTTATAGACATGTTTTTTTTATAAAATAAAAGTTCTAAGATACGTATAGATTATTTATTCTGGATATATATTAAATTTTTCTTATAATAATGAATATTAATGTGGGGTATTTGAGGTAGTCCCCTTGGTAATGAAGGATTCTCACAAATCTTGGTAACGGAAAGGTTAATAAAACAAACATTCTAAACCTAAAAGAATACTTACTAAAATATATAGATTCCAAAGAAAACGTTGTAGGGTATAGTCAGAACGGGTAAAGCAATTGCACACAAAACAATAAAGATTATTACATTATTAAATTTATGTTTCTATTTAACAAACTCGAATATCGCATTTTAATCTAGTAAATAGGCATGGAAACATTAATATTTGTCATGAGGATTCAAGTGATAATACTGACGTTTATTTCAAACTTTTTAATAATCCCAAATTATGCAGAGAATATTATAGTTGTGCGTGCACTATGATTCAGTAAAAGGTGGGTCTAAATTTGACAAAATTTGCTAAATTTTATGATTGTCATAAACCCGAAGAGAAAGTGGACTTGTGACAAATGACGTTCTAGATTAAAAACAAAAATGCTCATTTTCTTCTTCTACCTCTAGCACCTTTATTTGGACTTACAGAGAAAAACTACATAACACATTCTCAATGTCACTTTCGATCTTCTGTTTGATGGTGTAGTCGACATTTTTATGTGATGTTTTCTTCTGACCATCATTAACTTTCTTATTTCTTATCGACGCCACATTGGATTTTGACACCGCCGGAAAGAGACTCTTTTTCTGACTTCAGCCATATATAACATGTTGACAAAAGTTTTCGATATTATGCTAGTCATAAGATAGTCATGAAATTTCATGCTGTGAAACATTTCAATTACCGTTCATTAGTAATAAAAATATGTCGTACATCAACGAAGAAAAACGAGATAGTATTTTTTATTCATAGAATGGAAACACAATAATAGAGAGTTCAACTTATTTCCAATTGTATCTAGAACGACAACAGCTGCGTTGTATCATTTTTCTAGATCTTGATAGAAAATTATTTGAAAATGGATTGTTTACCGAGCCGCTTATTATTCATAAGTGAAACAATAAGTAGAACTACAGCTATAAATGCTCTTCTTCATCTACCTTAAAGTATTAGTTGCGTAACCTAATATTTGAAACTTTATTCCGATTTCTTCAAATACCAGCCTTCAATATACCGTTGCAGGTTTTATGAGCATTAATTTTTTATAGCTATAGCTTTGTTATAGCATAAAGTGGTAAATGGCCTCATTAGTGAGATTAGTGAGAGACAGCAACTTAGAACTGCTATTTCCTCCATAATGAATTTAAAGGGAATGTATTATTTTACAAATCTAATAACTTGAAGATTTCATTCGTAATAAACGTCACAAACAGATGTGAATCTATCAATCACGTATAGATTACTGCGATAACAGATTTAATGTATTATCATCATTTTCTTTATACGATAGAATATAGAAAAAAAATAAAAAAATGCGCTACTGCTAGAACGGAAAATAACCGTAAGGTTGAAAACTGATCGTTTTGCTCGTCACAAAGCATATATGCTTAAAAATGTTAAGAGCAACACACCGCTACACGTTAGGAACAGTATCTGTTTTACGCCGTAAACACTCGGAGCATAAATTATATGATGTGCATTTGTCAAGAGGTTCTATCCGATGTTAGCAGAGATGCAGCAGCAACAGAAACTTTATGATCTTCGAGCGGCGCACAAACGTTTATGGCGTATCACTTAGAAACCATTAAGAAATTCACACTGGGATTAATTGAAAGAGAAAAAGTGCTGGATGTGGGGCTATTACCATATATAGTTCATAGGATCATGAATAATTGTGACAAATGAGAAACACACATTGTTATAACTATAAATATACATAGCTCACAACAAAAAGATTAAAAATGAAATCATTGCAAAAAAATGCAGAAGACAGTTGACGTATTAAAGTATCAAACGGATTAAATGCTAAAAACACTGAACTGAGTTATTTGAAAAAGGATAATAGGGGATAAACAAGGAGAACATGTATTTTTAAGAAAGAATGCTCTACATTAGATAGTTTCTTTTGTTGTTTCGTATTTTATTTTGATAGGATTAATTCTTTTTACACCATCTGCGTATTGCAGAGCTTCTCTGATTGCCAAAATATGTCTCTTACCATACACTATGGTCGAAATACCTTCAAAAGTGCGCTTTATTCTGTTTTACTGATACAAGCTTTATGTTTGGTACATTAACTATCCATTATCAATAGTACCATCCTGATCAAGCAGGTTTGAAACATTTTTCAATCTTTGAATACGTAGTGACATGAAAGAATTGAAAATTTGTGGTTTTGACAGATAATTTCAAAAAGAACAGCAAATGTTTCAAAGTGAACTAGAAGGAAGCAAGCCATAAATAACTTTGAAGAATCGATATTATGCTCAAATTGTAAATATATTTAGCAGTACATATTATTTTCGGTTGTTGAACACTAGAACCATAAAGGGTGTACTAATTTATCCAAATCCGACACAGTTTAGAACTTTATGAAATGGAATAGAAACATTTTAAATATATATTTACGAATAAGGTCAAATCCAATAACACTATTGCAGTATTATTTACTCGAATAAGTTAAGGTTAAAGTAATAAAGTATATCTAGACTTGTAAAAAAATAAACGGAAGACCAATTATAATTTCTCATATTTTCTAAAGTGGTTAACTGCGGTTCTTGGCATCTTTGTTTACTTTGTCTGGCTCTAAAAGGTAACTGAAGCTCGGGTTATAATAGAAATATTGTACAACTCAGAGCTCCTAAGTATTTCCTTAAAAAAAAAACCTTTCATCGAAATTCCCATGCAAAAAACTTCGATTTTGGGAATACTTTTGAAGTCATTTCGACCACAATGCTATGGTGCTACTCCACTAAAATGCAAAATCAGTAACAAAGCTTGTGTCAAAGATATTCAACAGGGAATGTAATGCTGCGATAGACATGAAAAGAGGGAATATTGCTACGTCAATTTAATCCAAATAATCTATAACAAAAAAGACATCAAAATATGCAAAAAAAGTTAGATAGATAGATAGATAGTCATTCTTGCAACAACTCTAGCGTTTACGTCCATAAGGCACAAACAATTTCAAATTAGAAATATCAGAATATTGGAAGTATTAACAACAACAACATGATAAGTTTGTGTAACTAATGGGCTGTTCAAATTAGAAAAAAAAAGAAAATGGAATAAGAGAATGTGTTGTGTAATCAATGTACGAATACTATACTTAGACATGTTCTTTTAGTAATGTCACACAGGAGCTTCAGCGTGACATGCCAAAAAGCATAGTTGTAATGAGTTAAGTAGGAGTCACAGTAAAATTATGCGAAATGTCAGAAAATACATGTCTAAATATCACCATACTCGTAACCGCACGCCAAATATTGACCTTTGAATGAAAAAATGAAAAAATAGGATGCAAAACGAGCCGATCGCAGCTCGATCATGAGCTTAAGATGAATAAAGGCTCATTTCGACTGAGCTTTCTGCACTATTTTTTTTAATGGAGGTTGAAAACAAAGTCCACTCTCACAATAACTCGTCTGTAGTATTTCTAAGAAATACTACGTCAGCAGTCATCGAATAGAGCGCTTTTTGTGAATGCGCAGCTGAACTTTGACTCAACGCCCACCTTTGAGATTTTATTCAACAGATGATGTCTCATGCAGTTTTCAGTTAAATTCCCCCTTCAACTAAGAGAGGACACTAAATTTAAATAATTCCTTTAAAATCATCCTTTGCAATAACTTATTTCAGTTTAACATTGTAATAAAAAAAGCACCGGTTTATTGTGCAGCACAAGTGGAGGAAGTTTAGGAAGAAATACTTCACGCTTATTCTTGTAGAATTTTATTGCCACATTTGACTTGTTTTTAATATGTTGTGTTTGTCCAGTTTACAAGATTTTAAATTTCCTCACTTCAATCATAATACAAGCAATCCAATAGTTGTTGAAGATTATATAGACAGTGTTAGTGGTATTTATTTATTAGTTTGACAATACTTCCTGCCTTTAGATTAACTGTAAGTACAATAGTTTTTTATCAATTCACAAATAGAAAAAAATAAAGGAAGAATTCATACAATTGGTCTCCTTAGACAATAGCAGAATACATTCATTAGTTAGAATTCTAATGATATTTTTATCATTTATTTTTCCTGACTAGGCTGTCCCAGAAGGGAGACCTACATATGTATTAGAATACATTCACCACATAGTTTAAAATTTGTAAAAATTAAAAAATAACGTGCATTTCATTTTTTTCAATAATATAACTAAAACTATAATGTATTTATTTTGTCAGCTTGATATCAATCAATTTTATTTATACTACAACTGTGTATTTTGGATACTTTCAGCGAGCGTGATGATGGGATAGTTGTCCCGAAACCGGTCGCTCATGATTTATTAAACGAGTTATTGTGAGAGAGTGGACTTTGTTCCCAACCTCCATTGCTATGTATTCCTCACACAGAGTCACATTAGATCAATTACAATTTTTTTTTTCATTTGCTGTACTACTGTGACTTGTATTGATATATTGAATTTGCTATCTCAATCTTTAAAAAAAAAAAAAACAGATTCAGGACAAATAAGTAAAATTGGAGATTCCAGAGTTTCGGGAATCGAATCTTATTTATGACCACACTTTTTTAAAATTTTGAATGGCGCACAATAAAACTTTTATTCCGTTTCTATTTGTTATTTTTTTATCATAACCAATACTAATAAAATGAATAGAATCTAGCAATGTTAATCACATCTTCTAATGCTGTAGTAGGTGTATAACGTATACAGACTTGTTAATTGAAAGCTTAAATTTAATAATCTAACAATCTTTATTGTTTTATGTGTGATTGCTTTACTCTTTCTGCCTATAACCAATAACGTTTCCTTTGGAATCTGCACATCCTCGAGGGTAGTCTCGTTTTCAGCGCAACACAGAAACAAATATCTTTTTGTCAAATTGAGTTTTATTTTGTAACATAGTTTCCTAGTAAGCCTATACACTTTTCCCAGCGATGCTCCCATTTCTTGAATCCATCCAAGTAGTAGTTGGCATCTTGTTCTGCAAAATAGATGTTTACGAATGAAATGATTTCCTTACCTTCGAGCGAAACTTTGTGCCTGGGAAACAAAAAAAGGTCGCTGCGGACAAAATCTGGTGAATATGGTGAGTGGCCTATCAATAATTCGAACCCTAATTCGTGAATTTTTGCCATGGCGATCACTAAACTGAACTGTGAGACGGATTGTCTTAGTGGAACAAAACTTTCTTTTTCTGCCTTCAGCTTCTCAAATAGTGATGCGTTGCATGCCTCCGTTAATTATAGGGTTAGCGTTAGGATTAGCGGGAAATTATTTGCAATATTCTGCAGTAATTCTCTAAATAATTTCAGGAGATAATGACAACTGACATCGCGGTTTACTTTGTCGAATCATAACCTTAAATTATCTGTTAATGATGTCTTTTGTAATGGATGGAATGACACAGAAATGTTATATACTGTGTTTATTAATAGTTTCTGCAATAATCATGATGAACAAATTTAAAAATAAATGTAAAAAGAGAAGAGGTTGGCGGGTACGTCCCATCAACGCTCAAAAATATTTGGCTATTGTAGCAGCATCGGTACCATCGGAGCGCTTATTTGCAAAAGCGGATACGACGCTCCTACAGCAAAGAAATAGACTGAAAAGAAGAACACTCCCAAATTTTATTTCCTCAGTCAGTAAATGAAACGCTTTGGGAATTATAAATACTCTATTAAGTACTTTTTCAGGAATGAATATTATTTTAGAAAAGTTTTAGTAGACTTTATTGTTAATTATTAATACAGTTTCGTTTTTGGGTAATTTGAAAAAAATGTTTAGTTAAAAATATCGATAATTCTAGTCGACAATTTCCAAATATCGATATTGATGTTCGAAATTTACATTGATAGTCGACATTGATGTTTTATCACCTACTTATGTCCTACCCTAGGTACGATCACGTTTAAATTACGCTGCCCAAAATTTGACTGTCGCAAATGATGGCGTAAACAACGTCCATCTCGACATTAATTTGCGTAAGCATATTGCCTTTCAAATACAAGAGTTTAATGACGGCTCAATATTCGATTTTTACAGAAACACTAACACCGACTGGCACAAACGACTGTTACATAACAACTGAGTGTCCAACATGGCTTACATTTTTGAAGTATCCTTCAACGCATGCGCAACTATATTACCAGAATATTTTTGACGAATAATACTATCTTCATATTAAGGTTTGAAACTTTTCAGACCATGCTCGTGCATGAAAAAGGAACTGAGAAATATTTCAGTCACAAAAAAAAGAAAACTAGTAGTATATTCTCGTACAAGTAGACTGCCTGGATCTCACAAGATCTAGTTATGTTGCCTTAAGAAAGTAATTTTAATTTTCTATCCAAAACAAAAAAGGGACAATTGCCGGAGACAGATCTAAGACCTTAGATCCATCAACATAAATTTCTAAAATTTAATCACATTTTTCAGCTATCACAAAACATATCAATTACAAACTAAAAGTCCAAATACAAACTACACAAAACTCCTTTAGTATAAACAAATGTTAATTGCATGAACTACGATACGATGAATAACTATTTTCCTTTATTTATTTTGTTAATTCATTCTAAATTGACAACATTACTTCGAAACGTATGAATCAGTCAAAGAGCCAGTACACAATTCCACTCGAATAATAAATATAAACACTAACCTACATTATCAAGTACGTAGCAGCTCGAATATCTATGACAAAAGAATAACCTTATCAGCATATAATAATTGCAGATGGCCGTGATTGCCAGTGCACTGAGGGGGCCATTGCTGCACTCGCTGTTGCATCCATCGTTAATTCATTCTCTGTATGTAATCTATATTGCGGGCGTTTTGAAGCGAAACGCTTAGGCAGCTTCTGCAAAAAAAATGTTTAACTGTTTATCTTCTACTATATGGTCGGTATATATAGTTTATCTTTGACTATGACGTAATGTTATGAAATGTAAATTACACGAATGGTATATTACGGTGTGAAGCGTTGAAACATAATACGCTTAAATTATTTTCAATTGCTGCTGACCGAGGCGCTTAGAACTTCGATGTCTTGAAATGACATTTGGTAAATTTTGAAAAGGAGCAACGATCATCGTTTTGAAGATCAAGTTTTTTTTCCGAACTAGGTTTCCGTTCCAAGTTTCAAACCAATAAGGAACTACATATTTGAAGCTATTTGCTTTGTTATGTATTTATGTAGAAGCCACCAAAACCTATGAAACCATATTATCTACTATATTAGGTGCTGCGCTTTCTCACTCAGAACCAAAACGTACACAAAAATGTATGTAACAAGTCATAGATACGGTATTAGTGGGTGGTATTAATAATAAATGGCTTAGACACCCCTCCTGGGGATTTCGCCGCTTCATATGAAGCTTTCACATATCCTTCTCCACTCCGTTCTATCTTTAGCTTTTTCTTTTGCCTTATCGATCCCTATTCTCTTCAAGTCTTCCCTCACTTCACTCATCCAGCTAGATCTAGGTCTTCTCCTCCTTCTTTTTCTTGATAGCTCCCAATTTGTCATTATATTCAATATCTTGTCCTCTCCCGCTCTCCACATATGCCCCAACCACTTTGCTCGTTGCTGTTTTATCTTCTTAACTATATCATCTCCACATTCTTTCGCTACTTTCTCATTTGTTCTTATCCTATATTCTAAATTTTTCATTCTAACTGGTCCAAGTATTGATCTCAGTATTCTTCTCTCCGCGACTCTTAAATTTTCTTCATCCCTTTTTGTCATTGTCAGTGTTTCCGCTGCGTACATTATCACTAGTCTTATGGTTGTTTTATAAATTTTTATCTTTGTATTCTTTGAAAGATTTTTGCTTCTTAATAGGTGTTTATTTATATGTAGAGCTTTGTTGGCTGCCATTGTTTTCTCCTTTATTTCCATTTCTCTATTACCATCATTTGAACTTGTCTACTTCCTCAAAGGTATACTTCCCCATTGTAATTTTTCTATTGCTCAGCTCTTTTCCTATTCTCTTTATTTTTGTCTTGTTCTCATTTATTTTCAATCCCATCCTCTTACCTTCATCTACTATTTCTTTTAAGATGTTATTCATTATCTCCCTCTTTTTTGCCACGATTACTACATCAGCGTACGCTACTAATTGCCCCCCTCTTGTTCTTATTGTACCCTTATTGACTCTTCTGGTGATGTACTCCAGTACTATATTAAATATGGTTGCCGACATCGCATCCCCTTGCCTAACTCCTTTATTTATAGCAAACTCTTCAGTTTTACCTTTACTTGTTATAACACTAGCTTTTGTTCCATGCATTGTCATTGCTACAAGTCTTCTTAGTTTTGTTGGTACTTCTAACTCCTTCATCGCTTGCTGAAAATCTACGAAAAGCAGTTCGAGGTTTATATTATGTTGATAAGTTTTTTCTACAATTTGTTTAACTATGTGTATTGCGTCAATTGTCGATTTCCCCTTCGTAAACCCGCATTGATATTCTCCTATTTTATTATCCGTTACCTCTCTTATTCTTCTCTGTATTAACGTAGACAAAACCTTGCAGGCGGTTGGTAGTAATGTAATTCCCCTATAGTTATTACATTCAAGCTGACTTCCTTTCTTATGTACCTTTATTATTTGGCCTATTTTCCAGTCATTCGGCATTCTCTCCTCTTTCCATATATTTAATATCAATGCGTATATTTGTTTTTTCAGTTGTTCGCCTCCATATTTCAACAACGCCATGTTTATCCCATCCTTTCCAGGTGTTTTTGTGTTCTTGGTTTTGTTTATAATTTCAGTCACTTCTTCTAAGGTTGGTTCCTTTACATCTATTTCCTGTCTTCCTTCCTCTTCTCCTCCTTCTTCTTTTTCTGTTGTTGAATTTTCTTGTTGTTGATCATCATTTAATAATTCTTTGAAGTGTCTCATCCAAACCTCCTTGATTTGTTCATTTTCTACTATTTTTCCTTCTTTGGTTTTTATTCCCCTTATTTTAGGTTTATATCTTCTTTTTTGTTCCTTAACCTTTTGATAAAATTTTCTACTATTTCTATTTTTGTTGTCATCTTCGATTTCTCCCATTGCTTTTGTTATCCATTCTGTGGGTGGTATTACGTGAAACAAAAAATAATAATAATAAAAGCAGTAGAAGAAAACAATATAAAAATACAATAAAAACATAATACCAAACTTACAAACAAAAATAAACTTAATATAACTTGAGAGTCAGAAGGTTATATAGGGTAGAGTGCACAGCCAAATAGTTTGAATTGCATGGCTATCTTAAAGAATACTGAGTGACTATGTGTCATCCAAAAATTCAACTACACTATAGCAAGAACGGAGCAGAAGATATTCTTTTAGTCTTAGCCTAAACTGTCACACTTTTTATTTCCACTGAGACTTTGTTGAAGATTTTTAAGCCCATGTTTATGGGACTCCGACTTGTTAAATCTGGTGTGTATTTAGGTCTGTATAAGTTTGTCTCACTGCGCGTTTCATGGTCATGACTATCGGCACATTCTCTGAAAATACTCCTATTCTTATAAATATAACGTGCAGATTCTAGTATGTACATGCACGGTAATGGCAAAACTCCTAGAGAAGTGAAAAGAGGTCGGCATGATTTAATGAATCGCGCCTCTGCAATACATCTTATTATGGCCTTCTGTGCTCGAAAAACATCTATCGCAGTTGGCGATGCATCCCAAAGTAAGATCGCATATTGCATTATCGACTGTACTGCTGCAAAGTAAACTGATAATAATACAGGAAGGGATGTTTGGCTTCTTAGTACATGAAATAGATATGCCTTTGTAGAGATCTTCTTTGCCAATTCTTCGTAGTGATTATACCATTGAAGATATTCATGTAAAGTAACTCCTAAAAATTTTATTATGCTCGACTGATGGATGAAGTATTCTTCAACCTTCAATGTGGGCGTTGAAACGTTTCTTTGCCTGGTATGAAACAATAGATATTTTGTTTTTTCTAAGTTTAAAAGAACTCTATTGTCCGCCAACCATTTATAAAGGCTTACTAGTACTTCGAGTACCTCATTCGCCATATTTTCGTCCTCCTTATCGCTCGTAATTAACACAGAAATGTCATCTGCATACAGGATGTCTCCAAAATGTTGGGACATAGCTTAACTATAGACTCCTGGGATTAAAATAAGAAGATTTAACCCAACTTACCTATATCCAAAGTCGCCTCGTTAAGTTGGTACAAAACGTGAAAGTTATTTCTCCGGAAAAAAATCTTAAATACATTATAAACAAAAAAATATAAAATGTATGGCATGGCATGTAATGCATTCTTTTATTAGTGGCAACTACATAGTCTTAAGTTATAGAAATTGTTCAACATGGCCCCCATTTTCTTGAATACATAGATTGATCCTACGCAAAAAATTTATCTGTACGTTCTGCAGCATTGGTCGATTATTTTTAATTGTTTCTGCGGCGTTTTGAATCCTAGCGCAAAGTTCATTTTCTGTATTTACAGGAGTAGAATACACCATGCTATTAAGTGTTTCCCACAAAAACGAATCACAAATGTTTAGATCCGGTGATCGAGGCGGCCATTTTACCGGTGCGTCAGCTCCTCTGACAAACCATCTATTGGTATACTGTACATGAAGGTGGTGTCGAACATTCTATGTAAAATGAGGAGATGCTCCGTCATGTAAAAACCACATACTACCTTTAAGAAGTAATGGCAAATCCTCTAGTAATTCCGGTAATGTATTCTGAAGAAAATTTAAGTACATTGTACCATTCAACCTAGCAGGCAAAACAACGGGGCCTATGAGATGTTCGCCGATTATTCCTGCCCATATATTAAGTCGAAATTCCTGCTGAAAATGGCGTTGTTTGATAGCATGTGGATTTTCCTCTGCATACACATGTTCGTTGTGTGAATTTGTTATACCTCTTCGCGTAAAGCACGCTTCATCGGTGAACAGAATTTTACTATGAAAGTGAATATCTTCAGCCCTTCTTTCTTGAATAATCTGCGTTTGCGGGTTTAAATGTTGTGTGGGGGTAGGGAAAGGAGCATTGATAATTTATTCATTATGCCTTGATCAGAACTTCAATAATAAATTTAGTAACTTGATTTTATAAGTATCTATTTATCCAGAACCGGATTCAACGATCTTTTCGTACAAATATTTAAGAAAATGCAAGTAATTGTATGTAAGCTTAAGATAATTGGCAATTGCAGCTGTTATCTGTGATAATAAGGTTTTATTTGTCTTTAGAAATATGAGAAACTAACTTAAATTTACCCGAAGTTTACAACCACTTAAGCAGTCCAATTTTGAACACATGGGACTAATCCAAAAAGAAGTTGCTTTGAATAATAATTTACATATGTGTTCTTTTTCTAACGTTAGCTTTTGGAATTAATTTCTATTGCTAAAACGTCTTTTATATCTAAATAAACACGAACAGTATAAGACATGAGAGGTTTTTTACAATAGCGTAAGTTTTATAAGAGTTTGATTCTTATTCTTTATGGAAATCCAATACGAACATACCAACCACTAATAATGTGCGTTGCTTAAAATATATATCCCAAGATGAAACCAAATCAATTTCCTTATCAAAGATAAAAAAAAAACAATAAACAGTTTTCATATAATCTAGTACAAAAACATCTTTAAGAAATGTGGTTTTTGCGGTGAAGTTCTTTTTGTAAATAGCAACGGCCTCTGGTTTAAGATAAAAGGAAAACACATTTTCATTTACTATCCGAATGAACAAAGGAGGACGACTTATATCTTATATCGCAGTCACTTTCACAATTTCATGTAGAAACTGTTTAGAAAGTAATCCCCGGATTTAACTTATGTATATAGCGAAAGCGTTGTACCTTCCATAAGCCCGTATTTGTGTAGTGTAAAGGTATAATTGTTAACTTTCTAAATAGCATATATACAGAGCACAGAGTACCCCTTATGTTCTATCCAATAGTTTATATTCGTTGATATTGGCACTAGAAGAAATTTCACCAAATGCTTTTCTAAACTTGATGCCGATTTATTTGAAGGAGCATTGACTGTTTGGAGCGCACTGGATATATCGAAACTTGCTATAGAATCATGATCAGATTCCCAACATTTATATATATGTGCGCTATGACATCACGGGTATTTCATGTTTTGGTACCCAATTCGACGACGTAAAATTTTGAAAAAGAATATGTGACTATTTGTAAGTAGTAGTGGAAATAAGCTTTTGACAAAAATTTAAGAGAACATACTGTATAAATCCATGTATAAGTTTTTGCTTAAAAAAATTGTTTACAATTTTTTTAAAAAGCAGTTACATCCAAATAATGTGCTAGTAAGATATTGGGAACATCTAAATGATTTAATTCTTAAAGTTAGGAGACCAAAATGCTTAGTTTTTCGGTAATTTTTAGATAAAATATTTTTAACTGCCTTCTAACTCTCAAATAAATATTTAGTAATTAACTTTAAAATGATTACCTACCTTAATTTATAAGATATATTGGCAAATCAAAATACTAATCTAATCAATGAACTTCAAGTATTAAAAGTAGTATGTATGCCGAGCTGAAACAACCTTGATTTTATATAGAAATACGACCTTGCCACCACCATTCAGTAGCGTACCGTTTCTGCTATAAAATTATAGAATATTTGATCAGCGGTATAACATGCTAAATGCTTTTTACTGGAGTATTTTTTATATACATCGTACGTTTTTACTATTTTAATACATTCAAATCCATAAAATCGATGTGATACAGGTTAACAGTGTTGTTAGATTTCATACGGGATCGCTAATGTTATTTCTACTGCGTTTTTTTTTGTTATAAAAAATAAACATAGGGTAATTGTGGTAGAGATGCCCCACATTTCGAAATTTCTTTTTTGTGACGAAAGTTTAGCAAGTAAATTAATAGCAATCGAAAGTCTGAACGAGTTATTTATTTCTTAAGGAAATACAATAGACGCTGGTCAAAAATAAAACATCATTTGGTGAAAAATATATAAATTGAAAGTATGCTCTTGGTCATCTCTACCAAGATATGCGGGAGTGATGCCTCACTGGTGAGGGAGATATGCTCCACTATTTCTTCCCCTTTGTTTTAACCAACACTCTTCCACACGGGTCACAAACGCTCTCGTATTTGCTGCAATCTTCATGAAACTATGCCTTGCAATGGAGACACTGAACCCAGTCTTCTTTTCTGGTAGTTTTTCGATACTGTTCTCCACAACCGGCACATTGATCGTCATTATCAGAAGAAATGTTGATGTCTGAATCGTCTAAGGTTATTTGCAAGTCATCTGACTCGTCAGAAGTACTGTCGTAGTTCTTGGATCTTCGCTGACGTGTAGGAACTTTTCGATTGCTTCTACTTTTCAGTTGTAAGTTCTTTTTTACTTCAGACTTCTTTTTCTGTTAAAGTTTCTGTCTTTTAGCGGCTATGTATTGTGGAGAAGTCAAAACTGCTGCCACATTTCTACTCCGTTTCCGGGCTTTTAGTATTTTCCCCGGTGATTTTTGCTTGGTATTCCAATTGCAACAAAATCTTTAGACGTCCTTGGAACTGGTGACAAATGTCTTACTTGCATTTCTGCTTGTTGTGTGTCTGCTGTTACATGAGGATGTTCTGTGTGTTCTTCAGATTCCGCCAGAAACGCATAATTTGAAATTTAGCGTATTGAATCAAAAAAAAGTGTATCTCAGCAAAATTTTACGTCTTATAATCTTAATACTTATACCTAATTCCCCAAATTGCATTTCTTGTCTAACAGTAACTCTATAATATAGACAGGAGGTTTATCCCTAAATCACATCAAACTGATAACCGGTAACAACCTAAAATTACTGCCAGAAAAAAAAACACTGATTCCTGAAAGTATCACCAAATCTTCAAAATAGTTGTTAAAATTGCTAATTGTTAAAAAAATCGCTAACTCGATAACTACTAGGCGTAGATTGAAATGACGATCAGTTACGGTTGTCTGCGTCAAGTTGTGATATCCACAACGTGTATTCCTAGAAATAACTTTTTGTGTTTGTTGATTATCTGAAACGCAATTTTTCCATAGGACTGTGATAATTACTGTCTGGTCTCACATACGAGAATGGTATGAGAAGTACTCATGTTTGGAAACAGATGGCGCTTTGTGTCAAAATCTGTATTACCGACTGTGAGTACTATTCCTCAGTCGACATCTGTCAAAATTTCGAAGAATTCATCGAGTAGTGCTGTTTCGAGAGCTATTGAAAGTGGGAAAGTTTATCTATGTGTTCGTGGAATCATGGAAAAAGAACAATACCGGTGAGCGATTCGATTTCATTTTTGAATTGGAAAACGTGTGCACAAATCAAAGAGAAGTTGGATCCAGTTTATAAGGACCATGCACCTTCGATAACTACCATCAGATACTGGTTTAATGAATTTAAGCGTGGCCGAACATTCGTCTTTCATGAGGGGTGGCCAGGTTGTCCCATTGAGGACGATAAGATCAATGAAGTTCATGATATCGTGGTAAACATCTCAATTGAACATGGGATGGATGCTGCGTCTGCTGCCGATTGATCAAAAACGGAATCGCGTGATAACTTCAAAGCAATGTTTGGACATGCTTAACCGCAATACAAGTGAGTTTCTACGGCGTTATGTGACTGTAGATGAGACACGGATACATTACTACACACCAGAAACTAATGGTCTGTGCGAAAAATGGGTTTTTCCCGGCGAACGTGCGCCAAAGAAGACGGAGATGATTCGACCAGCCGGAAAAGTTATGGCGAGGACTTTTTGGGATTCGCAAGGCATTGATTATTTGGAGAAGTGAATGACAATCAAGGGTCAGTACTATGCGGATTTATAGGATAGATTCGACGCTGAACTAAACAGGAAACGGGTCCACCTAGTGAAGAAAAAAGTTCTCTACCATCATGATAACGTTCCGGTCCAGTCTTCGGCAATTGCGACAGCAAAACTAATCCAGTTACGGTACAAATTGGTGTCCTATCCACCATATTCACCAGATTTGGCCCACTGTGACTTCTTTCTTTTTCTAAAGTTGAAAAAATGGCTTGGCGGAAAGCTGATCACATCAAATGAATAGGTTAAAACTGAAACAGAGGCCTTGCAAAGTTCGACAAATCTTTTTATTTGGATAGCTTAAAAAGGTTGGGGCATCACTGGACTACTTACTAAATGCAAAATGATTGCGTTGTCTTCCTTAGCACAGGTATTTATCGTACCATCTTTGTGGAAACTTTTGGGGAGTATACAAGATCTCAGTATCTGCTATCTACTCATTGGTAGATAAGCAAATTTATTTTAAATTTGTAGTTTTGTCCCATAAGATTGCTGAATATTGAAAAGTACTTTGTTTTTGTTTGTATTTAATTGACTATTTGTAAGAAATCTCTGTTTACCACTGCTACAGCTTAACAATTAGTTTTAATGTTAAATGTGTGCTAACAGTCAATATGTCTTTACAAAGATTCTAAAGCAGAAGCACTTTGAGTAACAGAAACCTGTCATTTTAAGCTACCACTTTCTACATACTTAAATATTTACCCATTCTTGTAAAACCTAATGCATATTAATCTCTCGCTACTAGATTAGACGGCCGAGTCCGAGTCTACAAGATCGAACATAAAAAGGGATATACGCACAACCTCTCCGACTTATATCTGTAAATGGCACGCGTTCCATTGATAATTTCGAGTGCATTTACTAAGTGGTGGCTACACTATTATACATCCGGTATGCGCACGTACTATAAGACGTTTTGAAGTACTCTAAGAACAAGGAAAACGTATTTCCGGTCTCGTTTTTCAAAGAGAACTAAGAGAACAAGAGAAGCGTAAATTCGACAGGTATTGTTATGGGTATAGGTATACCTCTTGACTCGTCTCATTGAATGTTGTTTTTCTCTTGCGGCGAACTGACCATTACCTGTCATTTCCTCAATTTGTCGAAGGTAAACTTCAAGCCGGCTAGACAAATAAATCAAATGTATCGAAAGGTATTCGAGAAAGTAAACCTTTTGGTGCCACGGATATTGTAGCTTTTAGTGAAGGTGTATTGACATCAAACTATTTGCTATTTGTGTAGCAAAAAAAAAAAGATTTTTATATATTGG
Source organism: Dynastes maya (assembly GCA_029619315.2). Classification (NCBI taxonomy): domain Eukaryota; kingdom Metazoa; phylum Arthropoda; class Insecta; order Coleoptera; family Scarabaeidae; genus Dynastes; species Dynastes maya. The sequence goes on from JAROYE020000026.1 coordinate 244,496, forward strand.
TGAGGGTCTTCTTGTAAAGCAAGTGCTATTAATTTAATACAACAGTTTAAAAATGTCCTCTATACTAAAGGAATCTGCAATAAATTGTCCTTGGAAATCGCAAAAGTCATCATTTTTACGTTCTCTACTAATAATATTGTTAAAATATAATAGTTTAGATTAAATGGTTTATCTTAAAGAATTAACTTTTTTCCTTGTTTATACTTTTTTCCACCATCAGAGAAATCTATAGTTTATATCGTGAAATCGTCCCTGACTTTTTGAATTTCCAGCGTTGCAAATTGAAAAGCAACACTGCTTCCGTCAACCACCATCTATCAATGCGCTACTGCAAAGTTTGAGAAAGCTTCGGCAGTTAGTTAAAGTTTGACAGCCATTGGAAGCAGACAACGTCGTGCATTTTGGCGAAAATGGGAAAAAGTGAATTTCGTGTGCTCATAAAGCATTATTTTTGCGGACAGAAAACATCACTCACACTTAGGTTAAGTTTGATAAACACTATGGGGACTCTGCACCATCAGAATCAACGATAAGGAAGTGATATACTGAATACTGAACATTCTGGACGCCCAATTGAGGTCACTATACGCGAAACAATCGAAAAAATCCACGACGTGGCGTTCACCGATTGAAGATTGAAAGTGCGCAAGATTGTAGAAGCCATAGGCATATCACATGGCTCAGTGCTTTCGATTTTGAATGATCGTTTGCGTGTGAGAAAGCTATCCGCAAGATGGGTGCAGCGTTTGTTCACAATTGATCACAAACGCGATCGTGTGACAACTTCGAAGTACGTTGTTTAACCGTAATTCGGACGAGTCTTTGCACCGTTTCATAACCGTTGACGAAACATGGATACACCACAACATACCGGAGACCAAACAGCAGTCGAAACAGTGAATTTCTCCGGACAAATTGGCGCCGAAGAAGTGCAAGGTGTCGGCCAACAAGGTCATGGAGTGCACGCGACATAATTCACATCGATTATCTTCAGAAGGGAAAAACGATCAACGACGAATATTACGGCAACTTATTGGACACTTTCAATGACGCTTTGAAGAAAAAACGACGGCATTTGGCCATTTGCGCAGGTGCAGTCGCTACGGCGAAATTTCATGAATTGAGTACCAATTGCTCCGCCACCCGCCATATTTTCCGGATTTAGCGCCCAGTGACTATTTTCTGTTTCAAAATCTGAAGAAATGGCTCGGCGGATTTGGAAATGGAAATGTATTGAGCTAAAAGGAGACTATGTTGAGAAGTAAAACATTTTTTTTCATTCAAAGTCACGGACATATTGACCCACCCTCGTAATTACTTTGCGACTTGTGTATATTAGCCAATTTAAATCTTCTGTCCTTCTACGCCACATATTTCGATTGCTTTCATAATATTTTAATGTTAATTGTGTTGATTCTGTTTTGTCTGATCTTATTTAATTATTGTTGTTAACGTATTTTGATAGATTATAGGTTTGTTTCTGCAACGATTTCAAATCAGTTGAAATCGCTAGGAACATGCGCATTACAAAAATAGTGCTCGTGCAGTTAAAACGTCAAACTGTGACTATTGGTTTGACTTAATTTTGCGTTCGTGGTCTCCAAATTAATTTCTAATCGTTTGCTAATACATAGTTGCTCCACTTTGAAGATTATCGTCCAACGATTTATGAGACGCATGCGCGTTGTTATATTGTGAAGTGAAAAGTTGTATTAGAGGTCGTTTTGTATATGTTTACACGTCACACATGTCTGTGGTTTTGTTACGAATTAACAGTTCCTTTAAAGTTATAATAAATTTGTAGTTCTCTCTAAACATTTCACGTTTATTTCTGTTTTCACTTTCCTTTCGTAGTATTTGATTGTAAGATAAATCTATTGTTTTCATCTGCATATTTGAGTATATTTTCTCTCTCAAGTATATTAAATATGCTTGTAACTTGAACCACTTGAATGTAGAGACAACGTGGAAGTAACAGAAAACCGGTTGTAAATATGGCGCAAGCGTTCGTGCAGTTAAATTGTTAAATCATTTATAAATCAGATTTAGTTCGCGCATGCGTAGATTAATCTAAATTAACTTCTGATCAAACTCTCACAAATCGGCTGCAGAAGCAAACCTTATGTGTTTAAAATGAACTAAATATCTGAGTTCTTTCGATCATCTACACTTGCAGTAGGTATACATATGTACTTTGGCAACACTTGAACTTTCAATTTATCATATTATAGGTACTGGTATTATGTACAGTGATACAAAAAGTTTATGTCCCCCCCTGTCGAGATCTGTACATCAATATCATCTTTTATAAGCACTTCGGACGTTTTCGGATGCATATCAACTGCGATTTGGAAAACGGTCGAGGAACTTCTGGAAGCTGATATTGGTATCTAGTCGTCGAAAAGAGAAAACATTAGTGTTTTGTGTGGTCGTACATAAGTGTTAAGTGCCTTCGTATATACTCACCTTTGAAATGCAACTTTCGGGAAAAATACAACAATTAATAGTTGAAATTCAATTCTTGATTGTAGCGGCTTTTTCGATTATTACGTTTCGACAAATTGTTTAATTGTCTCATTCAGAATACTTTTTTTTTTGTTTAATTTTCTTAAAATAATAAAGAATCATACAGCACAAAAAATATAAAAGATTGTTAACTGGTATAGATTGTTAAAAGTATAAGATTTAATTAAAAATTTTTGTGAAAAATAAACTTTTCGCTGCCTGGCGGAAAGCGCCTTTTGCTTTCTACCACCTAGCGAAAAGACGGATTTTTCTTTTCGCCGCATAGCGATCCTTTATTATTTTTAGAAAATAAAACAACAAGAGTATTCTGAAGAGGACAGTTGAACAATTTGTCGATACGCAATTATTTTCTTTTTTGTTAATTGGCATCTCAGGATCATAGCCCATGTGCCTAAATGTTATATCTAGCTGCAACGTTGAGATCAAATTTGCGAAATTTGAGGTGTCAACACATTTCTCATCCTGGGGCCTATCAAGATGACTAAAGGGTTTAGTTACTCATTTTTTTAGTAACTACTAACGTAGTTCCCTAACCGAACTACGGGCCAAGATAGATTTAACTAGGTAGATTTAGTATTAAACAGCTATATTTCAGTTTATTTGTTAAGGAATATCTTTTTTACTTATAAGATTCTAAAAATATTCATAATATGATGACAACACATTCTTGAAAGTCATATAATACAAATTATGTAAATGTAGGTCTTTGATTTGAAGTTTTTTCCAAATCACACAAGGATTTCTGGAAGCTAAAATAAAGCTTTAAAGCAGATTTCTAAAAGTAATTATTTTTAAAAGTAATTAATACAAATGTGACTGGAAAACGCTTGCAACGCTACAAATGAAAGCACTACTTTTCAAGAACTTCAGAATTTCAAAAAGAAATACGTGAAATAAAGTAAGTTTCGGAATAGTAGCTGCATTAACAAATAAATAGTTTTACAATAATATACAACCCGTGCCAAACCAATTTTTGAAATCCGATGATGCAAATTACTTTTTTGTCGGCGGAACTACTATAACTCACATCACATTTTCATCATCATCGATAGATTTATTCTTCTTATCTTTTTCGTTTGTCCTTTTATATTTGTTAGTAGAATTTATTCCTATGTTTAGACAGCGATAAGACGCTGCCACAAAACTCTGTTTCTCGTTCAATCTCCTTATACATATATTTAATCTTGATATTGTTGTGTATTTGTTTATTGTGATGACGATAACGAGAACACTTACTAGTTTCTCTAAAAATTCGTGTCACCAAATTATTTTAGAACAACCGTTTTGTTATGCTACAGATACTACATATATAAGTTTAACTTGACATACTTTTATAAAGGTTATTATATTTATAAAATAAATTTGTTTAGATTATATTTAAATAAGAAAAATGTTTTACTATAGTACTATGTCTAATGTATAGGAATAGGAAAAAAATAAGTAGTAATTTTTCATTTTATGATTTGAATCTCTTTTGCCCAACAAAAATAAATCTTGCGGTAATATTTGTACGTGATAATAATTTTGTTGACTAAAATGTGCGGATTGATAAGATTTGAAATACTTGGGTGAAGTACATACTCATTGTTTTAATCGCTTGTGATTGTATTAAAACTTGATTAGTCACAATTTCTGGGAAAACCGAATTATTTGATGCCAGACGAAATTAGAACCATCAAGCAATTTTTTCTCTCTTTCTTCTTTCTATGAACTAAACTTTATCTTTTAACTTAAGAGTGCGCTTTTAACTTAAGAGTGCAACAACAAGAAATATTGCACAAATTTTAATTCGCTAATAAAAAATAGAGGGCGTGTCGAAAGGAACCGACCAAACTTCAAGAATGTATTGTACATGTGAAAACAATGTAAAAAAGCTCATATGTTCTTATCAGATTTTAATTTGTTTTCAAGTTAAAGCGTAATTAAAATATTTTAATTAGCCTACCTTTGTACATGGTCCAAATTTTCGCTTGTTTTCCAATTATTACGTCTTAAATAAAATAAAAATATCCTTGCATTGACTAACCATGTAAAATAAAATATCAGGTACGTTCGACATTAAGAGGTTTTTTCGCTTCTCATCACATTGCCGAATCAATGTTTTCGAAGCTCAAAATCATTTCAATAATTGTGATAAAGATTTAACGTTTATTTATATCGAGTTTGTACCTTATTTTGTTAGAAAATGCCACCCACTTATTCAAATTTTTGTAATATTTTTGTAATGGGAATGCTACAGCTGCTGTTAAAGAATATCGTCATCGGTTTCCACATCAGAGAAATCCTGGTAAAAACGTATTTATTAGAGTTTTCAACAAACTGTGCGAGACCGGAATCCTTCCCAATGCTAACATAACATCTGAACGAGCTACTTGACAAGGTTTAAAGAAGTAGAAAATATTTCGGATTTAGTAGAAGATGCAATGATCAGCTCACGAAAAATTGGTACTCTATTGGGCATTCCACAAATAAATACGCTCCACGAGCAAGGCCATATATCCATACCAAATTCAGTGTATCCAGCACCTACAACCGGAAGATATGCTAAGCGTATAGAATATTGTGGGTGGATAAATAATAATCGTCGTGTTGTATGGCGCATAATTTTTACAGATGAAGCAGCATCCATCCGTGACGGCATTAATAATACTCGGAACACTCACTATGATCAAACGAAAATCCTCACGCAACAGTCGAAAATAATTTTCAGCACAAGTTTTCGGTAAATGTGTGGTGTGATATGGTCCATAGTTATTTAATTGGCCCTTTCATTTTGGAGAATCGCCTTACAGGAGAGCACTACTTAATTTTTATACAAAATAAATTACTAAGGACTACTTGAGGGTGTTGCTCTAAACATCAGAATGCAAATGTATTATCGGCATGATGGAGCTCCTGCATATTCGTTCGTCTGGTCAAGCAACATTTGGACGATAGGTTTCCACGGCTTTAGATTGGTGGCGGTGGTCCTATTAGTTGGCCTCCAAGATCTCCTGATCTTACACCACTAGACTATTGTTTATGGAGCTCGTTCAAAAATGAAGTTTATATGGTAAAACTCGCTACTCAGGATGCAAAAAAGCAAATTGCATCGAATTATAATGAAAAAACAAAAGAAAATGCAAAGAAAAATGATGATAAAGAATGTATTTTAGGAAACGAAAGGAATATACCTCAAAATTGTTAATTTACATCGACATTTTGGCTGGAAAACGTTATGCTTATATTCACCTTTCCAAACTCTAAACAATCATGTGATCAATTTGTGTTCTATTTTGGCAGAGTCAAAAATATCTAGAATGTTCGTTAATTTAGGCCAACTAAACTTTTGCAAAGATTTGAAATAAGGGATATACGAGGGTGACTCTGTTTCCAGTGAGATGTAAAAAAACTAAGTACAAATTTAAGAATATTTTATTATAAATGTTCAAAGTGGTCCCCTTTGATCTCAATACATTTATTCAACTGCGTTTTCCATAACTCAAAAGCTGCTTGCCACTCATTTTTCGGAATACAGCCAAAATACTCATGAATTGCGGCATCAATCTCGTTTTCTGAAGAAAATTTGCAGCCCCGAAGATGTTTTTTTAAATTGAAAAATAACCAGAAGTCACACATCGCCAAATTCGGTGAATAAGGCGGATGTTTAATCACGCGTATATGTTTTTCCCTCAAATAATCGACAGTAGCGCGCGCCGAATGTGAAGAGGCATTGTCGTGATGCAACAAAAGGCCCCTTACATTAAGTCCTTCAAAAACTTCAGGCAAACATTTATTAATGTACCAGTTCGCGCTGTTCTTCTAACTGAACGGCTTTGACCAAACCGGTGCTTCTGAAGAAAACAGCGTACATAACTTTTTTCAGGGAGCGTTGCTTTTTTGGTGTTGTTGGTGTTGGATCGTCTTCATGGATCCACACACGGGATTCCTGTCGAGTTGGAGTGTCATAAAATGGTATATAGGTCTCATCATCTGTCACAATTTTGGAAATAATCCGATGGTCGCCCAACATGTTGAGAGTTTCCCTGCTGACTCTTACACGTTCTGACTTCTGGAATTCCGTTAAGTGGTGTGGCACCCAACGACAGACAATTTTCTTCATCCGCAGTTCCTCATGCAAAATTTGTGAAGCTGCTGCGGATCCAATCCCTAATGTCATCTGGATCGTATTATATGTGCAGTGTGGGTCTTCGGTAATCATGTTCTGGACACGAGCAACATTTTCTGCAGTGACGGCTGCTTTTGGTTTTGTGTCACGTTGTTCATCAGTCAAGAAACTCCGACCTCGTTTAAATTCGGTAAACCACTGATAAATGGTTGCCCTTCAAGGCTTTTCTTCGCCAAATGCTAAAGTTAGGCGTTCCATGCACCGCTTTTCGTCTAAACCGCATTTAAAATCGTAGTAGATTAATGCACGAAAATTCTCTCTACTCAATTCCATCGCGTTTACGAACTAAACAATTTTCTTCTTTCTACGCACTTGATTGTCATTTAATGACTTTGCACGACTGAGTCACTAGACCTACAAGCTTATCCTAATATCGTTTTATCTAAATAGGCATCTATTTCAACGTATCTCACTAGAAACAGAGTCACCCTCGTATGATGGCGATCAGCTTTTAGAATAGCTAAGAAGCTGTGGCAAATCTCATTTGAAGTTTTTGTAAAAATTCAGCAAACCAGTCGATGTTATGCTGATTTATTTCTATGAAGGTTGTATTCATGGAATCAGTGTTGTACTTGCCTGTAAACCAGTATTAATGATGTTCTTTATCCTAGTGGTAATAATGGTCAATATGAACCAAGAGTGGATCAGTTAAAGTTACGTATTTGTAAGATGCTTAAGAATACGAAGGAAAAGATATTTGATGTTAAATTTGCTTGTAGAGGAGCACTAACAAAACTAGTTAGATATGTAGGTGTTTAAACTACGAAAAATATGTCAGGTAAAATGAAACAAGTGTACACTATAGGCTTGTTCGTTTTGGTAATACCTACAGGAGCAGTTCCATCTTTGTTTCAGAATTTTACAATTTGTCTAAACTAATTCGCGTGGTAGTAACATAATCAAATCGAAAGTAAAGTAACGGTGTGTAATTGGAATGGAAACATACGGCCTAACCTATAATAATGTAATAAAGTACTCAAATCAGTAATAATTTCTTAGCGATTTGAACAGCTCAAATTCAGATTTATTGGTGTTGGCGTCTTTTTTGGTTTGAAGAAGAAGAAGGAAGTTAAGGCATCTTTACGTTTTTCTATTCTCGAAATTTTTTCTTGTTATATGTTGTTGAAATCTATAAATTGTGAATATTTAATTGGAATCATTCTTAACATAACAATCATTAGAAATTCTATGAATTTACACATTCCATCACTCAAAGAAATATATAATACCAGGTATGAGAAACATACTTCCGTTTAATATAATTTATTATACCTTTCATTATCTAGGAGTATCCAGATTTTTTAATAAAAGGTATTACAATATATATTAAAGCTTATTAACATTATGAACATCATGAATGATAAAGGTTATTAACTCCCAATTTTTTTTTCTTGAGGGTATATAAGGTAAATACGAGGGTAGTTTGACATTAATCTATCCTAAGTAAGAAATACACCTCAATATACTTGATAAGACGGTTTTCCAACTTTTTTATCCCTTTCGAAAAGTAATTTTGCTCGGGCTCCTCAAAATAGTAAAGTAGAAGTTTCGGTCATGACCTCATCGTTCGTTGCAAAACGGCGTCCTCCGAGACATTTTTTTAGGTTTGGGAACAGGAAAAATTCGCAGGGAGCTAGGTCTGGCGAATACTGTAGGTGGTCGATTACGAATTGATTGATTTTGCCCAATTGGTGCAATTCTGCCTGTGCAACGGCCGCCCTCTGAGTGGGTGCGTTTTCCTGATGGAAGAGAACCTTTTTGCGAGCCAAACCAGGGCTTTTTCGTCAAATCGGCGTCGAAATGGTCCAATAAATTTGCGTAGTACACGCCAGTTATTGTTTTGCCCTTTTTCAAGTAATCAATGTGAATAATGCCTTTTGCATCCCAAAAAACAGTCGCCATCACCTTTCCGGCCCATCAGGTGGTCTTTACCTTCTTCGGTGGGCCTTCACCGCTTTTTCTCCACTGCTTTGACTGCTCTTTTGTCTCCGGCGTGTAGTAATGGACCCACATTTCATCAACAGTGATGTATCGGCGAAAAAAATCCTTCGGATGGCGTTTTATCATTGCCAAAAGCTTATTCGAATTCGTCGCACGTATGCGTTTTTGGTCGACAGTGAGCAAACGCGGCACCCATCGCGCGGATAGTTTTTTCACATTCAAATGTTCGTGTATGATGTTATGTACACGTTCAGTTGACATGTTTAGAGCCTCCGCTATCTCACGCACTTTGGTTCGACGGTCTGCCATGATCATATCATGGACTTTGTTGATGGTTTCTGGTGTAGTGACGGTTTTTGGGGCATCTGGACGTTCATCACCAAACACACTCTTACGACCACGAACAAATTCAGCTTTCCAAAATTTCACTATTGCTAACGACGGTGCAGACTCGCCATAAACAGCATCCAGTTCGGCTTTGATTTCTGCATTGTTTTCGCCTTTCAAATGAGGGTACTTAATCACTGAACGATATTCGACTTTTTCCATTTTCAAAAAACACAAAAGTTGCTTTCGACGACTGTTAAAACCAAACTACTTGTGTTTTTTGCTTGAAATTTTGACAGACGTCATGTGATGGATAGCAAATGTCTAGATTAATGTCAAACTACCCTCGTACATAGTTGGCACAAGTAAATCTAAGTTTTAATATACTACTGTACTCTGGCACGTACGCTTTCGCGGTCGTCAATAACACTATACTTTTAGTTTCCGGGTTAGAATCGCGTCGTTGTCGTAACTTCTGCCGACGTTTCGTCTACACTCTTATGGGACATCATCAGGGCTGTTACTGCACATTGACTGAGGACTATTCATTCCGGAGGGGTTTATATAGGGCTTGTTTCGGGTTAATAGAGCGGAAAAGTTATGCGCCAATGAAGGATGGCGGTTGCTAGGAGGTTTAATCAATTGGGATTTCCATGTGTGATGTAAGGGGCAGCAATCTTCGCGATTTAAATTGTTGGGATGTTTGAAGATCTCTATTGATTCACAGATTTTTCTAGTATAATAGCGAGGGTTGCGAGACAAGATGCGGGTAGAGTTAAACCATACTGTACTGTTTATTATGGCTGTTTTGTTAAGGTAAAATTGAGATAACAAAAACGTTTAAGCTGTAACTGCTAAAATGGTTCTGTTTCAGAATTTTTTGCAAATTTTGCAAATAGATTATTTGTAACACATGAGATAGTGCCGGCAACAAATCCGATTTATTCGGATTCTGAATGCAATACAAAATCCGTATATTCGAATATCCGGATTTATTACCCAATTTATCCGTTTTATTCGTAAATCCGAATTTTCGAATTTCCAGATTTATTATCCGATTTATTCGTTTTATTGGAATTAACTAAGAACCATATATTGGAATAAAATCCGGTTATTCGAATAAAATCCGTATATTCGAATAAAATCCGTTAATCCGGATATCCGTTTTCCGGAAATTCGAATATCCGGATTAAGAAATTGACTGATTTTGCCAGCACTACATGAGAAGTACTGTTCCATTATTATTACTACAGTATTCATCAAATCGAACAAACCTTATAGTTGTAGTAGATTCAATCATAGGCAAAAACGATATGTCATGATATAATATTGTACATATAGCAGATTAAATAAATAAATCTTGCATTTATTCAAATATATGTTACATTTAATTTTTAGATAAAAAGAAATATAGAGAGGAAATAGTATCGTAGAGTATAATAATTTACTGTTTTGTTACATGCTTGGTATTTCGCTATTGGAAAGTAAACTACTAAGGTATTATATATTCAATTTTTTTACATTATTGTATGTTGTTCGTGAAGTGTTATTTTGCTTGTACTCTGTTTTCGTGACCTCAAGCAGAATTATGTTCTTATTTATGGTTTTCTACTTTCTTAACTAGGTAACTAACGATCAATTTTTTATGACTGCACGCTTATGGTTATGTTTTTTTTTGTTAAATAAATAAAATCTTATTTTGTGTGTATGTGTTTGTTCTATTTTTTGTTTTCGTTTTGTCTTGTGTTGCTCAGTCGATCCAAGAACAGCGGAGTACTTCACCGAGGGGCGTGAATGTGTTAACTGCGGTGCAATAGATACACCTCTTTGGCGTCGAGATGGCACTGGCCACTACCTCTGCAACGCATGTGGCCTCTACCACAAGATGAACGGCATGAACCGCCCTCTAGTTAAGCAGCCTCGTAGATTGGTACACACACTACGTTTATTTTTTAATTGAGTTTGCTCTTATATTCATGTTGGTGTTGTCGTTTATTACCATTCCTTTTTTGTATGTTGTTGACGTAATTTACGGCGGCTACTAAACAATATTGTATTCGGTTCAAAAATTAATACCATCGCATATAATTCACGATGTACAGTGTGTTTGGATTATTAAAGTTATTAGATAAATGTGTAGATCAAACAGCAAACCTTTTTAAAGACATCTTCTTTTTTTGAAGTTAAAGCTTTCCCAAGTAATATGGCAAAATGTTTCCTTTGCTATTACACGGAGATGAAAATATGTAAAATACCCAGATATAGAGGTAGGGAGAACGCTCTTTGACGAGTCAATTTTATGGGGACGCATAAAAGGCTGCCATTTTGAAGGGTGTAATATCGTATGTGCTACACATGACTATGACTATTTGTTTTGTTAAAAGTTTAATTGAACAATAATTTTCACAACAATTTTGTGAAAAACTCTTTCTGAAGTTGAACGACCATTTTATGGAAACAACTGCTTTGTTTGGTGTAATGAACTGGTGCAAGGAATTGCATGGAATCTTACATCTTGCACTGTGTTTATTTTTATCTCAACAAAGTTTTGCCAATCTATGTATTTCATGCGGTATTTGGTTAAATGAAATGCCCGCTAATTGGAAATTTTAGCATTCACTGAGTGCAAAGTAGCGATTTATATCTTTATTTATTTATTTTAAAACCATGACAAACTTAATGACACGTATCTTGAATAATACCACGAGTTTAGGAATGTACTCTTGCTTTTGATATCGACTATAATTTGTTTCCACGAGTGTTGCATTTGCACAAGGTAAGTAAAATTGGAAATTTACGATTTTCTGGGCACCCATGCATTACATACTCTCATTTCTATTATAACAAAAACTGTTACTACGGAAAGAAATGAATTTAATGTGCTAGAAATGAATTCAATATCGTGATAGCCGTTACTGAAAACCCACATATTAGCTAAGGTGAAATTTCGCGCCAAGAAGATACTAGTAGGTGTATACAAAGAATACTACATAAGTATAAATTCCATCCCTACAAAATTCAGTTGCACCAGGAGTTACTCGAAGACGACTTTCCCCGGAGAGTTGCTTTTTGTGAATAGGCTCAACAACAAATCCATGGTCAGGGAGATTTCTTTGATTTTGTTCTGTCTGTGTCTGTCATAACTTTCATTGCTTTTCTACAATCATGGAGACTAAACGTAAAACTAGATGGTCTTTGAATGTTTGGAGTGGTACAATTGTAAATGACGTTATTGGACCATATTTTTTTAAAGGAGAGTAAATTGTCAAATTTACTTAGATTTTTTAGAAAATCAGTTGCTGTTATTGTTGGAAGATATTCCTTTAAAGATTCTTCAAAGAATGTGGTATTTACATGATGGAGCTCCAGTACATCACACTGGATTCATTCATAACTATCTTAATACTAACTTTCCTGGTAGATGGATAGGAAGAGGAGAACCAATTGCATCGCCAGCTTGACAAAAATAGACTTCTTTATGTGGAGTTACACATATATATAAAAGACCGAGTCGAAACCTTTCAACAATATCAGATGATATGAAGAACAGAATAAGACAAGTATTTCATAGTATTTATATAGATATGATAAGGAATGTAAGCCATTCGTGTGAGAAACGTTTACAATGCTAGACATTTTGAACATTTCTTATAAAATTTGTTTATTAATTGTAAATGTTATTTTTTTCTAATTGTGTTATACTTAACTTATATAACTTATAAATAATTTATATATAACAACTTTTCTTATATCGAAATAAAAATGAAAAGTTAATTGAAGCAAATATTTCACGGATAACTTGATGTATTGAAATAATTTCTATAAATCTCTATTTTTTCTAATAATTTCAAATATCTCCTCAACTATTAAATTTAGATATAGAGAATGCTTAATAGAAATGAAAGTACGTAATGTATCCCTTCTACTTTTGATATAACATACATGGGTGTCGGTTTGAAAAAAATTAGAAAATCGTAAATTTCCATTTTGACTTACCCTGTATAAATGCGACACTCGTGGGAACAAATTACAGTTGATATCAAAGTAAGAGTATATTCCCATACTCGTGGCAGTATTAAAACGATGAAGTATTTATTATTAATCAAGACACAAGTTACTGTTTGTCATATTTTTAGAATAGAATTGATTATATCTTTTCAAATACCCATATACCCATACAACGTAGTGAAACCCTATGTTGGGAGTATGGGGGAGATGAGCTTGGCCAAAATTTAAATTAATATATAGGATGTTCCACTTAAAAAGACATAAGTTAGGTTCACCTTGGAATTATGGAACACAAAATGTTGTGTTTAGCAGAGTCTACAAGTTTTTTTATATCTCTTTTAATAGCAGATATATTGAATATTGATATATAATCGGATCACTGAAATACTTCACTAAAAACTCTTACCACAATACTTCACTTCGTTTCAATAGCTATATTATCAACATCAGCAGTAAAACTGCAATCCAGTAATTTTAGTCCGATTAAAATTTAACCAATCATAACCCAACGTAGGTAATTTTTCTAAGTGTAATCATGTTAGAAACCAATCTTGGTTTATAATGCGTTAAAATATAAGCAAATCCTTTTGCACTTTGCAGATCACAAGATGAGTTTTCTTCAGAATATCCAACCGCAATTGGTACATCTCTTTCGAATTATAATCATAAAATTATATCAGCTGAAGCTTTAAAACTTAGAAACAAGTCTGAAGTAGGAAGATCTAAGTTTTTTCCACCATTTGTGATTTCTTTCAAACGACTTCTCATGGTATCAAAAAAAAAATATTTTTTAAAATGTTAATAGTAACATTTTTTGGCAGATTTGGCAGATGTATTGTTTTCCTGGGGTTAGATAACAGAAAAAAAATAATTAAATACTGAGTTCCACTCGTTCTTACCGTTATCATAAGATAACGGCAGCAAAACATTGTGGGTATCAACCGAGTGTTTGTGTATTGGAGTAAATCAAGTTAGATAAAACGTTTGTCAAAGAACGGTGTACCTCAATAAAATGGTTCGCACCGCAAAAGTGTTTTTTTTTCAATAGTTTGTGTGAAAATTGTGAAATTAACTACGACCGAAAGAATCCAAATCCTTATGATGGTTGGATATGGTGACAGGAAACGTTCTCATAACGAAGTTAGCCGTTTATTCAACGACGTTCATCCGGAGCGAACTTCTATAGCTAAATCAACGGTTTCAAGATTGGTTGCTAAATTTAGAGAAACGGGCGAGGAAAGACGGCCGCCTCAAATTAGCCACTAATGAGGATCGATCTCTAGATGTATTACTTACTGTAATGGATAATCCAATTATGTCAACCACTCAGCTGGCATTAAAAAATGATATAAGTTCGAAATCTGAGATACAAGCCCTATAGGATACATCTTCTACATGAGCTTAACGAAGATGATCCGGACAGGCTAATGCACTTTTGTGGAACAATGATGGACATGTCTAATAATGATCCCACTTTTTTCAATAATATTTTATTTTTTGACGAAGCTACGTTTTGTCTTAATGGATTTGTTAATAGGAATAACTACCATTATTGTTCGACTGAGAATCCACATTGGATGATGGAACATACACAGCATCCTCAAAAACTCAGTGTGTGGGATGGCATCGTTGGGCAACGAATCATAGGTCTACATTTCTTAGAAATATGGACCTATGATGGACGACTACTTAAACTTAGTGCTTAACCACATTGTACCAGACATTTTGAATCTGTTTCCTAATGGTAATCAACCAGGTATCCCAAACCATGACCTATGGTTTCAACAAGATGGGGCTCCGCCTCATTATGCAACTAGTGTTCAACAGTACTAAGATCCAATTTTTCCCGGTTATTGGATTGAACGTTGGGGTTTTATTGAATGGCCCGCTAGGTCACCCGATTTAAACCCATTGGATTTCTTTCTGTGGGGCCGGTTAAAAATAAAAGTATACAAGGAGAAACCCCAAAACTTAGAAGAATGAAAATTAGACGTGAGATACAAGCCGTATCACCTAATGGGCTGCAAAATACTATTCGTAATTTTTGGGAACGTCTAGAACACTGTCAAGGGACTTCACTTTGAACATTCAATTTAATTCTTTAATTTTTGTATTTTTATTAAATTTGATTTTTTTCTCAATATTTTTGTTATTTAACTTCATGAAAACAATATACATCCATATTAAGAAATTTCCAAATCTGCCAAAAAATTTTAACGTTAAAAGAAAATTTGACAAATGGTCGAAAATAATAGAAAATAACTTGTCAAACAAACTTCGTTAATAACATTTTTTTCTAAAGTTTATATTTACCGAAATATTAGACTAATGCGTTACTTTTGCCGAATCCTGTATAAATCGCTGCTTTTCACTGTTTACCTGCTTTAAAAATAACGCGGGTATTTCATTTAACCAATCACGACGGATGATTTCAGCCTGTAATTCCGGCAGTAAAGCACACATTCGCCAATTTCTTAGCGTAATGCGTACGATCTTTATTGCCTGAACTACCAACTTAAATTATCGGCGAAAATGTAAAAAATGCCAAGTGGATAATACTGTAACATACCTGAAGTCAAATATTAGTCATATTTACGTACCAGTTCTAGTTTTAGTTTCCTGTCGTATATTGCCAAATGTGGGCATTAACTTGACTTTTAATAAAAATTTAAATTTTCCCCGTGTACCACTCTTCAAAATGGCAGCATTAAATTTTATCTTCTTGAAACGTATTCTCCTCCCCTTTATACTTCTGAAAACACTTTTTAATATTACCAACATTTTCAACAATTGGGAAGCAGATTCTGTACATTTGATTTAATTTTTTTTTTGAATGAAGTCTAAATATATTTGCCTTTCCTTGACTCATCATGGTTTCATAGTACATAGTACAATAATTAAGTTAAAAATACAAACGTTATTATCATACGTAAATATTTGCTGTTTAAACAATTAATTATTTGCTTCCTTAGAATAGACTTTTTGACGTTACAAAACATTAAATTACAGTAAGTTTGTTCTAAAGAGATTTGAGAAGTTAGTTACTTTTTAAATTATTTTATTTTACTTATTTTAAATTAACCACTCATATGAGCAATACCTTGATGCATTATTTATATATATATATGTTTGCTGAATTACAATCTACTTAACGCAGTTTGGGAAACTTCTTTCAACGAAAACAAATAGTCAAACACCCTGTACATCTACTAAAAACATACTAACTTTACGAAATCGTCGTATATCCATAAAAAAATGCACCCCCCGGTGACGAGGCTACGCTGCTGCTTGTAGAGATAAATATAGATAAATATTAGATAAACTGCAAAAAAATAAGAATGATTGCTCTTTTTTTCAAAAGTAGAATGATATCCCTTTGTCTTTGTAATTGATGTAGCAAACCGTAGTCGTAAATGTTAATCTTTAACTCCCTTTGTTTGCGTTCCAGTGGCGGCAGAGCCGGGAAACCCGGGGGTTGTCGAATACTACAAGAACTACTACACCGGGTATAGTAATGGGGCCACTCGTGCCCCTGTGCACGCCACTGAAGAAAAATCGAGTCGCCGTTTGGTAGGTTCAAAATATCCCACTATATATACCACTGCATTATTACTTTCTTTTTTTTTTCTTTTGATCTCTTTATTATTTTTTTTGTTAATGTCTATTCCTTAGTTTTTGAAAACACGTAGCTTACGCGTTGTACTTTTCTGTTTTTCTTTTTTTTTGTTCTGTTATTTTCCTTTAATATTCGTTAACAATAATTCTATATTTTCTATGTTGGATTACTTACGTAGTGGATCTTGTGTATAGTAGAAGGCAAAAGAAGAGCTAAAACAATTATTGTTAACGTTTTCGTTCTTTTCAATTCAAAATCTAAAAGAAATCCATACTTCTATAAACTGATTAGTATACAGTGGCCCCATAATACCCAGGAAGCGGAGTATGGCAGTCTTACATTTTATACTCACAAAATACTTTTAACTTGACCTAACAGATAGCTAAATTCTTTTTTTGGGTTACGACTTGCTATACTCTGGTTCGAATTTCAAATTATTCGCTTAACATGCATGCTTCTCATTTGTCATTAACACTCTATCAATCGAAAGAACGCATTTCAAAGCTGCAATCTTAATGGGCAAACTTTGAAATGTCTTCTAGGCACTTTCGTTCACATTTCTGATGGAATTTTATTCTAGTCTGCATCCAGGCGAGTAGGATTAACTTGCACCAACTGCCATACCAGTACGACCTCGCTTTGGCGTAGAAATGCGTTGGGTGAACCAGTTTGCAATGCGTGTGGACTCTATTTCAAACTGCATGGAGTTAACAGGCCAATGGCAATGAAAAAAGAAAGCATACAGGTAAGAAACATCTAACAGTAATATTTTCAACTTGTTACTTGATGCAACTAACAAATTGTATTGTTTTAGACACGAAAAAGAAAACCTAAAGGTAGTAAAGATTCCAGTTCAAATAATAACGGAATCCCAACAAGTATGCCATCATCAACCGCGAATATCAAATTGGAGCATAATATCAATACTATCAAGTTGGAACACCCCCCTATTGGTAAGTACTTAACCACATTTACATTCTTTAACATAATTTTTGAATTATGGTATGGGAACATCATCTCTTTTAAAAAATATTTCGATTGCCTACATTTCATCCACGGTCTTCAAACAAACGATATCCTTTTAATGCATACTCTTCAATTTACCATACAATATATCAACAGAGTTACATTTTTTGAAAATTTTCAGGAAGATCAATAATTCATGGCTTGTATTAAAATATTCATTCGTGCATATCTCGAATAAGAATGTGCCAAAATAAATCATTTGTCATTTTTGAGAGAGAGAGGATGAAATATCAAATCTCAAATTTATGTAAAAAATGTATCTCTTAAAGTAAAAATTGACCCGTTTCAGAATTTGTCAGTGAGATTATTATTTCAAGAATTCAGTTACCTTTTCAGTGACATCTATCTTGAATTTCTGAACCTGTGCGCTATGATCTATAAAGAAACAAAATTTCTTGCTATTAACTAACTATTAGCCTTCGGTATATAGAAATTGACCACCAAAAATATGCCGGCAGGTGAAATTGACCACCAAAAATATGCCGGCAGGTATAACATTATGAATTATTTGTATAAGTATATTAAACTGATGATTTTCATAATATTATTAAAAGAAACAATGAGAAATTTGATTAATATATTGGCATCCAACGGCGAATACTGAAAAACTTAATTTCGTCTGTAAAAACGAGAAAAACCATTCGTTTCAATGAGAAATTTATTTAGAATACTCCCACACATTACAATCATAGTTCTGCCCACGTATTTTAAAGACCATATATTTAAGAAATCGTTTTTGTAACGTTTGTAACGTTTCCAGTGAGTGAATGTACTTGTAACATAGAAAACTATTGCAGTTTTCCATTTAAATTGCATCTCACCTCAATTAAAGTGATATGGGAAGAATTATTCGCGAGAGACCCACTTAAGCAAAAGTGAGGAGTATAAAGTCTTAGTTAAAGTGATTTGAGTAGAACCCCATAGAAACAAATAGAAAAGATTTATTCTCCTTCATAGATATATTATGGTGTTCTGGCTCTTTGGACACAGAAACTTCTCAATCACTAGAGACAAAATCTTGTGAGGGTGGATGCAGTTGAAAGGGAAATTTCAGTATGGGAGATAAAGGAAAAGAGAACAAGATTTAATGCTAAAAGAGACGGGATATTAAAAGGGAGATAAATGTTTAAATTAATAAGTTTAAAAAAACATTTATCAACAGACCTATGCAAAGGCGGCTATAAAATTCCAATTTTTAATATACGAGCTTCGTTTAAACAATATCCAATTCTGACTCTACCAATGGATGTGATAAATTTCCTTGGAATTGACGGAATACTGTTAAATCATGGTTTGACTTGCATTTGATCTTGCACCTCTCAAAAATGCTGTTCTTCAATAGCTTGTGACTCTTTCCACCAGTCTTGCCATTGACTCTTTTTTTTTTTAATTATATAGCAAAATGAGGGTTTTTTCGTCTAAGGGGAATTGGTGATTAACCAGCTTTCACCAGTTGGCCAGCTCTCTCATTTCCAAAAGTTCCGCAATCTCTAGCGATCTAGCATAAACAGACTATTTGTTTAAATTGATCAACATTCAATATGAAAAATATAAAGTCTATAATACCCACTGCAGCTTTTGAGATGAAAAAAGCAACTCATTTAAGAGTATTCTTCCTTAGATAGTTAAATGAACCAAATCAAGTGAGGTGAGATTATCTGAGAGTCATGTAAAAAGGAACATATACAATGCAAGTGTTAAAATCTTGGTATGTTCTTGTAATAAACGCTGATAATTTATAACCCCCAAAATGAACATCAATAATATAATTGTTAAAAGACAATTTTGCATTAAACAATACACATAACTCTAACGGTTGTACAAGCTTACTATTTCTCACCATATAGTCATGGTTAATGTTTAATTATCAAATTAATTAATACCCGCTAAATTAGTAGCAAAAATTCAGAAAAAATTAACTCTGACTTAAGAAGAAACATCAAAATTCTGACAGTTTAACATTATGTTACAGAAACGTCAATTACAATTGTTTAGGGTGTTTTAAAAGGGCCCACGCAGATGCAAAATGTCGTGTAAAAAATCTGATCGCCACTTTTGAGCCATATCTCCTGCTCAAAGCATGTTCAACAACATTACAATAGATATACAGTTAATCCCTCTAAAAAGGATACTCTCTTAAAACAGACATCCCTCTTCAGCGGACATTATTTATGGGCGCATATTGTATTATTATTTGCAAATATGTCGTCCCTTTTGATCAGGCAAAAGTTATTAGTTATATGTATTTGTTAAACAAGTCGTTCCGTCTGAGAACATGTGTACTCTAGAAAATTGTTAGTTAAAATACAATTTAGAGCATTTTCGGTCGTATTTCTGATGAATATATGCAACTGTTTTTAAATAAAATTTGTTTTTTTTTCTTACATAATCTTTGCATACTAAACCAAAGCTGTAACTTATTATTTTAGAAGATATGGATACAGGGTGTGACGTTTAAACTGTTGGTTAGCCGAATTCTAGGAATTATTACTAGTTGAATGCTGAAAATTTGTCTTCGAGGATTTTTGATACTGTTATTTCAAATAAAAAAGGTTGGTTATGCCGAAAATGAACGTCACTTTACTTATTTTAAATAGAACACCTGTATAAATTTTCATTTTCTGGTAGCACACTTTATTCTACATAAGTTCTGTTAAGATTTCCCTTGTTTGAGAATGGATGACCATTTTTGAGAATGAATTCTAATGAATTTTAACGTTTTATTGACAGCGTAATTGAAAGTCAATAACTGAAAAAGTGTTCCAGTTGCCAGGTTGAAATTTTCTAGTTATGTACACAGTACATTGTACTACTGTACAAAGTTAAAAAAAATTAACATTAATAATACGGGCCGTGCAAAAAGTTGTTGACTTATATATATCAATAAGAAGCAATAACTCGCTTATTTTAAACGGAACACCATGTATATTGTTATTATCAGCACATATGATTTTCCTTACTATTCTTTACAGGAGTCAATTAACACTCCCATTACCTATCTCTATTAGTTTGAGTTATTTAAATTTTTTCGTGTTAAGAATAAATTCAGATAATTCTAGATATAAAGATTAAGCAATTTAATAAGTAAGAGAACTAATTTGAAACAAGAAAACAAGCAAACAGACAAATTAAACAATAAAATCTTATAGAAGGTTATAATAAAAATGTCTACCGGGCAGTTCTAAACATTTGTAAATCTTTTTTAAATTGCAATGACTTTTTCATACGAAATTATGGCATATAATTGAATATTACGAAAAATAAACATAAAAAGTGATTGCCAGTTGAAGCTACTTACTTAAAGTTAAATATTTATCTAGTTCGCAAAACACGATTATCTTTTCGTTAGAATTTATTATTTTTATCTCTTTGTTGATTTTCACGTCAAATCTTCCGTTGTGTGTTTAAAATAAGTAAGTTATTGCGTCCTATTGGTTACTACAAGTCAATAATCTTTTGTGTCATCCTGTATCATTAATTTTATTTTGTACAGTAGTACAGCGTACTGGCTACATAACCAGAAAATTTCAGCTTTGTAGCTTAAACGCTTTCCCAGCCGTTGTCTTTCCATTGCGTTATCAACAAAAAATCGACGGTCAAGATGGATTTCTAGGAAATCTTAACAGAACTTATGTAGAATAACGTGTGCTATCAGAAAATGAAAAAATATACAGAGTGTTCTGTTTAAAGTAAGCAAGGTAACATTCAACAAACTCTCTATCAATATAATTGCTAGATAACTCAATCGTTCTTGTAACATTGATGAACTAGGCTGGGGTGTAACATCGGTTAGTTTGTTTATTTTAAAATGCAGATACAGTTCAAAGGTGAAGTTCTTCTACGTGTTATTCACGATATCATTCTACTCTCTAAGCTCGAGTTCGTTTATTTCTAATGATAATGATCAACTGGCGAAGAAATGGAATAAGATAAAATAATTTACACCGAAAAGTAGCAAAATTCCTTACAAGCATTTTTTTATCGTAAGACTAAACAGTCAATAATTTATATTCTTCAGACTGTTTTGATTTCTGCTTACTCAGTTCGTGCCGCCTAACAGCACGTTTTCCTTATTGATTACTTGTCACCGATGCAGCCCTTTACATTGGCCGCCTGTGTGCAACGCACATTTCGCGCATCCATACGCCACGGGCCTGATCAGTATCAAAAATCCTCGATGACAAATTTTCAGCATTCAGCTAGGAATAATTCCTAGTATTCGGCAAACCGACGGTTTAAACGCCTCACACTGTATGCTTCTTTAACAATAACTATTTATGTTTAAATTTATTTTTGAATTAATTGTCTAGAAAACAACCATCATACTCAAATTATTCTTTTAGACCTTTCTAATACGATCATTTTTAATTTCAGATACCTACAATGAACTAAGAAGCGTAGCATCTATAAGTCAACTACCTCACACCGCCACCTCTTCACCCTATATGTACACTAGCACTGCCACCCATCAGCGCACCCTATCACCATACGGATCATCGCAGTCTTCCCCACAGATCGAGTACTACAATAGCATCATTCACCAGACGAGCCCGAGCCCACCTTCAACCCAATCACCTAGTCCAAATTCATCGCACATAGTACACAACAATAACAATAACATGAAGGTCATCATCAACGGCGAAATACCCGCAGATCGACCTACAGTTGTATCGCTCTCCTCCTAATTCGCAATATAATGATGCGAATCTGTTTTCTACATGACAAACATGAGAAAAAGGTGTTTCGTATATGTGTATGTTCTATGTTTGTGTAGAAATTACGTATTTAAAGACAACGTAATCGAATTTTTTAAACATATCTGATGTAAAAGAAAGATATAAGAATAATTTGTAATCGATATTGTTTGGTAATTTGTACGATTTACGAATTATTAGCTGATAAGTTTTGTTTTTTTTTAAACAAGAAATGTTTGTGTACAAATTTAGTCTGTAAGAATTTTAATTGTAATATGTTAATGTATATTTTTTACTTCCAATCTGAAAGTGAGCATTCACGAGCAAATTGATGCACAGAATGTTAGGAGTTTAGTCTATTAAAATGTATTACAATTGGTACTTGCGAAAATCAGATTTTCTGATTACATATTGATTACAACAAATATTTTTCTGATTTGAACTTAAATTTTGAAGTTCCTAAATGGAGATTACGCTAATACTATTCATTGGGGCCTTTGAAGTATTCATTTTTAATGAATAAGGGCTTCTGTATCTCGTTCCTCTTGGAAAAGTAAAAGTAGAATGTGCTATAGCATACACATTTTTTTTTTGAGCAAAATCTCGGCGTCTCTTGTATCACAATTTAGTTGGGGTCCTTTGTTTGCATTCAATTCCAAGAAGACGTATCCAAAGTGCATCAAAATTTAATTTTAGGTCATTTAAGGGAATGTTTTTTTGGTGAAGAGCTTTCTATCGTCATTCAAAAAACATACCGTACCAATTGTAAAAATTGACTAATAGATCAAAGCCAGAACAAGGCTAAACATGCGAATTATATTTTTCTATTTAATTTTTATTTGGAAAGCACTAAACTCCTAATATATAGCATTCAAAATAAGACTATTTTATAAATAATATTTAAATTATATACATAATAATTTTACAAACGTATGTCTTCTATTTTAGCATATAATTTTATATAAAGAAAATATATAATTACACAAACTGTACATAAAATATATAATTTGTATATTACATATACATTTATAATTGTCTTAATGTAATAAGAGAGATCTTTATTCTTAATTGTTTCGATCATTTATCTTCTCTGATTTAGATCTGTTTGTATTCATTTCTAAATCATAATGAGTGTCGAATCTAATCAATCGGTTAGCATTAAATTACTTGATTAAGTCTTGTCTTTCTTCCTTGCACTTCCACTGTATTGCTTTTGTATTTGACACTTGAAAAATTAATTTCTCTAGAGGAAGCGTTAAAAAAATAAGAAAATAATAAGCCAAAGATCTTTTGATTTGTTTTGCTTACTCTTTGTTTGTTTTTTTAGATGTACAGTAATTTTATTTTCTTTGCCTAAGTCTCTTTTTGTGTTACGTTCTTATATAATGTAAAGTATGTATGACATAAATTTTATTGTAATAGTTAGTTCGTATACGTTCTATTTTTGTTATGTACCTATGTATTATACATATATGTTTTTATCAATAAATCACAAAATATATTATTGTAATTAGTCAATTGTTCTTTTTTATACAATCCTGTAGTCACCTTGATGGAAAGCTTGTAAGGTGTAGATCTAAAACGTTACATATGATATCTTTGGCATCTTGGAAACGAAGAAAGATTTTTCTCTAAATGGTGTAACGCAAATGTAATTATTAATTTTTCTAAAACTGTACGTCTGCAATTTAAAAGTATGAGAGGGTAGCTACCTTTGTATGACTGACTAAAAAATTATACAAACAACGGACTGAGATCCAAATAGATCACACGCATTTTTTTTTTTAATTTAGACTTAACAGCGATCTTTACAAAATTAAATGTAAACACATCAGAGCATTGTTTATACTAATTTATTAAAAAAACAAAGTTCGTACATAAAAACTAACGAACTAACAAATTAAATACTCTCTCCGTCCGAAAATTGGTATACGTTTGAAATTTTTTTGAAAATTAATGAGGCAGTGAAGAATTATAATTAAATATACTTAGTTGGCAATTCTGATGCTAGGCAAACAACTAATATATAGTTGGCTGTTGTCCGATTTTGTGTGTGTCAAAAATGTCAATAGAGTTAAAACCTCATTTCATGAAAAATAATTTTACACACGTCCTGTTCACAAAATGGCAGATATTGTTATAAATAATGAAGTAACCTTATTGAAAAGGAATTCCAAGTTCAAGCAATTAACCGTACAATCTTTGCAACAAAAACAGTTGACGAATTGATCGAATGTGTTGAAAAAGGCCTTGACACTGTTTTTCTAACATTGCAGACTTGTATGTAATCAACTATGTCGGTTGAAGGAGGAAATTCGTATAAGATTCCCCACATTTCCCACAGGCCAAACTTCGGCGTGAAGGACGCTTACCATCTAGTTTAGTGTGTTCCCAAGAAGCCGTAGACAAAGCTAGATCCGTCATCAATTAAATTTTATTCGTAATTATATTTAATAGTACACCAATTTAATCGCAATTTTATCGCAAATTAGCTGAGTCGAAGAATGTTGTGGACAGACGTATTCGCTATATTTGTCGCAAATTTTTCTACATTTTCAACCTGCAGACCTTTGGCAAATTCCACCTTCCTCTGGTGAAGTATTGACGTTGATTAACATTTGCTCTAGCTTTTAATAAATCTGGGAAAACATTTGCCATATATTGTTTCTTACTAAGCTGAATGTCTCTATTATTGTATAGCCGAACAGCATTTTGTTTTATTAGTTCTTTACCCAGTTGTAAAAGAAATATTTTGCGTGGATAAAGAGATCTTTTGCAGTTAGAGATGAATATTTCAAATATGTCTCAGCTGAGCCAACTTGTCCTCAGCCTTACATTGCGCTCTGGTTTCGAAGTTGTCAAATGAATGTGGTTAAATACTGATGATTTCTGGACGTCCTTACCAGTAAAATAAAATTTATTTCTATTGACACAAGGGACGGACTAGGGTTCAACTAGACCCAAAACTCGAAAATGATGATGATTATAAAAGCAAATAACAAAAATTGGCAATGTGTGTACAAAATATGTAAAAAAATAAATGAACTGAAGATGAAAGGCAGATAAACGTTAAGGATTAGAAACATAAAAAGATATAGAAAAAAAATTTAGTGTGGGGTCCGAATAGACCCCTGTCAGTCATACAAGGGTTAATCTCAATCCGTTGTTGATTTTCTGGGCGTAAAAATTGATAACAACCAATATGGTATGTAGAAACTTAATAAACCCTTTCATATTATTAATTCACTTAAAAATAATGTGGATAAAAAATAAGGATACTAGTACACTATTGAATGTTTACTATGCGTTTGTTATATGGGGACAAGCTACCGAATGGAATCGTGTACTTATTTATCAAGAAAGAGTACTGCATTTAATCTCTTCTCTTCCTTACAATTGCTTCTATCACGAAACCTTTAAGAAAACCTTTTAGAATCTTCATTATCCGCTCTATTTACCTATTTAAAATTATTAACCTATGCACATGCTAACAAACACACTTAACTGCGTTTATCATAATTGGGCAGAAGGGCAGAATAAATACGTTCTCGCAAATTTTCAAAAGCAGCAGTTTTTATTCTTACAACTAACAAATGAACGATTTTCTGTTTAAGAGAAACGTTCGTACAAGACATTGACGTTTGACTCATTTGTAAAAAAAAATTCTACAGCCTACTATGCTAATTTTTCAAATGTCCAGCTACTTTTGCATCAGGCCTTATTCAGAAACAATTTTTTATAACATAACTCGAAGGAGTTATGTTACAAAATGGGGCAAGTGGATGAAGATCCACTTGCCCCTTTAATTATGATACGTGTTCCAAAGATGATATTTCCTTAAGCAGACATAATCGTAAAGCTTTCATAAAATCTGCATATGCCGGTAGTTGAATATATAATTTACTCCTAGCCCGAACTTAGACTGTTGTTCCAAGTAAAGAATTTAAAATGGAGTTTAAAAAGTTCTGGTGTTCTTCTTCAATATCAACAAAGTTACTCACTTGACATTCCACATTTTCGTTTAGAAGATTAGATGGTATTAGACACGAATATTTCGTTGCAAGGGCATGTAGTTGTTCAAAACGTACTTTTATTTCTGGAATATCTCTATCCAGTGACAAAAACATTTCTTTTTGTATTTCTTCTTCTAAAGAAAGTTGACGTCACTTCCGTTGACACCGGAAATATAATTGAACTGCCGATAATGGCAAAAATTAATTCACAAAAAATAAAAATCGATTTATTTTTTCTAAAAACGTTAGCATTAGCGGGCAAAAGTTAGCATTCTACTTGATCACGGGTCACCAATACTTTTGATATCTATGAACTTAAAAATTTGACTTCTACAATTTACAAGAGAGGTATTCCTAAATAAACAATTGAGTTAAAAAACAATACAATTTTTGCCTGAATGTAGTAACAATTTGTTTTAGTATCTATTTCAAAAGGTATATAAGTTCATGAAATTTAAAATAAGAACTTGAGTAACACTACTACAGACAAAAATATGTTTCATAACTGATATTAGGAACAAACAAATAAAACAATAATTTAGGATCGCAAAAATTAAAAAAAAATTGTTATTACCGTTTTTTTTCTATAGGTTTTCCAATAAGTAACTTGATAGTAAAATTCAAGTTGTTCTCCATAATTTTCTTGATATCATCAATTTTCTTCGTGTTCATAGACATAGGTTCCTTATAAGCAAGCGTAACTGGTAATTGGGGATGAAAGTTTGGCTTCTGGAGTTTGAAGGTGTGGGATATTAGACCGTTTATACACTCATGGGCTATAATGTATTCTAGAGTAATATTCTGATATCTTAGCTGTCTGTAGTTGTTTATCATGAATTTGGTAATATTTGAAGTATCTACACGTTTACAAGGTGGAGGATTTTGGTCTCTATATGGTGCTTTAGAAAGATGCATACCTCATTCGGCCCTTTCAGAGCCTGTTCTTCATGATATGCCAGTATTATTCTTTATATTGCAAAAGCATACACCCATAGCTTTGTATAATAGAATACTTCTTCCACTGAGATATGTGGAACAGGAAGGTTTTGTGTGTAGTCAAAAATTACTGAGGTTTTGTTATACAATGTTTTTTAACTTCCTTCATTTTTATCCTCATTACTGTTAAACATCAAAAGATTGTGATCAATTGGAGTTCCGTGATAGCTACTGTAAAAACGTCATCAACCTCTAAATTCAGATTATTTCCTTTTCACTTACCCATTTCCAAAATACAGTTAAGTTATGGACCGAAATCTCATTAGCATGTTTATACTAATACAGGTCACACATTTATTTCTTTTGAAGTTTAATAGTAATTGTAAATATTAAGTTTCCCTGAAATGTCCCGGAATTTATGGAAAAATCAAAGGCAACTGGCACAATGTCTTGTGCCAGTTGCCTTTGATGAAACTTGTATACATTTCAGTCATGATCTTTTAAGCAAGTGGTCCGATTATATTTTGCCGAAAAGGAAATATCTGTAGGGGAAATATTTTTGTAATTGCTTGTGCATAGAATTTAGCATTTCCAGATCCAGATTAATCTTCAATTTATTTCTCTAGCATCATATAGAAACAAGTTTCAACTAAGCAACTTTTAATGTTTATGAGTGATGGTGTCGCAAACATGCATTCTTTGGGCCGATCTCTTAAAGAACTCAGTGGTAACTTCTTATATGTAACGTGTAAAACCCATACCCTAAATCTTGCGGCACAAACTATTCCTACATGTTTTCCACTAGTAAATGCATTGATTGCTAGTACAAAGGCAGTGTTTCTAAAGTCCCCGAAACGTACCCGACTATTTCACAAACTGTGTCCTGATTTACTTGAACCACCATAGCCGATTGTTACACGTTGGGGAACATGGTTGCAGGCTGCGTTTTACTGCAACAAATACTTTCATCAAGTAAAGAAGGTAGTTTTAAAATTCAATCCGAGAGAAGCTGCAGCAATCAAGAAAAGCCAGGAAATATTTCAAGATAGTTAGGTTAAAAGACAAACTATTCACAACAATTGCTTCGGACTAGCGGAGGGAATAGAAAAATTATAAAATGTTTCGATGTCGCTAGTGGATTCTGTTCAAATTGTGAATGATGTTCACGCACAGTTATGCGCTGTAGAAGGCGAAACAAATTGGTGTGTAATACGAAAATTTGAAAGTGTTTTAGAGCAAGACTCCGATTTTCTTATATTAAGACAAATCGGTGAAGGTGCGTGTGAAGTTACATTAAGTTGTTTCAAAGATTATTTTAAATATGCAAATATAACATCGCTAGATGTCGAACGGTCGTTTTCGGCATTAAAAAACGTTTATTCCGCACGTCGTACTCACTTGACTGAAACAGCTGTTTAGCTAGTTTACGACCCTTACCAACTTCTTTGTTAGATCGAATGTACAGCTGGTGTTGCGCGAATGGAGTCTTTTTACATTTTGACAAAACTAAGTACATTTTGTTTCACACTATCCAAAAGAAAATTAATTCCTATCCAAATTTATAGATTTCAAGTAACATTATTAACCATTCTAGTTCAGCTAAATTGTTGGGAGTAACTTTAGCTTCGTCGCTGAA
The DNA here is from genome assembly GCA_029619315.2 of Dynastes maya. Lineage (NCBI taxonomy): Eukaryota > Metazoa > Arthropoda > Insecta > Coleoptera > Scarabaeidae > Dynastes > Dynastes maya. Next base: position 273,387 of record JAROYE020000026.1, read on the forward strand.
ATGGGACCTTCATTGTCAATCTTTGATTTCAAAATTAAACATAATAATATTAACATTTTTCAATTGCTCTGCTTAATATATGTACAGTCACTTTGACTCATTATTTAACTATTTTGTCTTTTTCTATTTAGAGATTGTACTGTTTCTTTTTTGTTTTGTCGCTTTTCTCTGAGTTATTTCAAACTGTTCGGTCCTTGAAATAAAGTTTATTATTATTATTATATTATACCGTGTTAGAAAGTGGGGAGTTACATGTTTCATTACAGTGTATGCATCTCTGGAGTGATGAAAATTTTATAAATCTATTATTAAAATTATTAAAATCTATTATTAAAACACGTGCCATTAGACATTCATATATCGAAACAAGGTTGCATAAGTACAAAGTTGGATTAGAAATCTAATCCAGTTATAAAGGCCATCAATTGAATACGTGAGTAATTTGACATTAATCTAGCCTTCGATAGATGGCGTTATGTGAGAACGAATTGCTCTCGGTTTTGACATCTGTCATCCATTACATGACGTCTGTCAAAATTTCAAACAAAAAACACAATTAATTTGGTTTTAACAGTCGTCGAAAGCAACCAACTTTTGTGTTTTTTGAAAATGGAAAAAGTCGAATATCGTTCAGTGATTAAGTACCTTCATTTGAAAGGGAAAAACAATGCAGAAATCAAAGCCGAACTGGATGCCGTTTATGGCGAGTCTGCACCGTCATTAGCAACAGTGAAATTTTGGAAAGCTGAATTTGTTCGTGGTCGTAAGAGTATGTTTGATGATGAACGTCCAGGTGCCCCAAAAACCGTCACTACACCAGAAACCATCAACAAAGTCCATGATATGATTATGGCAGCCGTCGAACCAAAGTGGGTGAGATAGCAAAGGCTCTAAACATGTCAACTGAGCGTGTGCATAACATTATACACCAACATTTGAATATGAAAAAGCGCACACGTGTGACGGATTCGAATAAGCTTTTGGCAAAAAATAAAACGCCATCCGAAGGATTTTCTTAGCTGATACGTCAATGTTGATGAAACGTGAGTCCATGGCTACACGCCGGAGGCGAAGGAACACTCAAAGCAGTGGAGAAAAAGCGGCAAAGAAGGCCAAGACCACCCAATTGGCCGGAAAGGTGATGGCGACTGTTTTTTGGGATGCGAAAGGAATTATTCACATTGATTACTTGGAAAAGGGAAAAACAATAACTGGCATGTACTACGCAGATTTATTGGACCGTTTCGACGCCGATTTGACGAAAAAACGTCCTGGTTTGGCTCGCAAAAAAGTTCTCTTCCATCAGGACAACGCATCCGCTCACAGGGCGGCCGTTGCACAGGCAAAATTACACCAATTGGGCTACGAATTGATCGACTACCCACCGTATTCGCCAGACCTAGCCCCCTGTGACTTTTTCGTGTTCCCAAACCTAAAAAGAAATGGCTCGGAGGACGCCGTTTTGCAACGAACGATGAGGTCATGACCGAAACTTCACATTATTTTGAGGAGCTCGAGCCAAAAATGCTGGGAAGGGATAAAAAAGTTGGAAAACCGTCTTATCAGGTGTATTGAGGTAAAAGGAGATTATGTTGAAAAATAAATGAGAAAAAGAGCAAAAATCGTGCGTTTTCTTACTTAGGCTAGATTAATGTCAAACTACTCTCGTAATTACAACAGTTACGCAAGTTCGCTATATTCCAATCTTCTGACCAACTATGCCATATGCCCAAACAACGTTTAGGGATTGATCTTTGGAGAAAGAATGAAAGATAACGAGAATGTACAGAGTTTGCATCTGTTAGCGTGCCGGTTATCAACCAAATTAACATAATAGCTACGTATCTAACAGAGAGAAGAATACTGTGGTGGGAACATTGTGTACTGCCATCTACCGTGAGATGTATGTACATACATCTATGAAGAGTGGGCGATGAATTTTTCTAAATCCAATAAATGCCAATAAAATTAATAAGAGCTTATTCTCTACTTTCGTTATTGACAAACTCATGCTCGACAGAACTTTCACGAAGTACTGTATGAAACCTTGTTCCAAAAATTGCCTTTTGTCTGATGTTATAAAGAAATATTAGGAACTACGCCACCGTGTGTAAAAATAAATGATATATTTAGATTAAAGACGAAAAGATTGTGAAAATACCATTTTATAATAGATTTAATTAAGCCTCGGAACGCAAGACATCTCATTGAATTTGCGTAATGTCTCATTATGTCAACATGTACGCTTACGCTTAATTCAGTACGGCACTTACAACCAAATATTTATCTATTACATATCCTGTGCGATAGCAGCTTGCAAATTTCCAGTTTGTAATACGAGGGTAATCTGAAAAGTTTCAAGCCTTATCATGAAGGTGACGTTATTCGTCAAAAATATTCTGGTAGTATAATTGCATATGCGTTGAAAGATGCTTTTGAAAATTTCAGCCATGTTGGACGCTCAGTTGTTATTTAATAGTCGTTTGTGCCAATAAATTTTTACAGAAATGATAATGACAGATCGATATCCGTTATTAAATTCTTGTCTTTGAAAGGCAATACACCTATGCAAATTAAAGCTAAGATGAACGCTGCTTACGTTGATTCTGCACCATCATTTGCCACAGTGAAATTTTGGGTAGCTGAATTTAAATGTGATCGTACCAGCTTGGTTGACGATGAACGCTCGGAGCCGCCAAAAATTGCAACCATTACCGATAACGTCGGAAAAGTTCATCAAATTGTGTTAGATGATGGTGGAATTAACGTTAGAGAGATACCAGAGGCTCTGCGCATTTCGAAAGAACGTGTTTGTCATATATGGACTGTAGATTTGGGCATGAAAAAGCTAACCGCGACTTGGTTGCCGCGCTTGCTCACTCAGGACCAAAAACGCTTTCGAATCAACATTTCCAAATCCCTGTTGCAGTTTAAGTGAAATAAGTCAAAGTTTTGGCGTCGATTAATAATTGTAGATGAAGCTTGGATAATTCAGTGCTCTCCTGACGTCAAGGCACAGTCGAAGCAGAGCACTGCGAAAGGTGAATAGGTTCCGAAAAACGCGAAGACTATTCCATTGACCGGGAAAGTGATGGCGACTGTTTTTGGGATAGACATGGAGTTGTGATAATCGACTATCTTCAAAAAGGAAAAACAATAACGGAGGCACATTATGCAACATTACTTCACAAGCTGACTGCAGAAATTGCGGGAAAACGGCCACGTTAAAAAAAAAAGAAAGTTTTCTTCCACCAAGACAGCGCACCGTGTCACACTTCAGTGGTCGTCATTGCAAAAATTCACCAGCTGGGGTTCGAATTGACAGAACACTCATCCTATTCACCAGATCTAGCCTCCAAGAACTTTTTTCTGTTTCCTAGGCTCAATGTATCTGTCGGCAGAGATTGTCATCGGATGAGGAGGTCAGCACATTCGTAAACGCCTATCTTGCTTTGTATTATAGGTAATAAAGAAACACCCAATTTGCTTCATGACTTCTTTTCTTTGAAGGACTCTTATAAAAGTCTATATCTAGGCCTAAAAATGTCGAAAAGGAAAATTTTAAGTCTGAGTGCCTAATGCAAATGCTAGCTAAATGATGCTTTGTAGTTTGCATCAAAACTATGATGAGTGTCAATTTAAGTTAAATCTTAATTCATTGAACAGCAAATTCTTCCATGGTACGATTTGTGAACCACCATATTGAAAACAACTACTTACAGGCAGAAGGTCCGTAACAGCGTCCGTTATTAAATTTTTTCACACTTAAAACAAGGTTATATATTTAGTTTTTTAATGTGAAAACAAAAATATTTTTCCTCCACTTGAGATTGAATTTTTGCAATATTGACCACTCAAAGAGTTAGCCTTCGTTCTAATGTTCTGCATGTTTTACGGTTCATTTGTGCTAAATTATACAAATACGAAGTAGGCGCCATAACCTCTCGGCCCGATACTTGATAAAATATAACAATTTTTATTTTTCAATATAATCTCCTTTAACTTCAATACACTTATTGCAATGATCAATTAATAATTTTATACCCTTGTAAAAATAATCTAAAGTGTTTCCCTCAAAATGCTGTAACTCACTGTCGTCCTTAAAACGACGTCCCCTTAAGGTCTTTCTTTAAATGAGAAAATAAATAATAGTCACTTGGAGCCAGGTCCGGATTATACGGTGGATGTTCCAGTTCTTGAAAGCCATATTCGCGGATAGCACCTTGTGAATTGGCGGCAATATGGACGGCTGCATTGTCGTGCAATAATCGAACACTTTTCGTCAATTTTCCTCGACGTTTTGCGCGAATATTATCCCTCAATTTATGCAGCAAAGACGTATAATATGTGCTGTTGACAGCTAATACAATTTCTTCAACAATTGAAATGTTTTGAGGCGTTATCAGTAAAGCAACGCAAACTGCCTGTGGCGGACGCATAAAAGTTTACACAAAATAAACACGGCCGCGACAATTCGGTATAAGCGTCAGTATAAATGCGACTCGAAAGCCAATCTGTTGTGTATCCACCTACGCTGTCGTATACTATATCGTAGTTCTACGTTTGTTTTGAAAATGTTTCCTACGTCGCGAAAACGACCAAAGTTGGACACAATAAGAGAATTTATTGCAGAAATGCCTGATTTAAAGTGTGATGGCGTTAAAATTCAATGTGTGGTGTGTAAAATAAATTTAATGTGTTGGTCGAAAAGTGATTGTCTACGGCACGTAAATAGTGCAGGGCATGTTTAAAAAAAAAAATTCCACACGAGATTATGACAAATTTAAATTTAATTTATGTGTTACCTTTATTGCATGTAATTTACCATTTCATTTACTAAGGAAGAAACCATACGTCTCGTTTTGGAATGAATATTTGGACTTTAAGTTACCAAGTGAGAGAACATTACAGAGAGTTGTGCCGTCTGCTAGTGAGCATGTCGAGAAATGAATTATATCGGAGTTGCAAGATAAAAAACTGTGGTTATGTGTGGACGAAACAACAGATCGTAAAAAACATTTTGTGGTTAATGTAATGGTACGCACAATGGAACCACATCGACCATTACCCTCAATTTTACTAGCTTCCAGACGAACACAACAATGCATTGCCGAAGTAATATCAATGTTGGTGTTAAATACATTGGAAAAGTTTGAACTTTCAACAAATCAACTGTTGATGTTTATGAGTGATGGTGCCGCAAACATGCTTGCTGTAGGTCGATCTCTTAAAAAACATTGTGCTAACTTGTTGCATATTCCATGTAAAATTCATACTCTCAGTCTCGTAGCAGATAGTATCAGAAAATGTTATCCCGAGGTAGACGCTCTAATAGCACATACAAAAGCTGTGTTTGTAAAATCCCCAAATCGTATTCGGGAATTTCATAGACTATGCCCCGGTATTCCTGAACCACCATAATCTATTCTTACTCGTTGGGGAACATGGTTAGAGGCTGCATTTTATTATCTTAAATATTTTGAGAATATAAGGAACGTGATTTTAGAATTCGACCCAAAGGAAGCTGCGGCTGTCAAGGTAAGCCGCTTGAAATTTCGGGATAGTCAAGTTAAAACAGGAAATTATTCAGAACAATTACGTGGGACTAGCGGATGCGATAGAAAAACTACAGAATTCTTGGGTGTCGTTAGTGGAATCTTTGCAAATAGTGCAACATGTTCACGCACAGCTATGCGCGATAGAAGAAGCAAGAAATGTTTGTGTTTTAGAAGGGTTTGAAAGTGTTTTAGATAAAGACTCTGATTTTGGCACATTAAGACAAATTTGTGAAGATGCGTCAACAGAACCGTTAAGTTATGTGAAAGATTATTTTACCTACGCAAATATAACGTCACTAGATGTAGAACGTTCGTTTTCGGCATACAAAAACACTTTTTCTTCACGCCGCACTCACTTTGCCGAAACAACTTTGGAAACATATCTAATGTTACAAATATTAAATAGACATTATCCAGTTTGTGATTTCATGAAGGACTCTTAAAAGGGTAAGTGTTTGAGCACGTATCACATTTAATTTATTTTGTGTAAACTTTTATGCATCCGCCACTGGCTTTCAGCGCAGTTGCGTTGCTCTAGTTATCAGCTTAATTGGCTGATCGGGGCGCTCGTCATCTTCTAGGGATTCTTGCCTCAAATGGAAACATTTTGCCCACTTTTTTACAGTGGAGTATGAAGGAGATAAAACGCCATAAACGCTGTCTAAACTTTGTTTAGTGTAATTAGGTGCATGCCCTTTCTTTGTTAAAAGTTTAATGACCGCGCGATACTCAGTTTTCGTCACCTGAGATGTTTTCATGCACTAGTGACGTTATCTGGCTGGCTACTAAAAACTACTACTCTTCGAGCCGTAATAATTATAGCGTAGGCCTCGTACATGTGCAAATATGACGCAACGGGATTTAAACGCGCTCGAACCTGTATAAACCTGTCAGGATGAGAATTTATGACACTTATCTCATATATGACTTGTGGATTATTTTAATATGGATGTGTAAAAAGATATAAGTGAATCGCTAAAATATATGGACACTGTTGCTACGTTTGCTCACTATGAAACTATAAGGGCGAGGAGTGACGGTGTGCATCAGACTCAGTAAGAATCCAACCGCTGTCAGTATCTGTTCTCCTTGGTTATTTTAGATTTGCTCCGTTTGCATTTCGAAATTATACTGTAGAGTAGTTTTTTTTTTTTAATTATGTTCTTATAAACTAAGATGTCGTTAAGTGGTACTACGGTGGGGGCAGTACTGCAAATGATTGCTTATTTGACCATCTACTATAATAATAGGTTCAACTGAATTTTTACGCATACAAATACAATTCATTTCGACATGGAATTCCATTAGGTTTAGGAAACATGTTTTTGTTTTGGATTATTAGTATTATTATTAGTATATGGCTTTGGCAGACGCCACTGGCCAGTTACCCGAGACACCTAATAACCCGAATGAACACAGGTATCAAAAACGCAGACACACTTCACACCCGGGGCCGATCGAGTGGCTCACAATAAAACAACACAGGTAGGCCCCACAGTGTAAAAGGATCTTTAGTAAAAGGCGAAAGATTTATTCGCATAGAGGGAAAACTTGAGTTTTTGTTTTGGAGTTTGCATCTAAAAGTTTATGAGTTTGATATGCGCTTACTATCATTTGAACATTTAATATATGGGATATTTATAATGAGAAGTTCTATTTATTTTTGGAATTCATCATTTTACTTTTAAATTAAGGACGGCATATACGGCAATAGTACTTATTTGGAAATAATCAACCATTAAAGCCCATCAATAGAATGAAGATCAAGTAAGATGTATTACGTATTTCCTAAAATATGTGTGGAGCTGACACCTCCAGCACGTATACTAGGTGACTGACTTGCGAGCGTGTGCGGTTGCCTAGGCACACTGAGGAGTGGAGAGGGCGATCCTAGCACAGGCGACAACGTTATTCGCTAAATGTATGGGACTACCGCTTATAAATGAATCCTTACCAACCCTAGTATGAATTCGGTATGAAACCAGGTGGACAGTAAATGAATCCCGACCAATAGGAGAATACTTATTTCAACTAAGCATAATTAGAGAAATTGTTGCAAGAATTGATTTTGAACGGATTGTAGAGGGAAAATAGAATAAAAAAGGTGGCAATAGACAAGAAAAAAGTTGGAGAACAATATTTACCATTTATTTAATACATTTTTAAGTACCATATAGTAATAAGGTTGACGTTTCTTTACAATAACTCACCGGCTGATGTAAAAGAAATTAGGTAAGTTAATTTTGGGAGTGCAAAGGATAATCGTACAATAGAAAAACTTATACGCGACATAAACATGGCTGTTCTTCGTATTAACTGATCAAATGAGGGAAGCACCACAACAATAACAATAATGATTATCTCACAAGGCTGTGAAAATAAATATTTACCACACGTTTGTAAACGTAAACTGTAATAGTAGATAGCATAGTAAACAAAAAAAAAACTTATCTTGTAGTTATTAGGTATATCATCAAAGTGATTGTATAACAGTTGAATTCTGAAAATTACATTGCCCATCTATTATGTTAAAAATAAATAAAAATATACGTTGAACATAAAGCTCAGGAAATATCAAAGCTTTCCACGTATTTAAAATTATCTATGGTTAATTATAGAAGGAATCCTGGCATCTTTATTGGAATGTTCAAGCGAATATATAATTTCTTAGATAACATGAATATGTAATCATCAAATCAGTTAATCTTAATGCTCACCATATCCTTATTATTAGATTAAATTCAGAACTGATACTCTTAATTTGAGTACGCGATTTAGAGGAGAAATGTCTTCCCCACAACATAAAACCAAACTTTATGAGAGACCGTTTTTCTATCAAATTTATTATAATTTGAACATCGTGTCTTCAGCCTTTTTGTTTTATATACCTTTAGATTTAAAAAAGTATATGACATCTACTTTGATCTGCAGACGGGTTAATGCACGCAACCACAGTACAATAAGGAAAGCACTGTTTTGTAATTTTATACTTTTTACTTACAGCAGTTTTTGCACATTTATTTATACAAAAATGGCATTTGACTATAGTTTACCTTTTTGCTTTTTACCGCAATAAAGTCATCATTATTATTATTGTTATTATTATTAATTATAGAAATTATGGCATTAAATTGAAATAAATGACATAGAACAAGAAAAAAATACTCAGCGAATGCCGAAAGCAGTGCTGGTTTATTAAGAGTTTCATTTTGTCTTCTACCTATCCACATGAATATGGGCTTGCAATTAACAAAGGACATCCGAAGAGTGCTACAGATGTGAAGGCCAAATTAACAGTATATAAGACATGCTTAAGATCTATTATGACCTATGGTGTAATAATATGGTTAACTGCAGCTAGAACCCAGCTAAAGGAACTAGAAAGGTTCAGAACAAGATATTGAGTGATGTCACTGCATCACCATGGTTCGTCAGGAACCAACAGCTCCATGACAACTAGGGAGTGTCAAGACTTACTGATTTTCTCCGTCAACTGTCCTTGGAGACCTGCGAGCGGGTAAAAATCTCCAGCTGGTGAGGGAGTTGGCGATCGCGCTACCGAACCGACCACCACCTAAGCACAAGGTGACTCGCGTTGCCGATTTACTAAAACCAATAGAAGAGGAGAGACAGATCCTTATTACAGCGGCGGCACTAATTTCCATCTTTAAGAAGTGACCTTGCAGTCGGTGAGATGGAGGCCAACTCTGAAGGTTAAGGGAGCTCACAGAACTTGCGGTTCAACTCTGGAAGAGAAGACGGATCTAGGAACTATTAAAAGATCCATAGATAATAATTTAATACAAAGGTATAATAATGAAATCAAGGATGACGTAAAGGTGTTCCTGACAGCAAAAGGAAAAACGGAAAGCATGGAATATAACGCGATGTGGATTGTTTATGAAGGTTTTTCATATTCTATTTTGTTCTAAATCACCTTCACAAATTAAAAGAATACTACGCGTTGACACTTAAATAAAGCAAGAAATTTTATCAAAAGGAATTGAAGGAAAGAAAAAGAATTCCATTTTTAAATATATTTGAGAATAATAATACACATTTTATTATATGCTGTAGACTTGCATATATGGAATTTATTTTGAGATGATTCAGATACCGCTAATGTAATCGATCATAAATAACGGTATTTATAGGCGTAAAGCCAAAATCACTAATGCATTAACAGTCTACCAAGAATTTTCATAATTTTAAAGCGTTATCAATTTTATTTATCATCTACCACAAGGTGTCGTCAACATAATTACAACAAGATAAGATATCGATCTTATTTCGATATTCTTTGTTAATTAACAAAGTCATACTTAGAGGCCTTTTCTCGATTAAAATAAGGTGAGGATTGATTTTCCTTTTGAATTTGGTACAGGTACTTCTGAAATATGTTCAGAAAGGGCTATCAAATAATTTGCTTGTTGCAAAAGCGTTTCCTTGGATAACCATACCCACATATATTTATATCTGAATAGTTAACACTGCAATGTATCTAATCTATTCTGATAGGCCTATCATCGTATTTATTTATCTCCCACCTGCAGCATCGTTGTGAATGATAAAAGGATGAAAGAAATTCCTTACGTAACGAATGCACGAAGAAAAGCAGTGTTAAAACGCAAGAAATTTCGAATTTAAATCAAAACGCTAATTTTCTGTTCGGTAATCTACGACAAGATGGCGGCTCAATCTAATACGTCACTTGATCAAACATTGTCACACCCTATTATATGTATATATCGACTCCACATTTACACTCATTTGTAAATTTTACTCGAAAACGTTTGCACGTTTTCCCAGAGGACGTTCGATTCAATTGCTAAGGAGTTCAAGTGGTAGTGGTGTGTAAATACCTTCTCATTTTGGAAAATTCTCTCCGTCGTCATCCTAGGTAGGTGATTTTATACTATTTTCGTAGGATTTTTCCCTGATTCTGGCACCAACGCGGCATCCATTTTTCGCACAAACACCGTGTTTCCGTTATTTTCGATTCAAAATCAACCTTTTTAACCGAGATCTTTTCAACAATCGTTGAACACTTTTACACCTGGTAATCTCTTTGGTAACTAAATTTATATCACATAAGCACTTTATTTAACTTTAGCGATATGTTAACATATCTGTGTAGATTATACTGATAATAACAAGATTTGTTTATGTATGCCTTCGCATGATCATGAAACATCATATCGTGTTTTTTGGTCGATTAGGCGTGATATTTTAATTTTTTTTTCGAAAATTTGCCACGATGAAAATTCGCCGTTCTTCATTGATAATCGAAAAAATAGCCTGTATTTTGTCGAATCATCGCGACCGCCATCTTGTACTAAGCGTTAGCTTTCAGTGATGAAAAATAACATATGTTTGGCATATAAGTTGCTTTAATTTTAACGAAATTTGTGCAAGAAATTTGTTAAATTTGGGAAAGCAAAACTTAATATTTTTTGGGACATTGATTGATAAGCAAAAAAAAACAAGGAATAATAAGTGGTTTAGGCTTTAATCAGTAAGCATTTTTCTAATTCTTTTGAGCAAAAAAGCACATTCCTTTCAAATTAACTTATATGTATATAGTAAAGCTGAAATTTTGCGTGTTCTAAATTTTATTTCTGTTATATAGAAATAGCGTTATTTGAATACATGCATTTCTGTTAGTCAATAAGTTTAAAACCAAAGAGCTCACTCTGCAAATGGTTCTTATTGCTTACTTGGAAGGGTTTCCATTTGTTAACTGATTGAATGGATTTTTCTCATAGGAGTCTTTTTTAATGCATTTCTATAGTACTTTTAGCGGTCGTTATATTGCAAGCAACATTTCGCAATGTCCTCCCTACCAAAATTGAATTACTCCCACCCTCTTCGAATAAATATATATTTTATGTCATATAAGAAAGGATGAACGAATCCGTAGAAATTGCGACGTCAATTAATCTAGAAGACAAACGATACCCCATTCTCGTTGTCAGTTTGCGATTGTTTCTAATCAAGAGAGGTGCCTTATCACGCCGAATATAATTTGATTTCGACTTATCTGTATAAGGTAATAATGATAATATATTGCTTTAATCCATTTGAATCATGCTTTAACCTGATTTAAGAAATAATTTTTTTTTTCGCCTTTGTACGTGCTTCTCAATCGTTAGTTTTGTTTCTTTAGAAAATCTGATTATTAGTTACTAAATTTCATGATAAATCCAATTCAAAGTCGAATATTTTTAAAAGAAATATTGCACAACTGCTCTTGCAAGATGGTTGCTTGCCTATACTTACTTTATTTAGCGCATCGGGAAAACTGTGTTTGGCAATGCGTAAAACGCCTTGGATAGAACATACATGTTTATTCCTTGTATCTCAAATGTGAATGGATGTTTTGTTAACGATAACTTAGTAAAATATTTTTTATCTCATCTAATATTTCTTTTCGGGGGAATCCACGGGATTTTCATATAATACAATTTCTTTCTCTACATCTTCTTTTTATTATAGAATTTAATAGCAAAGAACGTTATAAATATATTAATTATGTATTTGCATCAATTTCCTTCTTATTGACGAAGTCATCACTTAGTGACACCCTTCTATCGTATTTACTTACATACATTGGTATTAAGGGTACTGTATATCTTTACAATTTAAAAGTTGTAGAAAAATATACAGAATTAATTCCAATGTTGAGATTTATTCATAATTATAAGTGTAGTTTGTGACTTTGGATAGGACGCTGCCACGCCTACCGGAGCCGTATTAAAGTTTTTCCCAACAATGAATCACATTGAAATTTAGGGCTTGTGCTGTAATTTATCACTGCAACGCTCTGCTATGATACATCTCCTTCACGAACTCGATCTCTGATAATAAGTTCATAAGTAAATACGGGATTATGTGCAAAAAAAAACCTAGGTAGGTATATACATATATGTGCAATATACAACTGAAAACTCCAACTAAAAATGTAATTCAGGTTTATTAAAAACAAACATGGTGGACTAAGATAATATATTATAATGCAGGTAATAAACTGACATATTTAAAATTGCACTAAAGTCTAAAAAGATCTTAAAATACATCCAAATATTAACAAACATGAATAATTTATTATTAATTCTTATTATAAAAGCACTTTATTACTAAATATTTCTCAAAATTTTCTACTAAAAAATAATGTCGTTTATCTGTGAACATTTGTGTATACACTGAAAATGTCCTTTCCACATTTACTAAAGTTATTGGCGCATTTTTTAGTCTACACATTGTATCCGCACTTAAGCTACATATTTCGTTAAAATCACCTTTTAATATGATAGCAACTTCTTTTAACATACCGTATCCCGTATTCTTCGAAATCACGTTTTCACATTTTTTATTTATGGTAAGTCCGATTTTACCCTGCACTTTAGCACATGATTGTTGAAATTCGTCCACAAATTCAACGGATTCTGTTAAACTCAAAGTTATGTTCTCCAATGCTAAAATAGTTGCTGGAACAAAACTATAGTTGCATTTAATGAATGGCAATTGCTGGGGCAGTAGTTTCTCGTTGAGCAATCTATGCGATTCCGTAACACATCGAGAAGAATCCGTAATCTACGAAAGGTCGGTTTTTATTTTTGCAAAATGATCCGCATAAAATATGGCAGCATTCAACGATGTCCGCCATCTTGTAGTTAGTTACAGGTTGAGGAGGAAGTAGTGCATCTGGCAGTCGGTTCTTATACATACATCTGAATTCGTAGCGGAGCCTTTAAAAACACTTTCTTCACATTACTAATTAATTAATTGACCAGAGGAAATTGGTTCCGTATTTCTTCAGCAACCCTGTTGACGTCATGAGCAAGGCATGTGACATGAAGTAGGTTGGGATAGAACACCTTCAAATTGTACGCAGTTCGAACCATATATGGTGCCGCGCCTGACACTTGAAGTACGTAATGTTTTCTTCAAAGGAACTGCTTCAGGCAAAAAAAAATTTGCCACGATGAAAATTCGCCGTTCTTCATTGATAATCGAAAAGTTAGTCTGTATTTTGTCGAATCATCGCGACCGCCATTTTGTACTAAGCGTTAGCTTTCAGTGATGAAAAATAACATGCTTGGCATATAAGTTGCTTTAATTTTAACGAAATTTGGCAAGAAATTTGTTTAATTTGGGAATACCAAAACTTAATATTTTTTGGGACATTGATTGATAAGCAAAAAAAACAAGGAATAATAAGTGGTTTAGGCTTTAATCAGTAAGCATTTTTCTAATTCTTTTGAGCAAAAAAACACATTCCTTTCAAATTAACTTATATGTATATAGTAAAGCTGAAATTTTGCGTGTTCTATATTTTATTTCTGTTATATAGAAATAGCGTTATTTGAATACATGCATTTCTGTTAGTCAATAAGTTTAAAACCAAAGAGCTCACTCTGCAAATGGTTCTTATTGCTTACTTGGAAGAGTTTGCATTTGTTAACTGATTGAATGGATTTTTCTCATAGGAGTCTTTTTTAATGCATTTCTATAGTACTTTTAGCGGTCGTTATATTGCAAGTAACATATTCGCAATGTCCTCCCTACTAAAATTGAATTACTCCCACACTCTTCGAATAAATATATATTTTATGTCATATAAGAAAAGATGAACGAATCCGTAGAAATTGTGACGTCAATTAATCTAGAAGACAAACGGTACCCTATTCTCGTTGTCAGTTTACGATTGTTTCCAATCAAGAGAGGTGCCTTATCACGCCGAATATAATTTGATTTCGACTTAAATGTATAAGGTAATAATGATAATATATTGCTTTAATTCATTTGAATCATGCTTTAAGCTGATTAAAGAAATATTTTTTTTTGTACGTGCTTCTCAATTGCTAGTTTTGTTTCTTTAGAAAATCTGAATATTAGTTACTAAATTTCATGATAAATCCAATTCAAAGTCGAATATTTTTAAATTAAATATTGCACAATTGCTCTTGGAAGATTGTTGCTTGCCTATATTTACTTTATTTAGCGAATCGGGAATACTGTGTTTGGCAATGCGTAAAACGCCTTGGATAGAACATACATGTTTACTCCTTGTATGTCAAATGTGAGTGGATGTTTTGTTAACGATAACTTAGTAAAATATTTTTTATCTCATTTTATATTTCTTTTCGTTAGTTTTCCTTAGGTTTAGGTTTGGGTTTCTTTATTTATAGACGCCTTCAGCGCAATTTCCTCTTCTTTTTTGCATTTCATTTTGACTGATTCTATTGTCATTTGACACCTTGAATCAATAAACGTTATTATTATTATTATCCTGTATGTCACCAAAATAAATAGATAAAAGCTAAACCGTTTTCAACTTCTTTGTCATTGACAGCATTTTGAGATTTCTGAATGTACATAGAATTATTTGCTTCAGAACTGTTAACAACCTCGGCAGGCAACAGGCATTTGCGTAAATATCCGGACTCTAGTAATAATATAACCGCTGCCAATGGAAGGGGGTACTAGATTCTAGCCATGCACTGTAGTCCCAGTTTATTTCCTTAAATTGATTACCCCTGTCCCTTTCGATCTTTTGCTCCTCTGTTATTTTTGATTTGCTTTGTTTCTATCTCGTGGTATACTATGAAACAGTTTTCTTTGTAATTATGTTCTTATAAATAATGAAGTCCTTGGTAAGTTCAGTAAGTAGGTTCAGCTGAATTTTTAAGCTTACAAATACGATTCATTTTGACATAAAGCTCCATTTAATTTATGCTCTTGCTATTATTTGAACATTTAACATACTGGATATTTAGAAATGAAAAAATAATAATAATTCCAGGTTCTATTTATTTTCAGAATTCATTATTTTTCCTTTTAAATTTAAGATGATTGAGGAATATTACATTTATTTGAAAATAATTAACAATCTTTAGAGTTTATCAATGGGATATAAATTATCAAATAAGATGTATTACTGTATTACCTAAAATCTGCACTAATGTCGAGCATGTACAGTAGCCCACTCTCTGTAATTTAGGTATAAGGTTGTTTAGGGAAACTGACAAGGAACTTGTGAAAATTGAAAGGGCGTAGAGTATCTTCAGACATACGGGTTACATTTTTCGTTATCGGCCGAAATTCTGGAACACTCTGTATATGTATATATGATTTTACAGTCCCTGGCCAAATTACTTGAAACACTCAATATTTTGTAGTTTCTTCATAATAAAATATAAACTATACATGTATTATATTTTTTATTTATAAAATATATTGTAAAAATATGTAATATATGTACCGTTATTTCCATCAACAAAAGCGTTGTTTCCATAGCCACCTTAATACTCATCGTCAGCAGTATTTGGGTGATGGAATGCAAGAAAACTACATTTTTTTAATATTTATTGAACCCAGATCTCTCCTAAAGTCCTCTACATAGCATATTTTGTCTTAGATATTACATTGTAGCGGCTGGTTTTGCTCCTTGAGCGATAAATGCCACCAACACTACAAATTTTGTGTGTGGGCCAACTGAAGCTGGACGGGGCTCGTAATAATTATTAAATTACAGACAAAGTCCCTGTGATCGAAAACATCCGAAGAAAACATAAAATGCTATTTAAAAACAAATATTTCTTTACTAAATAGATACATAGAATATTGTGAAATAACTTAACATTATTTTAGAAAAAGCAGGCTGTCGAAATGTTATTAAGTTATGTTCATATACAATTAATTCTTTAATAACTTGATTTAAAAGTTTCTTGTTGGTCCTATATTTATTTCTTCATTGCAATATTAATAATAAAAATGCCATCTAAACAGCTTTTAGTTTCATAATTGTGCTGCGCACAATACTGTATCTATTCTAAGTTCGAATTGAATTTGAAGTTAAACCAAAGCAAGACCGATAACTCTCGTTACTCAGCGCAGCCACCATTTTTTAAAAAATCTACTATTTCTATATATTTAGATTGTCTAACTTTATATACAATTCTTTAAGGCATTTCAATACGTCTATCCCTTTTTGTTCTATTCGGCTTTCGATCCCATATGAAATATGATTTATTTGGTTCGGATTTTGCTACTCTTGTCATTTTTTGATAATCATTTATTTGTAAATTCATAATGTATTAGTTTCATGCCAGTCAGCATATTTTCGAAAATTATACTTTATTCTTTGGCATGATTAATTAAAAAAAAATATAGATAAACATGTTCTCGCTTGCCATAATTTCGCACTTTAAAAATTGAGCATTAGTTAATTGATTTGTTGTAATTAGTTCGATTGAAACTATATGAAGGAAGCACAAATGAGGAGGTACATTGCAAAACGCAGTTTTTTACACAATTAGAGTGTTCACTCATTTTTCGATGTAAAAGAACTCTGTTCCGAATTTCAAACAGCTTAAATACCCTTAGGATGTATGCGAATGAAACTCAAGCAGCTCAAATTGTTCCTTTAATTGAAGATGGACGAAACCAACAATATGTTGCAATAAGACTTGGGATTAGTCGTTCCAAAGTTCAACAGGTGTATAAACGTTATCAGGAGACTGGTTTATTTAAACGAAGACCCAAAGGATCAGGAGAGAAAAGATCTACTTCTTAACGGGGCCATTGTTTCATTGTATCTACTGCGTTATGAAGCAGGCATATCACTGCGGTAAGAATCCGTAACTGTTTACATGAGGTATATGAAACCAATATAAGTGAGTGGACAGTAAGAAGAAAGTTGAAGGAAAACAACTTGAAAGCTTACCGACCAGGGACTGGCCCTAAGCTTCTCCGACATCATCGAGTACGCCGATTTGAATTTGCTCGAATTCATCGAAACTGGTCTTTGCGACAATGGAGTCGCGTTATATTTACAGACGAGTCAAGAATTTTCTTATTTGGTGCTAATGGTCGGGATCGAGTATAGAGGAGACCAGGAGAGCGTTATGCTCAATGTAACCTTTCCCATCGTGTAAGTTTTCAAGGAGATGGACTAATGGTCTCGGCTGGTATTTCTCTAGAAAAATAGAGGCCCTATTACAGTAGATCGATACGTAGAGGACATCCTAGAACAACATGTTATACCTTTTGCCCCCTTCATTGGCGATGGATTTATTTTAATGCATGATAATGTTCGTCCTCACGTAGCAAGAACCCCTTAGTTCCGATCTGAATCGGATCGAGTACATTTAGGACGATCTTAAACAACACGTTCGAGCACGAAATCCTCCTCCATTCAACACCCGAGAACTTGAAATTGCACTAACAGAAGTGTAGGAAGCTATGCCTTAAGAATCTATCCAAAAGTTATAAGAGGTACGAATGGAAGAATGCAGGCAGTAATAAGGGCAAAGAGGAGAAGACCCGTCTTATTAAAATACCCGAATTACGTGCTTTAATTTGTTAGTATTCAATTGTTTTGCTGTTTGTATTTAGTCACTTTGAGATATCGTCATTTGCACATCTTTGGCGAGTTAGTAGCTGCAACCGTCTCTACAGAACTGAACAAATCATATTGCTTCAGATTCTGACGCGTTTGCAGCTACTAACTCGACAAAAATGTGCAAATGAGGATGTCTTAATTAGATTTCCTCATGCGTACATGTAAACATCTACTTATACGATTTAAAATATTGAAATGCCATTACCTTCCACAAAGACACACTGAAGAGCAGTAAAACTGCGAAACGATCGTCTGTGTATGGTGGATAGGTGCTGGCTTTTACGATTTCAATTACATTTTTATGTTTTTTTACCGATGCTAATTGTAGGAGCTTTTCAGTGTTTCATTTGTTAACAAATTAATTAATTACAAAGTGGTTTTATTAAGTTTTAAACAGTTATAGGGTGTTCAATAAGTTGGATCGATTTTTTTGCTTGTCGGTAGTGACTAGGTATTTAGTAAATCTTTAAGGTTGTGTCTGAGGTGTTATCATTGCATTAGTGACCTCACAAATATTTGTTGTCAATATTTTTTCTGAGAAAAGATAATTACGTTCAGATGTTAATCAAATCTACTGATCCGTATGTATGTACGTAAAATCCATTCGAATTAAAGGAAGTACAAATTCTCAGAAATCATATAACTAGCTTAATCTAAAACTAAGGTAGTATCACTGTTATATATTTAATTCTCCGAAATAAATAAAAAAGGATATTCAACTTAAAAAAATCTGTTTTAAAATTTAATAGAGTACAGTAGTTAAAAAATGAACGAGGAATATTACAGCTGAAACGATAGGAAATATGACGCTAATCTCATTTATAAATGTGTGATTGAACATGTACAAAATAATATCGATATATACAATGCAAATATCCTTTAAGTGTATCATCCCAATTACGAGAGATATTGGGCATGCGATTGACAATCGAAGGATCAAACGAGATATTATGAAACCTTTTTCCATTGCCGAAACATAAGTACACTGATAACAATCGACAATTTTAAAACGTGTATCTTGCAGTAGAATCATTTGGACCTATTTTAGTTTCAGCTGCGAGTAGTATGTGTCTCCTGTGCAAAGGATATATCATATTAAATAGATAAATTGAGTTTGGCTTAATATTTGGGTTCTTTCCATTAATTCTTTCTGAAAGATCGATGTAATTAGTGCCCATCTCTTTTGGAAGTCTCTTCTATTCGGTTATGGTGCTATCTTAGTCAAGTACCAATTGGTAACCAGAGTAACCATCAATTTGGTGGTTAATTTTTTAAGCAGGTAAGATAATCGTGTCGTCTCAGCATAGCCGTAACAGCTGGAGCAGCCAACGGAACTCGGCGCGTGCCTGTCTGATGTGATGCGTAAACATCTGTCGGGTGGCAAAGCAGTTCAAATTCGTATACATTCATCATCACTAGCGCGGCGTGTGCGTGTAAATTAAATCAGGCGAGCGGAATACTAGTTATTCAAGAAAATTTTGAATGAAAAATGTCCAGTGTGCGCAAGGCTAAACAACGACCCTTTGGTGATAAAGTAAAAAACTGTGAGTTTCCAGATTTGTTGTACAACGGTGCTAAAATAGTTTGTACAGTGTACGAGAAAACTTTGATGTGCTGGCAACAGAATTACTGTAGGAAACATGTAAATAGTGCAAAACAAGTGAAATAGAAAAAAACGGCGCGTCAAATAGAAATGACTTTATTTTCGATTTACTTGTCGTGATGATAACATGTAATTTGTCATTTAACATACTGCATAAGAAATCGTTTAAGAATTTTTGGAACAAATACAATCCGGAGTTGAAGTTGCCTACGGCAACAGCACGTAAGCATGTTTTATTTGTACGCAAAGAGGTGGAAAATAAGATCATATCTACATTAAAAAATCAGTTGCTTTGGTTGTGTGTTGACGAGATTGTAAAAAAAATCATACATGTTATAATTCGTGTACTGGATCTATATAAACCAACGTTTCCACTGTTACTAGCTAGCAAAAGATTACAAGGGTGTACTAATGCAGCAATTACGACTGTGATACTTACTACGTTAAAAAACTTTCAAGTCTCAACACGTCAAGTGTTGATGTTTATGAGCAATGATGCAGCCACGATGCGTGCGGTATGTCGTTCTCTTCATGAACACGGTTGCGACTGTTTACATATAGCTTGTAAAGTGCATGCTTTACATCTTGTGGCACAAACTATTAGACAATGTTATCCCGAGGTAGTTGCATTAATATCGAGTACAAAAAAAGTTTCTCAAATCTCCAAAACGTCTTCAAACATTTCACGCACAGTGTCCCGGTATTTGTGAACCACCACAGCAGATTCTTACACGTTGTGGAACCTGGTTGCAGGCAGCTTTTTATTATGCTGAACATTTCAAAAAAGTAAAAGTTGTTATTCTACAGTTCAATCCTGCCGAAGGTTCAGCTATTAAGGAGAGTCAGTCAAAATTTCAAAATACTTCTGTTGAAACAGATTTACAAAGTATTTATAGCTACTATAAATGCTGCATGAAACATTGGAACAATTACAAAATAGAGCGTTGTGGGAAGTCACTGCAAATAGTGGACGAAATACATACTTTGCTACGCACTATAGATGACGCAAAAAATATTCGCGTTTTAAAAAAGTTGAAGAGTGTGTTAGAGAAAGGTTCCAATTTTATCACATTACAACAAATTTGTAATGGTATTTCGACTAATCTATTAATTGAGTTCAAAGATTATTTTAATCGTACATGTATTACATCGGTAGATGTCGGACGATCTTTCTCCAAATATAAACACATTTTTTCACCACTGCGGACACGGTTCCACGAGACAACTATTGAAATAGATCTAATGCTATCAATTTTTTACGATTCTTATCCACTGGATTATAATACTGATGATGGTGCTTCTACTTCTCATGTTCAGTAATTTCAATGCAATCCGCCAGCCCCTACTTGATTACGCTGCTTAAGAGGGTGAGTGTTTCACAGCTTTACAGCTATTATAATTCTTGATTAGTTTTTTTTATTATTATTCGCTTTATTACTTCTTTTTCGGTATTATAAATACTGGAGAAACCGCACGCCTATGGCGCGACGAACGATTATCTTACTCTGTAAATTACTTTCACAAATAAGTAGTTAATCTAAGCTAGAAATTTTAAACAGGCTTTTTCAATATTAGAACGTGTTATTGTAAAGGTTTTATTCATAAGGAAGTCAAAAGAATTTTAGCTACTTTTTTATGGTAAATGCATAACTCTTTCATTTCGTCATATATGTTAATTTTCCCTCTCTTGACGCTCGTAACGGCTGTGTACGTCTACACGCTTCTAACTTGCATTCAATGTGTTAGCTACAGAGCTGAAGTAGTAAGAATGAACCATTACTGAAATTACTTAATTCTTTTCGAATCGTTTAACAATTATTATGACATCACGATTTCTTAATGACTTAAGGACTTGAATTATCTTTTTACTCATATAATGAAATTATTATATCATCAGATTCCATAATGTAAAGTATTCTCAATCTCACGGAAATTATTTTCGGGAAAAATATATATAGGGGAGACCGGGTATCACGTTAGAATTATGTTCTATAAAAGTTGTTACTATTTACAAAAATTTCAAAATCATGCAAATTTTTGGAGGGGGCTGTACCCCGATGTCGGACGATTCAGCCGTTAAAAAAATTGTGTTGTACTTATACCAAGATACTCGTTTAATTTCGAAAGTTTCATCCAAATCTGAAATTTTCGGGTTGCCTGTGTTACTAACAAAAAGATGAATACACCCTACATTGTAAATAATTAAGGACGAGAATGTACATAAAGAATACAAAATATCATGAAACACCGACATTTTAGAATAAATAAATATAACACTTTAGTTTGCCCTTAAACGCAGCTGTTCCGTGTATTGGCGGTTAAATTTTACTACGGAATTTTGTAAGATTGTGAATGTTCCTTCTAAATTTAATTTTAATTATGCAAGTACGGCGGCGATTTTAGCAACCAACAAAAGTTGTTTATTCACGAAGTACTTCCAGGAAAATGTTTGCTTGTTTCTTTCGTTGTACTGGGCATGTCACAAGCATTGCCTTGGAGAATCGAAGAACAGTTAATGCTGAATGGTATTCAACAATTGGTTTGCCAGAAGTCATCCATTAAATCAGTAAAAACAATCGACAGCATCGCGTCGTCCTTCATCATGACCAAAGACGAAAGTCAGTTAGGATCGAGGCGTGACTGAGAGCGTCGCAGTAATAGGTCAGCATTAGTAGGGGCAGAGAGGCGGCATCGCATATGCATTGCTAGGTCACGTACATCACTCTATCGCTATCTTAGATAACGATAGAATGCATATGCGATGCCCCCTCTCTACTCTCACCAACGCTAATGCACTTTCGTCTCTGAGCATGACAATGCCAGCTCTCACACAGCGCATCAAACAATTAATTATTTTAAGAAGAAAGACATCGAGTTAATGTCCCATTCCCAATATTTATCTGATTTATCGCCTAACTATTTATTTTTGTTCCCGAATGTCAAGCAAAAACGCGTGAACAGCGATTTTTCTCACCTTAAGAACCCGCTGGAGGCTTCAAAAACTATGTTTCGGAGGTACCACCTTTGAGAGTGGAATAAATGTTTTGAGAATTTGTTTGAACGCATGCAAAAGGCGAATATTTTAGAAAACAATAAAAGGATTTGTATAAAAAAAATGTTTTTCTTTCGTTGTTTTTACAAAAACTCCTATTCCTCGTATGCACAGAAATTTTACTAATACAAAGGTGAACATTTAGAATCAATTTGGAATAAAGCAAACCAAGAAGTAAAGTAATTTTATATTAGTTTCTTACAAATGCTTACAATGAATAGGTATACTGTTTCTTGTTTTGACTAATAATGTAAATAGCACGAGCCCTAACAAAGCAGAGGAAGATGTATTGGGAACATCAACGGAAAAAGGAAACTTAGTTCAAATATTTCACCTTCCGATTTGAAAACTCACACCTACCGGCGTGACGTCACCTTTCTTCATTCATAATTCGTCATATGAATAGGTCACCATGTACGAGAGAAAAAAGTGAATTAACGAACCGTCTGGTCTACATTAGTAAACACAAGACGCTGGCGCGCGTATTGTTCAAACAACCGCATATATCAGACTATAGATAAGTTTTTTTAACGTTTTTCTAGTTATAGATGTAGACCATGAAGTCGTGAACTTGTACAAAAGTAAAGTAACGTGCTCATGTACATAGTTGACGCTTACGTTTAGAAAAAAAAACGAGAGCGAAATAACTTATTATTAAATATTTGTTTCCTTTTCTTTGTCAATGTTTTAACGACTCCAACTTTTTCAACGCTATTATGTGAAAAAGAGGCGCCAGCGTAAGAATCATTCTGCACGAGATACTTACACCTAATACCCACGTACAAATTCATTTCCCATCATAATTTCGGTTAGGGAGAAGGATTTCTATAATCTCCGATTTCTTGTATGCACACGGTGTCATCATATCGATAAGATAAAAAATTTTAGACAAATGTTTGTAAGTATGACGGCGGACTCCGGTATCGTGTGATGGCTCTACCGTGATACATACTCACGTTCAGTATGCTTTCTGTTTGCAGATGGAACAGAAAGACAACGAATTGCCTCTCGAGCAAAGCGAAGTCAAGCAGGAAGAAACGATCATTGATAACTCGCAGGAGAATCAGAATCCCGGAGTGAGTGTAATTAGAGCGCGGCAAATTATAACAACGGCCGGGATCATCGTCGAGGAGCCGAAAATCGAGGTCGTGTCAGAGGAAGTGGTCAAAAGCTCGACGCCTGTGAATGCCAGTCCAGGTAAGCTAATAAGTATTCTTTGGTATGCTAGATTGATGGTAAAGATGAATGAATCATATTCCAATGTGCGTATTGCAAACATATCCGTTAAAAGGTTATTCTGGAATTGAAATTCGATAATTAGATTTCAAAATCTAACTATGGTGAATTAGTTTACCTTGTTATACCTATTTTCTCTCACTTTTTTACTATAAAACGGGACAAACCCGAACACATTCTACGACAAATCATCGAAATATTTCAAATATCTGTAGATTATGTCAACGGTTTGGCAAAACACATTTTCTTTTCAAATTAAGATAAATTTAAAATTTTGGAACTTTGCACGACAATTAACTACAGGCTGGGGCTACTAAGATGATTGTTTTATGTAGAATATAAGTATTTTTGATTAGGGATACGTTATACGGTTTAATACTTTTTAAAATTTTGGAAATTAGAAAAAAATCTGCTGTGTGGGTGTTTACAAAAACTCTTATATTTCAAGGACAGCTAAATAAGTTACCAAAATGCAAAATGCAACTATTACTGCTAACCGGGGTAAATTCGATCAAAAAAACATGAAATTAAAAACAAATTATTGTTTTAATGCAATTAAAAATATACCTGCGTTGATATTTAGGCATTCTTTAAAATTTTTTTGCTAAAAGGCTTCACCCTGAGCTCAGGCTGAAGTCGATCACCCATATTAAAATACATAATTCTCACCTTAGAACGATTTATGGTAAAATCAATCAATCAGAAATAAAATATATGTATATTCTCAACAATTTTGCAATAAAATGCATATTAACAAAAAAGAAACAATTTATTCATTAAACAGTCATTGATTTTTCTTTTCACAAATGTTTCCAGATTGAAACCGTGGCAAGTGTGCGTTAGTATGCCGACGTTTCCTGCCGACAATCAACTGTTTGACATGATGGGTTACCATCAGAACTCATTTTCTTTACGAACTTTCGTGGCGTCTATAAAAAATAGTATAACTGTTTAGAATAGGCACGATATTTGCTACTTTTATACACAAATGATTTATTTGTATGATCCTAAGGTGTTTGTTTATAAAACGCTTTAAAATTAGAATAATTAGCGAGAAAATAGGAGCACACCTTATACCATAATTCACTAGAAAATCATATAAAATCAATTGCTTTAAACCTAACCTCAAAACCGAACAAAATCCGGCGAGAATCATGTGATCGACTTCACCTTGTTGTTTGCTGTTTTTTTACAAAAATTGCAATTATAACCATACAAAAAGTAAATTTCCAAACTTTTTTTGTAGATAGCCTTTTTTGAAGATATTCCTTATCATCCAGAATAGTTAGGACTGGCCTAGTTTCTGTAGATTCAGCTGTGCAAATTTTTGATTTCACATATTGTACAAATTAAAAAATTTTGTTTTTTAATTTTTAATAACTTATGAAAAACGTATTGTTCACATTTAACAGGCATCCCCGGGAGCACGGTTGTTCATGAGTCGGCTATACTGTTGTAAACAGAAAACTGTTTATGCATTATTGCAATACGCATTGAAAAATGTGAAAAACCCGATTTCATTGACTTCACCCCGGTTGACGGCACTTCTCCGTAAAGGCTGTTTCATTTAAAACAGTCCATTATTATCCATCGAAATTTATTCATTTTGGTCATTTATTTAGAGCACCTTGCATAACGGCAGACCGTTTCTCTATTTTAGCCATCTACAGAATTTTGTCTTCGGTCAATGCTATCATGAAATGTAACAAAACTACTAATAATATAATTAATGAAAAGTACTTAAAAGGTAATTTAGAATAGAAAAATCATATACAGGATGCTCTATTAAAAAGAATAATTTATAAGGGAACACCAGTAATTGTAGTAGCCGATTTGATTGAAATTTTGTGGGTTTATTTAGTGCAAGAACAGTGGAAATTCTTTTAGGGGGCCAAGAGGTCCGTTTTCGAGATGTAGGGTACCCTAAACGCAACATAACTCCTAGCTATTTGCGTTAATACATAACTCCTAGCTATTTGCGTTGAAACTATGAGATATATTAAAAAATACATTAGACAACTTGTTGTTTTACTAGTATTAAATTATAGCGTCATTGGTTTTCCCCCACCTACCACCCGTTTGCGGTGATAACCCCCACCTCCCTAATTTTTTCAAATGTAAACATTTTTATTTGTTAAAAATACAAAAATTACCTTAAATTTATACATGTATGTTAAGTTTCCGTGAAATAATCCAATTTACGGAAGAACACAACTACGCTACATTCACTAACTGAAACAAAGAGGTTTTATCTATTAATTACTTGTTTTCATTATGATTGAGTTTATTGTTTACATACAACTGTGCAAAATGGATGTTAAAAAGATATACATGAGGGTATTATTATTATTATTGGCCTCGACTAGGAATCATTAGCCACATACATACTTTCCTAGCTACCCGAACGGACACCAGGACAAACAGAACACATACTTCACACCTGGAGCCGATCAGGTGACTAACATGTCAAACACAAAGACAGGAAGGCCACGGAAAAAGGGAAAACCCACATAGGAAAGACACAAAGGATCAATCTCTAAAACGCAATATTGTTGTCGAGCATATATTTGTACATTCTATAATATACATCGATATTTTTTTGGGCAATTAGGTAATTAACATTCAGTGGAAGTTGCATGTTCAATTTTACTAGATCATCTATTAGCTTATTAATTTCATTTATCTGCACTTCGCATCCTAGAAAGAGATGATTGATGTTTCCACACTCCTTCCGACAAAACCTACAAGTGTCGTTCTCAGACAAATTAATTCTGTGCAGATGGGCCAGAAACCTCCCATGATTAAATGCAATCCTTAGAATTTGAGTAAGTATTTTCTTTTTAACATGGATTTTATTATACCATCGCTGTCCACCGATTTTTGGGAAGAGCAGATGATAATTTGTAGCTTTGTTTATATAGGAGTTGGTATATAGTGTCTGCCAATCTCTATGCATCTCCTCCTTCAAAATTGCAAAAATATCCGTGTGTGGGATAAGGCACTCTTCGGAAATATCTTCCCCACATGCGTTCTTAGCTAAAATATCTACTTTTTCATTAAATTGAATTTCTGAATGACCTTTTATCCATACATAATTGATATGGTAACCCAAATTACTTAAGTAGTAATCTAAGTAGATTACTTCGCCAATAACTGCAGACGACTTATGATTGAGGTTTTGGAGACTCATGAGTACACTCCTGGCATCACTAAAAATGCAGAAGTTATTATGCTTGGTTGTAAGTATATATTCAAGAGCCTTTTTTATAGCGGTAGCTTCTGCAGTAAAGATACTGCAATTGCGGTATAAGGACTGCACAACCCGTGCCCATCTCATTTTTAGCACCATCCGTAAAGATTTGTATGGTGTCTTTAAATTGGTGAATTGTACGATTATACACTATCTTGTTTAAATGGACATCTTCTGTAAAATCTGGGAACAATATAACAGGTACATGTCCTAAGTAGTTGATAGGAATCCGTATGAAGCATCACGATTTATTCCTTTTATCTTGTGGTCGAATTTGGCAGTATTTATAAAGGCTGATGTAAGTGGAGGGGATGTTTTCTTTTCCCAGTATGGATATATTAGATTTTGGAGATTTAATTTTTAGCATTTCGTAATAATCTTTGTTCTATGAGCTCTATTTTTCAAAATGAATTTTTCACTAAGATATTTTCTTCTGAGTGTTAGCGGAGGTTCTCCTATCGCAACATACATGGCATCTACAGGTGTTGAGTTCATAACCCCAAGACATATTCGAATTAAGCTATTATTAACCACATCTAGACGATTTAGAAGAGACTTGCATGCCGAACCATACAGCGTACATCCATAGTCCAATGTTGATCTGATCATTGCTCTGATATATGAGGGTAGTATGAAAAGTTTCCAGCTCAACGCAGAAACAAGAATTTTTTGTCAAACTTTTTTTTTTCAACATAGACCCCTTGCAAGTCCATACATATTCCTCAGCGATACTGTTATCTCTTTAATCGGTCCAAATAGTAGTTGACATCTTGTTCTGCAAAATAGAAGTTTACAAATGTGATGGTCTCCTCCTTCGATGAAAATTTCTGTCCTCCGAGCGAAACTTTGTGCCTACGAAACAGAAGAAAGTCGTTGGGGACCAGATCTGGTGAATAAGGTGGGTGGTCCATCAATTCGTGAATTTTTGCCATGGTGATTACTGAAGTGTGAGATGGTGCGTTGTCTTGGTGGAACAAAACTCTCTTTTTTTATTAATGTAGTCGTTTTTCCACAAGTTCTGCATTCAGCTTCTTAAGCAATGATGCGTAATATTCTCCCGTTATTGTTTTTCCTTTTTCAAGGTAGTCGATTAACACTCCATGCTTATCCCAAACAATAGTCGCCATTACTTTCCCAGTCGAAGAAACAGTCTTCGTCTTTTTCGGAGTCGATTCACCCTTCGCAGTCTACTGTTTTAGTTACAATTATTAATTAACATCAAAACTCCGACTTATTTCGTTTAAACTGCTTCAACATTTGATGAACTCTTCCGATGTTGTCGATAGTGGTTGCAATCTTTGGCTGTCCTGAACATTCATCAATAAACAAAATCCATAAGCATCTAAAGGCTGCACCATTGATGTTGTTTCATTTAAAAAAAGATACTGACCTTTTTGTTCATTAATACTAAACCTTGAACATCACTCCGACAATTTTGTCGCAAAGTAACGTTTTTGGGTTTGTCCCTTGATATTTTGAAACAGAATAAAAACGTTTTTCGCTGCTTTACCAATGGCTCATGGATGTTAATTCATAGAATATGTAACTTTAATTAATCTTCTTACTAAACTCTTTTTTTGGATTAGATAAATAGTGCACACATTTATTGAATTATTTTTGATGTATTCATGACGAACTTAACCTGAACCTGTGTTAGCTACAGTCAACGAATCTGTTTAAATTAGGAACCACTGCTGATCTAAAAAGGTTGCGTAAAAGGTACTATGAACTGAAAGTAATTTAAATCTACTGATATGATCTTAATAAGTCTTGAGTGCATAGAGTTAACTGATTTTTTAAGGCACAAATGCAGTGCCAGTTAGTAAAACATTGCCGAAATATCAAAGCCATTCCTAAAAGTAAATTTTTTCGACAATCGTATCCCTTAAATTCCAGAAAGCAGCTTAAACGTCACGTCCCAAGAGGAACAACAATATGAGGAACAGATTCAACGGGAAGGCGGTCAGACGTACGAACAATACGCAGAAGAGGTCACAGGACAGGCGTACCAAAATGCTGAAGGCCAGGTGATCTTCACCACTGCAGCAGTCGACTTGAACCAAGTTCCTCATATACAGATAAGCGCACCCCAGTTCGAAAGTCAGGAGGATATCAAGAGCGCCGAATATACCAATTTGGAAAGCGTTCCCTCTTCTCAATTTAATCATCAGGTACCGGCTGATGCAACGCAGTACTTACAACAAACGCAATATCAACAGCAGTTCTCCACGTATACAAAAGGTAGTCGGAGTATAGGAGAAAGCCCGCCAAACGAAGTTTTGTACAACGATCCGACGTTAGCTTCCACTAGAATGTATCAATCAGTACCGGTAAGTGTATAAAAAAAGTTAGCACGAAGAACTTCAAACACTTGTGTGAATTCTTATGGTACTATATACTATTATCCTGTTCTTGGTTTCCACTTTTGTTTCTTGGATAGGTTTTCTTTCCTTTTAAATGCCTTGGATATTCTAGTATCCTAATCCTCTTGTAGCCTTTGTCTCTCTTTTCACACTAATACTTTGATTTTCCATAACTTCTTCATCTTTTTGTTCTCATTCCAATACTGCGTATTCCCAGCATTCCAGTTGCTTCTATTCCATGGATTGATAACTACGTAAATCAATTTTTTCTCTGGGAATAATGATCAGTAAAGTTTCCCAATTCCTTAGTAAATCATTTTATTAGTTTTGGATTCCAGCAGTTCTGATTTTCTAGTGGTGTTGCTATTTGGACTATCTGAAAACATTTAAAGACTTTGCTGACTGTCCATAAGTTGCATGCATTTGCCAAGACCGGGTTATTTTTCTTGGTAGGTATCTTCTTCTTCGTACAAAGTTTGAATGTATCGAGTGGTAAATGTATCTGCAAATGACTTTTTGTGAACTACGACTAATATCTAATGTTTTTCCATTATATTGGCGAAACCATTGTTCATTTCGAACATTAGCATCTTTGTGTTTTGAAAAATAAAAACAAGTAAAAGATGGCGTAAATAAAATAGTTTACGCCTATGAAATACAGTGTGTCCAAGGATGGAGTTGACAATAAGTATGGTGGACAAAACAATTTTCAGTTGGAATTTAATATTTGGGAAATAAGTCCTGCTTGGTCTAAAATTTACTTTTAGTTTGCTTTCGATTTTTCAAAATCAAGTAGGCTTTTACAGTTAAGCAAAAACTATTATCGTTTCAGTTAAAGTATCCCAGACTTCATGTCTGTAGTGAACTACTTAATATATTTTCTAGATCAGTAAATGCTTTCATCTCTATGATGTAATAGATAATTGTTACGATTTTTGTAGGGGTCGCTGTTACCTACCGAGTGAACCCATTCTGTATCTGAGCAATACAAAAATGTCTCGTTGTTAGGCAACTGTTATTTCTTGCATTCCTTTTACAGGGAAGTTATGAACTAACGAATTCGCAATCTCCTAACAATCAAGTGACAGTCGTAGGTGACACTTATTACACAATAGCGACAAATTCGGCGCAATGGAGTCAATCGAATGCGAATTGCCAGTATTTCCCCGCGACAAATACCGTAAACATCCAGGCTGACAGCACCCTCAGCTTCCCGTTCGCAGGACCGAGCTGGCAGGAAGACGGCTACGAGACGACGACGATGTCAGAGGTAGATATCAAAGAATGCGTAAATTGCGCAGCCAGTGTCACTCCCTTATGGAGAAGGGACGGCACTGGACATTACCTCTGTAACGCTTGCGGTTTGTACAATAAAATTAATGGCACTAATAGACCACCAATTCGGGCCAACAAGAAACCGCCAACAGTAAGTACTGCTGCCTAAATACATGTTAGCATTTCTCTGTCAAAATGTACTGTCCTTCTTTTTTATTGTTACTTTTTTTCTGATTTCGTTTGAGTTTACTAATATGGACTCGCTACCAATCGTGAAATGTTAGAAACCCCTTGTCTTTATTGGGATAATTCATAGAGTTCCTACAAAGGTTCTACTAATACGCAATGTTCTTCGTAAAATTCTGAGTCGAAAATCCTAACACGGAAATGGTGTAAGTGCTATGCTTCCTAAAACTGCATGGGTGACATCTATTGATAGAAAAAGCTGTACTTCCAGTAATTTTCTTGTAAATTTTTTTGATTTGGTAGTTCCTTTTAACATTTTTGTTATTATTGTATATGAAAAATACATATGGCAACATAGTGCAGTTATTTTCCTATTTTCCTATTTTATCAGTATGTTTCGAGATGTTGCCAAATATATACTTTTTGTAAATGGTTTCTGAAAACACGGTAAAGATCACACGACATTTTATATTAGGATTTTGGACTAAGAGCATCATAAGTATGTGCTTGCAATTAAATATGTCAACTTTTGTTATTACCTTTCTGTTTCTTTTTAAAAATAAATTCTAGAAAGAAACAAATTATTCCATGGATGGTGGTTCTCAATTTCTACAATAACTGAATGTCCTATAAAGTTATCCGTCGATCATGGATTGACTTTAGTTGAACTTAATATGTCAATCAAGATCGCAAAAGTTCATTTATTATTTTAACAAAATACTAATTTTTACGTCATATCAAACAAATTTTGGATATACATTGGCCAAATATGCAACAATTTGGCGGACATGCAATGATGGAATTCGTTAAAATTTGTATCAAACAGTTAAATTTGAAACCATGCCATTGTCAGTGAAAGTCATCGCCTACATTACGTCAATAAATAAATATAGGTACGTATCGCAAAGTTTCTGGGCACGCCCTACATAAAATTGACACACATACGTAAGCAAAGAATATACAATGTTTAATTTTAGTTTTATTTACTAGCTAGAAAAATTTCCCAATGGAGAAATTAAAAAAAATATGAAATATGAAACAAGTACACAAAAGAACATATTTGCACTTTAATTTTTTCAGAGCATTTTTTAACCAATAAGAAAATAAATTTTTAAGATAACTACGAGTATAGATTTAAAAACGAAAACATACTAAATCTAAGACAACATACTTTTTCCAAATTCATGAATTTGAAAAACGTATTTTGGAAGATATATTCATTTTTGCATCCTATATGTCCATCGTTTTTCTTTAAGAATAAGTAAGTACATAATTTCGTAAACGATTTCGTTGAGAAATTTGTTACCAAACCATTTTTCCTCGTTATGCATGATGATGAGTACTGTGTGATTTAATTTTGATACCATTAACGCACATTTCAATCCCGCGGTCTAAACCTAAATTTTTATCGCAATTAATTGATTCAAAGAAAATAAATGTGTATGCACTTGTAAAACATGGTAAGCCTTTATCACTTGGCAACTTGATTAAGTATTAGGAAAATACGCAAAAGATTAGAGAAATCCACCATAATATACTTCCAAAGTATTTATAAATAAACGCCAACAATTTTATATATTTTTTATATACATATATGTGAATAAATAGCAAAGATTAGATAAGTAATGAAATATTTCAAAGGAATTGTGATGTAGATCCTTGTTTTAATATTTTAATACACGAAATTAGGTAGTTATTTGACATATTGTTTTATGTAAAACGGACGAAATTTTATCATACATGAAGTAAAGAACATTACGTGGATGAACGTAGCACAATGTATACATAAAACACGGTTCTAGGGAAGCCATACGATAAACTCATATTTATTTTCGTTTATTTGAGAATCGAAAAAAATGGGTCGTCAGTATTGACTTAGTGCGATAACGCCAAGAGACTCATCCACATTTTGACAATAATATCACGTGCGTGTAATACGTGCATGTACGTCGTAATATCAAAGTAACTTTGTATATAAAGCAATGTTTCGGGGTTTTACATCGAAATTTTTAAGCAAACATTACGAAACGTCAGCTTACAGAGCACTTTGTAATAAATTTATGCTCTCTAGCGGAATGTAACGGAAATTATTTTCATATTGTATTTTTACTATGTGTAGCATAATTTGCGAAATATACAGTGTGACACAAAAGGGCGCATCATATGGCAATTTTTTTTATTAATCAATATAGGTGAATATTGACTTTGCCATTTGTTTGTGTTTAAAAATGATGTCAAATAAAACGCACACGAAGAATCACGTGATCTTCTGTCAAATTTGAATTTTTTTTCTAGAAATTATGGTATTATTTTTAAAATTTTCCAGAAATGTCAAAGGAAAAAATTGCTTGTTTTAAAATTCCTTTACCAAACCGCCAATTTTCAACGATCTAAGGCAGGGGTCGGCAATCTTTTTAGAGCAGTGGGCTACTTTCAAAAGAAATATCTTTAGGCGGGCTGCACAATCCAAAAAAATAACATTATTTAGTAGCTATTTTGTTAAAATTTTATAGTAAGATAATAATAAAAATGAAACTCTAATAATATATTGGGTTGGCAAGAAAGTATGTAATTTCGGTTTTTTTTTTAGTGTAAAATAAAGCTATTTTTTTAGTTATACAAAGAATAAACTTTAATCAATTATATATTTTCCATTTTGTTCAATGACCTTTTGCCATATTTCTTACAGCCTTATGATTCCGCACTTATAGAAATTTTGGTTCTTATTAGCAAAAAACTGAACTAAGTGTGATTTAAGGTCATCATCATTTGTGAAAGTTAGTTTTACCATTCAAAGTTTTGCAGACTTCGAGATAAACGGTAATCAGATGGTGCCAGGTCAGGGCTGTATAGGGGATACAACATCACTTCCCAACCAGGCTCCAATAATTTCTCACGAGTTACTAAAGATGTGTGAGGCTTTGCACTATCATGATCCTTTGCGATTTGCCAATTCTGGCCGGTTTTCTTTGATTCTGCGATACATTTAACCTCTCTGCAATCTCTCGAACAGTTATATGACGATTCTCTTCAATTATGGTTTTTATTTGGTCATCATCAACTTCAGTATGTCTACTAGAATGGAATACACCATAAACTTCACATATGTATCTTTATGAGCCTCAGCAGCATTTTTTCCCTTACGGAAATAAAAAAGTAAAATATACCGAAAATGTTCGTTTCTGCACTCCATGTTAAAATTTGAATTGATCTTAAACTATAAACAAAATTACGCACAACTTGCTTCTAAAGTAACCTAAATGTGACTGATGTCAAATACCAAAAGGAAAAAAGCATAACACTGACAGAGGTCCTTCAAAGGAATTTCAATGCAATGATATAATAACTCATTTTATCAACTTTTTCCTTTGGTATTTCTCAAAAAATTTTAAAATAATGGCATATTTTGTACTTTTTTTGGAAAAAAAATATATCAAATTTCGCAGTTAAGAAGATAACGTGATTAATCGTGTGTATATAATTTGACATAATTTTTTAAGCACCAACAAATGGCAAAGTCAAAATTAACCTACAACCTATGTGTAAAAGTACAATGGTTTAAATAAAACTACTTGTACATACGTATTCTAAACGATGATTTATTAATATATTTTAATATTTTATTGCATCACCATGCGCTTTAATAAGAGCTTTACTGCGACTGTGCATTGCCAAAATAAATTTTTGGCGGGTGTCAGCAGTTATAGCTTCCCATTCTTCGACAATTTCCTTTTTTATTACTCTTAATGTCTCGTACTTGTGTTTGGCGATGTTGCCCTTTATAATGGACCACAGATGTTCAATGGGTGACAGATCCAGGGGCCGGCCAGACTAGTCTAAAAGGTGTATTTAATTTTCGCGACACCAACGCATTGCCTCCTTGGAACGGTGGCAAGGCACATTGTCCTGTTGTAATTAAGTTCAAACTTTCCTCTATATTAGATTCGTTGGACCTCTTTCTTGTGGCCCTGTGTTAGCAAAAGCTTTCAACGAGTTACTCGGCTACTTCTTTAAGGCATCTTCTTACAGTTCCGGTTGAAATTGCAATTTTATGATGCACCCGAAACTCACTAGACAAATCTTTTGCTAACTTTCTTCAATCTCACCATGCCGTTCTTTCCAAATGCCTACCGTCCCTTGCTGTAATAATGCATGTACAAACCAGTCTCGTGGAACCGTTTTAACGTATTCTCTACACAGCAATGGCACAATTCAGTATGTTACATTAATTAAACCAGGCACATTCAAATCAATCAAGTTACTTTAAAACAATACTAACGCATATGACCTTAGGAATAATTTCCAGTCCGGATCTTAGAGACACACAGATGAGAAAGTACATTTTTCGTTTCTAATCTCATAATTATGTACATTACCCCCATAATATCTATTCAAGCGTGGTTGTGTTTGCATATGTAAATACAGTTTTAATCCGTACACCTGGAAATTTGTTTGCTTCTAAGATCTTGGAGTTTCCTACGGTTGCCTAAGGCATAAGGCTCAGGCTGTATATTAGTTAATAAAAGCATTTCCCATATGATGCACAGTTTTCGTCTGTATATAGGTTAAGAGACAAAATCTAGGAATACTTTAATATCAAAACTTTAAAGTAATTTTAAAGGATTGAAGAATTTTCCACCAACCTGTAATTGTTTGCATAAATCAAACTAGTTTCAGCAATAAGTAACGTTAAATGTTCCAATAAATACATTTTGGCTTGTTTCTTTTAAGTGCTTGAAATTAGATGTACAATTTTTACGTTTGAATTTTAGAAAATATCGTAGCTTTCACCCATAACAATATCGTAAGCTATTTCTGATTCACTCTGTGTGCTTTGTGTCTAGTCTAATATTAAAAAAGGCTCATATAATGATTTTACTTTTATGAAATTATTATATTAAATCGCATTTGCTGATGCTCTAGGCAAGCAGTATATTTGTCGAAACCCAAGAATCATGTTTTAATTTCTTTTTATAAAAAAAAAACAGTGCTGGTGAGACTCAAAATATTGTTTTTAATATCAAAATTTCCACATTTAATGCATTTATGACAAAACATTAAGTCTCCTTCCTTTCTTATGTTTAGGGTGGCGATTGTTTATTTGTGATGCTGACTTATTGAATATCTTTTCGGTAAATTAAAAACAGCTTTTGCTGAGCAGAGATTTGGACAAATTGGGAGGGCTCAACAAATTGAATGAATTTCTATTGTCCCGCGTAACCGTGCCATTTACCAGACTTAACCTAGTCTGATTTTTATGTGTTCTATAAATTCAAACTTCCTCGAACTTTCTGGAAATTAAAAAATATTGTCTGATTTACCTTTGTCATTTTCAATCTTCAATTCTTTAGTCCAAATCAAGAAAGGAAGCACTAAGCTTATGTAACTCTTCCAATCATGACGTCCATGGTGAGGGAATTTTTGTGTATGAAACGTTGTGTTAAAAGCCTGTTTTTTCTTTTTCTTTTCTTTTATTTAGGTTTCAACAGCCACGATCAAACTTTGTGGACATTTTGTCCTCGGACAGCAACATTTTGCTCACCTATCATTCTGACCTCTGACACTTTATAAGACCGGATCAAAAAAATGGTTTTATTTAGTTTCAGAATTTTCTAGAAAATATTTCTGGGTCGGTGAGTGAAAGGGTTAAAATTTATACATCAAATCTTGAATGTATTGCATTTCCTTAAAAAATGCACTCCAAAAAACAAGTAAAACAAAATATAAGTTAATCTGTGCATCTCGAAAGTTGGCGTGTCACTTTAACTACAATAATTAAGCTGTGAATCTAATTGAAGAATATAATCAAAATAAAAACCATCCTATAAATTAGGTTTTAAACAACGTGCTTTTCAGACTGGAAACCGGCGAAGTGGAGTACAATGTGCCAATTGCAGTACCAACACTACAACCTTATGGCGGCGAAATAACCAAGGAGAACCAGTGTGCAATGCTTGTGGACTCTATTATAAGCTACACAATGTAAGTAGTAGATCTAATAAATCAATAACAAAACGTGGTGAATTATATAATTGCAACTGTTTTATAGAAATCTAATTAGTTGCTTAGGTAGGCAATGTATTCATTGTTTCCTGCAAAAGCTCTTGTTTGTAGAAAGTTGAGTAGATCGGTAAAAAAAATCTTTTTCATCTAATCGACATTACTTCATCTCGATTAGAAGATAGATAATTCATTGATCTAAAAAAAATAAGCATATCAATACCAGATTTTCCAAAATAAAAAGGATCTTCACAGGTGGTATAGATAAACTAGAGCTACTAACTCATATACATACGTACGCGTAATTCAAAATATTATGGCTTTTATCAAAATTTAAACATATTAGATTACCGTAATCAAAACTGCAGTTTCTACATGGAAGCCAGACGGCATGGCACGGTATCTTTCGTAGTTTTAGATATGCTATCCCTCGTATTCATGGATTAGATTAGACCATCTATCTGCTTGAATGGGGTTGATAGTCTTATTATCTGTATTATGGTAGATAGAGTTGTATTATGCAATAGATTATGCGTTTATCTTTAACCATCGTAGATTACTTTGTGTAGACAACTTACACTATCGTCCAATCTGATTTTGGATAAATTAGGAAGTACCTATATGCAGTATTTACGTTGAATAATAACGTAGTTCCGCGTTTTTCCAGTAGTATGTTAGGTAGACGAGTTTATCTCTTGTGATAAGCGAATGGCGGTTAAAGATAAGATCTACGTAATATGCCATGCATTCCGTTGTCCATTACTGGACTTACCAAAGATTTGAAATTCAATCATAATTAGAGTTTGTTAAAAAGGTGGTACCGGCAGTGGCGCACCGCATAAAAGTAGGTACGTAATATACAATATTAGTGAAAAATAATATTGTTACCTTTTCTTGTCGTCTTGATGTCCACTGTAACAATTGGCAACCTCCCTGGTAAGCTGCGCAGAATTGCAACATTAGCAACGCTTCCATTGTCGATTCATTCAGCCGTCGACGGTGTTGTGAATACGTTGTCGTATAATTCGAAAATGATCGTTCGACATCCAGTGAAGTAAGATTTGCAAATGTCAGATATTCCATTTACTCATCTGGGCACTCTTGATTTTCAATTATAGACCGAACCTTTTGTAAATCGGGATTTTTCGTTAAAATTGCAACATCAACTCCTATAGTGTTCGTCAAGTTTTCTAGAGCGGCTTGTAAATTGTATATGCAATTTAATGCGTCTCGTGCAGATAAGTGACTGTTTTCTAATTGCTCAATAGCTTGTGCAACTTCAGAATAGTTCATGGAAATTTCATCTATTTGTTGTTGAAAGTCCGAATTGGAAAAAAGTTGCTGACTATCTCGAACTGCTGCAGAATCATTTGAATCAAGTTTCAAGATGACATTTTTCACTTGTGAAAAATATTTCTGATAGTAAGGTACTGCCTGGAGCCATGTTCCCCATCGCGTTATTACAGGCTGAGGTGGTGGTGGTAATTTCGGACACAATTGTTTGAATACACGGATGTGTTTGGGAGATTTGATGAACACTTTTTTGGTAGATGCTATTAACTTATCCACCATCGGATACTTCTTTCGAATGGTTTCTGCTACGAGGTGACACGCGTGTATGTGGTATGTTATGTGAAGAAGAGTTGGAAAGCATATTTTCAACATCCTACCAACTTTCAATATTGTTGCGGCATCCAGAGAAGTGGATGCTGCGTACTAAAGTTTGCACTACTTCAGGGGCAAGATTTGTATGGATAGGTTGATTGGGTCGTCGTCCGGTATATACCATTCCATCAATTACAAATCCTGATTCTAACTCACATATCCAGAAAATCTTGACACCGTATTATGACGGTTTATTTGGCATATACTGAATAAATAAGTATCTCCCTTTATATGAGAGTAACTGCTCATCAATGGTAACACTTTCGTTTGGCACCAAAGATGATCTGCATTGTTGTAAGAATAAGTTCCATATATACGATATCGGAGCTAATCTATCGGTCTGTAGGCGAAAATCACGAGTTCTTTCGTCATCAAAACGCAGGTACCGTCTAATATCTTCAAACCGATTAATTCCTATAGTGGCTTGATCAGAAGAAAACAGGTCTCTTTTCGGTACGTTCTAGCTTCTTTCCACACCAGCTTGTATCAGCAAACCTAAGAAAGCATTCAGCTTCATCACATCAATATCTACCCATCCTTTGTTTTTTACTGTAGTTACTCTTCGAGCTTCAAGGTTTGTGCACTCTTCTAAGACCGTTCTTGTAATAAAACATTTGAAAGCATTTTCAGGTGTATCACAGGACACTGCTTTAGTTTTTACACCTGGTGCTAAACGCAGTGCGTTCCGTTTTGCAGCTTTCGTAGCGCTTGACGGAACTTTATTCCACTGGACGCCGGGTGGAGAAGCGAAACAGTTGGGATTATCACTATCGGCCTCCGCTGTAGCTACATCTTCTTCAGACTCAGAATTTGAAGAGTCCGAATTGGCTTCTAATGAATCTTGACCAGGTTCATCAATTTTAGACGTTTCACTCTCTTCCGATAAAACTTCATCACATTCCTCTGCCCACCGCATTAGAATTTCCTCGTAATTGGGTAAAATAAACCGGGCCTACGAGGCCTGAGAAATGTAAATACGCGGTAGAATTCGAATATCTAAAATAGATTTTCTTATAAATTATATAGATCAAACGCCAATTAGAAATAGCAACAGGAAGATCCAATTGAGGCATAGACAAGGCCCAGAAGAAAAACATTTAAAGATAAAGAAGTTATGAAGCTTAGAATACCACGCTGGGCTTCGGAGGCCCGTGTTATGCATCCTAAGGTTAAAACTAAATGATTTATTTGGAAGAAATATTTTTTTGTCCTGGATTTTCTTGATTTTCTAACTCTAACTAAGAAAATATTTATTTAATCCAAATAAAATGTCAAGAAAATTATTTTCTTATATTATACATTTTTATAGTCTTGAAATAAAAATATTTTATTGAATAGAGACTGATTTTTACACGGAAATCTATTTTCTTGATGCAAGAAACCATTTATCTGCGTGTATTCTCCAAACAAGTAGGTCAAAATCTAGAACAACTTCTAAGAACATCATCTTAAATAATAGTAGTAATAGTAGTATTCATCGTCAGTAAAACTAATAAAAGACAGCTATCATTTTGTTATTAAGCTGATGGACAGGTTTTTGTTACAGCTGATACACTTTGGAATAAGGCAATTGTATTATATTTTCCGTTTGTCTCCTATACTTAGTTATTTTGTACTAATTTCTGCACTTAATTAAATATGTGTATTATGCTTTCCAATATTTGCTATTACTGTTAATATTTCTTGAAAAAGCCAAAAATTGCTTTTTTATTACTATTATTAGTAGTATTATTACTTTCTTCTATATTGGTACTACCAAGATTATTAAAAAAAATGTCATTTACGTTAGGTATTATAGATTGACTGCTATTACACATTACCCAATTAAAAGTACATATAGGCAATTTTAGATAGACAAATCAAATGAAGTACTTACCAACATAACTTTGTTTTTTTCGTATCATGCAATATGTGTATACATCAAGTGTGCGCTTGTTTTATTTGCTTGCCACTCAACGAATAATTGCCTCCTGACTTTTTCGATTCGTTGCAATATTTATTTCAACGCGGTGTCTTTTAATTTTAATGGCATTATGGATGATCACCAAGTACTTTTTGTTGTTTCAATTCTTCTTATTGTTAGTTGAATTTTCCCCGGCCCATTAATGAATGCAATTCATAAAAACTGTGGTACTTTTAAGTCTTTACAATGAAAGAAAAAAAATTGTACAGACCATTTTATTGTTTTTCAAAATATTCGCTATTAAGATTTATATACTTTTGCATGCGTTTTAACTAATTCCCGAAACAGGTGGTATCTTGAGAAGATGGTTTTTTAGTTTGACACTCGAGGGCAAAAAGAAATCGTTTTGTAATAAATCAGGTGAATACGAGCAAGGAGATATTCGATCTTATTCTCCTTCAAAAATCCATTTTTAATGGCAATGGCACGAATTGCTATTGCTTTATTGGGATGAGCTTTTTCCACCTCTAAGTCCAAATACTTGCACAGAGACACAATTTGCTCGAGAATCTTGGAACGCAATCGGGCCATAAGTTTCTCCAAGTAGAGTTCACGGTCCTCTTAGACACTCCATTCCGGACCTCGTAAATAAAGCGTGACAAACGGTTGCACCCGCTGTACATACAAGGCATCGAGTGGACGTTCGCTTATTATCGGTTGATCGATATACGCACACCGATCAACCGATACCAACCGAACGTCCACTCGATTTCTTGTACTTAGTCGGTCACTAAGTTCTGTTACAACTTTTATCATTATATTAAACAAAACAGAAAAGAAACTAAGAACCTTTTATTGATAAAATAGACCAATATAGTGTTCTCAATAAGATATTAAAAAAATATTCAAAATGATCCCCTCGTTTCGTAATACAGGCGCTTAATCTGCGAGGCCAGTCACCAATCGCATTACGCACCATTTCCATGTCTATCTCCGCCACTGCCTTCTTGACAGATGCTTTTAGCGAGTCCAAATTTGCCAGATTTTATAATCCAGAGGATTAAGATCGGGACTAGAAGATGGCAAATCTTCATGCTTGATAAAGTCGATGTTATTCGCCTGTAACCAACACTGAGTACTTTTGGCCTTGTGAGCAGGCGCAGAGTCCTGCTGGAAGACCCAATCCTGGTTTTTGAATAAGCTCCGGCTTAGAGGTTTTACTATCTTTTCTAGGACCATCTCTTGATAGACTTGGGCACTGGTTTTCACTCCTTTCTCACAGAAATGAACTTCAGTTGGTCCGAAATAAGATACCCCTAACCAAACCATTATTGAGGATGGATGATGACCCCTTTGAACACGGGGAGCGACCACACCTGCTTCTTCACTATTGGAGGCATACACTTGATCATTTTGCCGATTAAATTAGTCTTCAACAGTGAAGATTTTCTCGTCAGAAAATAGGATACGGCGGTGGTCGTTGTTAACGTACCGTTTTAATAAGACTCGGCATCTTTGAAGCCTTAAGCCTTTCAGACGTGCGTTGAGCAAGTGACCGCTTCTAGCATGTGTACGAGTCGCGCGAAAATTCTGCCACATCTGTATATTATGTTGTAACTCGGCTTTCGTATCCGGGAGCACTTATCGGTTTCGGAAACAAGAATTCATCAAAATTTTCCTTTGTAACTTGAAAATTCCGTAACAAGATACGCCAGTCTATTTCGTATCAGCATTCTATACAATTTAACAAAAAACTTACTCGCATATTTAATTTACTAGAGAAGAGCACATTTTAAATATGGGGAAATGTACTGATGATTCTGAAGAAATATACAGGGTGCTCTATTAAAGAAAATGAAATAATATGATAATGTTGAACATGGCTACAATTTTAGTGGCCATCTTATAGAATTTAGTTGATTTAAAAAATGTTTCGATGTGTTTCCGAAAACTCCAAGGAATACTTAATTAAATAAAGTTTGAATCATTATTCTAGAGTGTAAGATGTTCAAGATAACGGTCGTTAAAGAAACAATGAC
The DNA here is from genome assembly GCA_029619315.2 of Dynastes maya. NCBI lineage: Eukaryota > Metazoa > Arthropoda > Insecta > Coleoptera > Scarabaeidae > Dynastes > Dynastes maya. Next base: position 315,923 of record JAROYE020000026.1, read on the forward strand.
ATTTCGCAAAGATGTCAAGTTATTTCAATTATTTCAAGAACTAAGCTAGAAATAAGGTATAGGAAATGTTGAAAAAAGGTATAGGGAATGTTGAAGAGGGGGCAAAAACTAAATTTGTATCGATCACAACAGAAACTGAATCGTCCGTATAGACTTTTTTTTAACATTATCTCCAAATTACTATGGAAGAAATTATCTTCCACACATGTACTAGGTGGATACGCTGTATATTGCTTACTCTCCTTGGGATGCCATCAGTATTAAAATTTATAGTAAGAAGATAACGATGGAATGCGTTAATTTCTATTTATACGAGTATTATAAAATCCTTGAATGAACTTGAAAAACATAACTTCCGTGTTGAAATTGAAGAATTTACTGGCCCTTACTTCTAATATTAAAAACAATTACACACTTATCACGTTTCAGATGAATCGCCCTCTTAGCATGAAAAAAGAAGGTATTCAAACGAGGAAACGTAAGCCAAAGGGTAAACCGTACCCAACCATCCCCAATGGTCATGCAATGTCCCAGCGAAGTACTGCAATGTGTAAGTACAGTCACACAAACTATTGATTCAAGATAAATCCCTTATACCCAATAAGCTAAAAAACAAAAATACTTTGGGTCCGAATAGAATATCGGTTAGAATTTTAAAAGAATTTGTAATATGTATATTGGAACCATCAATGTATTTAATAAAGTTATCTTTCACCTACGAGATACTTCCTTCATGTTTTAAAGTTTCATAAGTAGTCCCGGTCTTTAAAAAATGTAATTGAGTTGATATATGCAACCATTGGCCAATCTCGGTAATATCAAATGTAGTAAAGATATTTGAATATTGTATGCTGATACGATTAACATTGAGAAATATAGCCGTTTATATATGAATAATCATGGATTCAGGAAAAATAACTATTACCACTCCTCTGTTGTTCATTACGATTTCATATTACAACAAATTGAAAAAAGACATTCCCAGTTTTTTGTGATTTTAATAAGGCGTTCGATTACTTACAACATTCTATATTTTTAAATAAGTTATCATATCGGAGGAGATGCTCTAGAGTGGATATGCTCGTATCTTAGAGGCCGTAGTAAGTATAAAGAGGCGTTCTTCGTGGAGCAATAGTGGGCCCAATTCTATTTAACCTATATACAAACGACATATATAACTCCTGTTCTGATATATTAATTTTCATTTATGCGGATGACACTATCGTACTTGCAATCGGCTCAACTCTACCCGAAACCGAGACACGCAAATAATGCTATCAATATATTATATTACCTAATAAATTAAGCGTCAAGGAGAAGAAAACAATCTCTTTACTTTTTCACACACGCCAGCACATAAAATATAAATCTATCACTCAAATAGAGATAGTAAAATTTCTCATCATATATGTATGTTCAGAATAACTAACTTGCTCCGGAATGTTCATCGTGACCACCTAGTAAAAATGTTAAATATCAAGACGTTTTTATTTCGCAACTTGAAGGATTAGCTACCATTATATACGTTACTATCTGTATACTATACTGAAATACAGTCGCGGCTGCGATATGGGACACTCTTCTGCGGATTCTCATCTATTGTTGTGGCACAGACGCAATTAGTTAGAACATTAGACGAGCTAAAACCTATAGAATCGTGTAAACCTCTTTTTCAAACGTTTGGTCATCGTAAATTTTCTATCTTTATACATCCTTGAAGTCGTCTGCTACCACCGTAATCATAAAATGAGTATACCACCACAAAAGATATATATCCCTATGAAACCTGGTATAGAAGCGAACAGGATATTTCTAGATGTGTGTTGTATATTGCTGATAAAGATTAATGAACGCTGGGAAAAAACTATAGAATAAACTACCTCGTGAAATAAGAGATGGTGCCAGATTTAAACAGTCCCATTACAAGATATTTAATGGAGCAGAACTACTGCAGTATAGAAGAGTTTCTTAATTCCAGCAATTAATAGTGATGTGTAAAACTGCTCTTTAGCAGCTACCTTTTGTAGCAGTTTTCTTTACATAGCGATATACATTAAACTGATAAACTGTTGCTAGGTTTCTATAACTTCGCATTAGGGCTTACTGTTAGCACCACTCACTGAATATCTACCAATATTACGGCCCGATTCTGAAAGGGTTCAAATGTTAATTTGATATAACGATATTATGGATTATATGGATTATCAATTTTGAGAATATCATGAAGAGTATGACAGGAAAAGAAGCCAAACAAAAATATGTCGGTTATATAGTTTGCCCAATTGTCACTGGCTATGGATATACCCCTGTAATACAATTTTGGCTTGGTTTCGAAAGTAGCACAATCTTCAGGACGATGTTTAATCTTCACTGATCATCAGACGACCAGTGAAGACTAAACATCGTCCTGAAGATGCCGACCGCAGTATTTGGCGAAACGTTGACTTCGACACATCAAAGACCACGGCCTATCAGCCCGGAAATATGTACTGCTAGTACAAATTCAGACGCCGGCCGTGAAAGCCTACAGTTATTGTTGACTATAACGTTAAAAAATATCAAGAGGCTGGCATATTATTAAATAGAAAACGAACAGGACGATAGAAAGTGACAACACCAGCGGAAAATTGTCGAACAATTATGACGAGTAAACGGAATAGATGTGCACCTGAAATAACGGATGAAATGAGTATTGAGGGTGAAAAACGGGTAAGTTTAACCAGCGTGAAAATGAGATTAAAAGAGGGCGGTTTGTTTAGCCGAATAGTATTGCGTAAATCACTCTTAGGCAAGCAAAATAAAATAAGCCGGCTGCAGTGGACTATAAAGCTTTAACATTGGACAGCTGATGAGTGGAAAAATGTTTTCTAGGCCGATTAGTACAAATATGAACTTTTCGGTGCCAAGAGAAGAACGTTCTTTGGAAAGTCGAAAGGAGGACAAACAGCAGAATGTGTAGTACCTACAGTTTAGCATGGAGGTGGATTGGTAATGATGTGGGGTTGTTTTGGCGCCGCATCCGTAGGAGACTTATTCTATCTTATTATAATAGATGAAATTTGAAGAAAAGAGTGCTAGCGGGAAATTTTTGAAACAAATGCTGCACCATCTGGAATGAGAATAATCGGTGACTATTTTACATTTCAACATGATAATGATTTGAAACACACATATAAACTGTGCCGCGAATTTTAGATTCGCTGGAACGTGAAAGCAATATCAAAATAATGAAATGGCGTCTTCAAAACCCAGATGCTAATTCCATGGGGGGAGCTCGATAGGCAGGTAAAAATAAATTCTCCAACTTCCAAGGAATCGTGGTGGAAACAACTACAAGAACCCTAGCTTAAAATGGAATTCGCTACTCAGACGAAATTGATCGGGAGAATGCCGCAAGTATGTCCTGCAATTATTAATAGTCGAGGTGGACATTTCCCCGAAACGAAGATTTAATTTTTTGGTGTCAAATAAATGTTATAATTGAATAAAGATTATCAATTTTTTTGTTTAAAGAGTTTTTTTTTATGCGCAAAACTACAATTTCTCTACATTCATATTTCACAACGTGATAGAACATATTGCATACTCGGCGAATGTCTGATTGTTTGGTGTATCAGAAAATTGCTGCAGAATGCTACAAACTGTTAAAGGCAGTTAGCAATTACAAAATAGCAGGTTGCTTTGTACCAACACATCACTAGTATTTGAACTAGGACTAAGCAACCTGGTCATTTCGTCTTATCCACATGTTTAACATTAGTTTTTATTTCATGTTTGTTTCCTTTTCTTTTGTTTAATTAGTTAATATTTTCTTGCGTTTTATTTGTTTGAAATTTGTTTTTCTTTTGATTTGACTATTGATTCTATTATCTCCTTGGATCCCCTCAATCAATAAAGCATTATTACCATTTTCAATTTACTGCGATTCCTATAACGAAATTTTGACAATGAAAAATTATTAATGGACAATTGTCATTGTTCCTATCGATAAGAGCTTGCATATATGTATGTACGTGTAGAAAACCTCTCGATTAACATCGTTATATATTTATGACACTTGTTAGAAAGCGTGATAGTAAAAATAAACTGGGAAAATATTCGTCCTTTGGATGAGAGATACGATCTTATATATAATATAGATTACAGGTGTTCAGAGTAAATTAATCAAGAATGGACTTCGCGCCTTATTGAGAATGCAAATATTAAGTATAGATAGTGATGAGATACAATGGATTAAATGGATTGGTTGTTTAAGAACACGTTTCCTGTACGATAAAAATATTTCGACCGCTATTAAGCTTATTTTTAATAGAATAGAAAGTACCGCAATCAAAACAAACATTAACATTTATTCCCATGTGTAAGCTTTGAAATTTTTTTTTTAAATTAGAAATTACTTATAATGAAACATTTTCGTAACACTATTTCGAAAATGTAATACATCAAGACATTTTTTGCGCTTTGCGTAACACAGAAATATCAATCAATAAATTCGCTGACATCTTACATACCTGTTATCAGATATATTTTAACGATATTCTCTCAAGTGGAGAATAAACAAAACATGGCGTTTACGTGATATCAAATAGGTAGGTATACTAATATGTCTATGAAATACACAAACCGATAAAAGCTCTCACTTGTAAAGGTGCAGACATATTCACTTATCATCGTTTTATTGCGATCAACATGAAGCTAAAGATACATCAGATCGCAGCTAAGATATCGATGACATTTTTTTATAAGTAATTATTGCTTATATATGCACGAGTTATTAGAAATTGAATCAATATTACCGAATGAACGTGTACGTAAGTACGTAAAACGTAACTTTAATAAAATTGGTCCAACGAAGAAGTTTATTATTTTAATAAAGGTTGTTTATTAAGTTAACAAAAATAAACCGCATGTGGCGACTCTGATGAAGCCTATAATGGACAAACAATAACTGTTAACCTTTCAAACTCAATACTTTTAAAAAACTGGTCTAAAGATTTAAGTACCCTGTAAATTTTTGCAAATCTTTATAGATGGTTTTAAACTTGAAAATTGAAAAAATAATCTTGAATATTTTTTATTTATGGATTTGTGTTAGTGTTTAAGACATTTTAACATTTCTATCACACACAGAAAACCATCAAGGAAGACTGAAACAGTTCACTAAAGCCTTTACCACAACATTTAGTAGTGTTGAGTACCATGGTAAGGGCTTTAGCGAACTGTTCCAGTGTTCCAGTGCCGCAGATTTAGAGTACCCGATTAGTATCAAGGAAGAATACAAAAAGTCCCTTATTACTTTAAACAATTTTTTTAGTAACATGTATTCCGTTTTACAAAAAAAAATATTTTAAACCCCCTAAAAATAACGCTTTTAAGACATTCGTAGAGAAAAACAACACAAATTATTAAAAATAAAAGAAAAACACTTCACTTTTTTATTTTTTTGCAAAACACAAAATATTTATGAAAAAAAATTATAGTTCGTTTAATATAATAATTTTTTTAAAGCAATCTACTGTAATGGAAATGTTAGATGAGAACTGAAATGAGAAATTAGGACCGAAAAGTTAAAGTGAATACAAAAACTATTTAAAAAACGTCAAAAAATTCTATAATAGCCAGTAAAAAAAACGTAAAAGTTATTTTACGTTTCACTAGTAATATTGCAACTTACCACTCTTAATTACTAAGTATTTGTCACGTCAAAACAAAAAACTTTATAATAAATAATACTCAGGCGCTCCCAACAAAGAATCTACTTCGCCCATGTTCTCAAATTCAAATAGTCGAGATCATATCTTTGTTGGTGCGTTTAAAGTACAAAGGATCTTGTTTTTAGGAGTTATTTGAGCATCGGTCTTTTGGGGCCACAAAAAAAAACTTTTTTGATTTCTGCATGAGTGAAATTGTAAGGTTGCCTTTAACATTTAAAATTCGTCCTGGATACCATTCAGGCTCAAATGTCACGTCTTCCTCTTTTTTTTTGATGTCATCCACCACAACATCCACTACAACATTGTCCGTTACTGCAACACCTTCTGAACGACCATCAATTGAAATGCATTTTGAAGAATTCTGGTCCATGTTTAAGATTGGAGATAGTAATGTTTTATTTAAACTTAAACATTACGACGGAAATGAGAATTTGGTTAATAATAAGGATTTATATCAAAATGTAAATAACAAGATAAACTAAGGTTAGGAAATCAGGACCTGTACAGTGTTAACTGTTTTTTTTAATATTCAACAATCCTCTAATCTTTCCGTTAAAAAAGTTGTTGGGAATCAACTAATTTACACACGGTATCTGCAAAGCAACATAACCAAACTCTGTCTGAGAGCTCCTAACGCCATCTAACGTCTAATTGCACTACTTAAACCATGCGTGACGGAAAAAGAAAATAGCGGTTGCACAAGAAATATTCGTACTTTAACAATATTCATTATTGGTACATTTTAATTTTTAACCAATTTTAGAAAGTCAAGACATGACAGATTAGGAAAGAATAAGTGTTACTGTAATCAATAGTAATTATAGTAGTAAAAAGTAAGTGGCAACATTGAAATATGCCATAGTTACGCGTGAAGGAAGTATGAATTCAATTGTTTAAAAATTAAAAAGAAAAATTAAATTAAAAGTTTTGTTAATTTATTGTTTCTGTCTAATAAGAACGGGCTTCAATCCACTTGGTACAGCAAAATATATTTTGTAAATTCACGAAATACATGTGTAACATCCCAGTAACATCAAAGTAAAACGTTACAAAGTGTAGCACTACACATAAACAAAACCGGCTATCACTTTAAATAAGAAAACTTTAAATTAATTAAGAACCTAACTTTGCCGCGAGAATTAGACGCTTACGAAACCATTTATATGAAAAAGAATGCCCTGATGGTCTTATTGTGGTAAAACAAACACATGTTTATGTTTTGGGCTACAGGCAAGAACCTTTTCTTCTAGTTTCGTATATTTTGTATGTTGTAAGGTATATAGGCACTTTTTTAGAGTTCTTTTTCTTATATGATTAGTAAAATATATAATTCCTCCTAATCTGAAGCCTCTATCCCCTCAATTATTTAAATTTTCTTTACGCAAGCACTTATTGCAGTTGGTTTAGTTATTTCCTTTCACTTCATGTGCGGGCAATGTTGTGTAATCTCTTTGTTTGTTTTTTTTCTTGTACTCTTTTTTATACTTTAGTTTTATCTTTTTATATACAAGTTAGATTTACGCGTGTCAATTCTTATCATCTATTTTTTAGATTAAGCTTTCCTATTTTCCTTCTCTCTTCCTGGTTAAGTTAGAACAGCGTTAACTGAGCTTCGCCTTTTGATGATTACTGGGTTTTTTAGTTTTCACAATCATTTGTTCTTTCTGTACGTGGCATCAATAAAACTTATATTGTTATTATTATTATTATTATTATTATCATTATTATTATTATTATCGTATAGTTGACAATGGGAATCTATGAATTGCCGAAAGATGGAGTGTGCCGATACTTTAGTGTTTGTTATAATCTATTTTTAAACCAGAGACATGTTCCCAAATTTAAGAATTTTCGTTTTCGTGGTAGTGATATATGATTTCCACTTGTACTAGGTACATAATCACAAGGCCGTTTAAATGAATACCAAAAATAGATACAACACAAAGTAAATAGTACTTAGAAGTAGTGTTTTATAACGTATATAGCGTTTCACAACAAGAAAAGTCTATAATGTAAACACACAAACATGTGAATGAGTTGATAAGAAATATGTTCATGACAGATTTCATTTTTGCTTTGTGGTTGTGTATGGAAAATAACTAATCATGGACGAAATTTTTATCGCCCGATTTTAAAAGCGCTCCCGCTTATTTAAAGAACAGAGTTTGCTAACTTGTTGAAATTATAATAGTTATGTTTAGATAAACAAATAGAGCATTATTTCATCGATAAAACAATGTAAAATAAAGTACCGTTAAGAAGCAAAATAATACCTTAATATTGCACTTCTACAGCATCCAGCTTATTTATTGTTGATTATACATGACAGCATTATAAAAAAACTTAAACATATAGACTAAGCCTTGTAGTAGTAAAACAATATGCAAAACAATGATGATAAGTGCAATAACCTAATAAGTCAGATGCACATTTTCCTTATACATGTATCGACACTTTCAATCTCCAAAATATGCAATTTTAAATAAGATTTTAAAAGGTCTACCGGTCCGTGTTAGAACGATAAACGAAATGCGACGGAAACAAAGTGTTTTTCCATGTATTTCTTTCCACAACGCTAGCTAAAGTAGCATGAATTATGATGTATTTAAGCACATGAAATGATTTCTTCTTCTGATTTTAGTTATGTCGCACGCAGCGGACCTAAATGATCAATACCAGTTACCTAACCAGTACATCGTTACTCAACCGGCACAATTAAGACTGCCCAGCGCTTCCATGATTAATCGTCAGACAATTAACAAGTAAGATCAATTTAGTAATATATTGGTAAATAGGAAACCTTTTATAAAGCATTAAAAACATATGTTTGCCAGAAGTAAAATTGTGCTCCGTATAATGTTGATGATTTTCAAAAAGCCAAATGGTTAGAATTGGTTGGCTAAATTGTAAAAGTTACTTATGTGAAATATATGAAATATGAAATAAACTCATAAAATATTTTAAGTTGGTTGAAACTACTAAATCAAGCAAATAAGAATTTTGCTAGTACGAGGGACGTTCAGTAATTAACGAGACAAACTGCATTAGCGGGAAAACTGCTATATTATTGGATTAAACTTTCTGTGGGTCAAGTTGGCAACCTTGGGGATAAATTAAGCCAACTGTTTGAAAGAAATAAAAGCAGACATAACCTCTTTTGTTCATTTCAAAATGTCGGCTCCTCTAGAAACGTGTACGGTGGATGAGCAACGTTTAGTAATAAGATTTTTGTTATCCGAAGATGTGAAGCCGGACGAAATTTACTCGAGAATGTTGAAACAGTGTGGTGAAAAGTCTAAGCCGCGGAAACGTGTATAAGTGGATTGGACGGTTTAAATCGGGCAAAATAAGTGTCACCGATATTCATCGCTTGGGACGACCGGTTGAAGTGCTAACCGACGCGCTACAAAATCGCATAAATGACTTTATTCTCGATGATAGGCGTATAAAAATCGTTACAATAGCTGATTTGTGTAATGTTAGTGTTGGAACTGTGTATTCAATCATTCATGACAAGCTTACTTATCGCAAAATGTGTTCGAGATGGGTTCCAAGATAGTTGACTCAAGTCCATAAAGACACCCGTGTTCGCATTTGTTCTGAACTCAAACGATGGTTTTTAACGGAAGGTAATGACTTTCTAGACCGTGTTATAACCTGCGATGAAACGTGGAATCACCACTATAAACCTGAATCCAAACGGCAAAGTCTTGAATGGAAACATCCGGATTCGCCCGCTAAGAAAAGAATCAAAACTCTCGCGTCTGCCGGTAAAATGATGTTAACGGTCTTCTGAGACTCTCAATGCCCAATTTTTTTGACTATTTAGAAGGACAGTGCACTGTGAACAGTGAGTATTATTGTAACTTGCTTCAACATAAAGTGAAACCTGCGATAAGAAGAAAACGCCAGGGTGTTCTCTCAAAAGGTGTGATTCTGCTGCACGATAACGCCCGCCCCCATACTGCCCAGAAGACGCAAGAGATGATCGAAAATTTAGGTTGGGAGGTGTTGCCACATCCTCCTTACAGTCACGACCTCACATCGTCCGATTTTCATCTGTTCAGCCCGCTCAAAGAGTATTTACGTGGCACCAAGTTCGAAGATAACGAAGCGGTCAAACAAGCTGTACACTAGTGGCTCGGACACCAAGGTCAAGAATTCCTCAGCACTGGAATTAGAAAGCTCACAAAGTGATGGGAGAAGTGTCTAAATGGTGGTGGGGATTACATTGAAAAGTAGTGTAAATTTAATTGTCATTGAATAAATTGTTCTTTTTCCACAGCCATTTGTCTCGTTAATTACTGAACGTCCCTCGTAATTAGTTTTTGTTATTTATTTGATTTGACGAGGCTAATCATTGTTCCAATCGCTCGTTACCACCAGTTCATTTTAATTTGGTCAAATTAAACAACTGTTACCGAAATTGAATTGTTTATTTTTAAAAGAGCCTTTATCATATTTTAACAGATTTTAGATAGACACTATAGATTATAATTTTAACCATGTTGAATCATTTAATGCAGAAATGACAAAGGTATGGATACTCATTCATTATCGAAAAGCTGTATAAAACGTCGTTTGCTGTGAACAGCATGTGATTCTCTGAAGATGTGCTCTATAATACTATTAGGAAACACAAGAATAGATTAAGAGTTAGAAATATAAGCAAACTTGAACCTATTGACGGCGGTAATAAGAAATGTTAAATTATCTTTTTATCCAAGCTACATGAAAGGTCTTCAAAAAGTCTTTTCTAAAGGTGACCGCAAAATTGTTTTTTCTTCAAACAATAACCTCATAAACCTTTTAGGAAGTTCTAAAGACCCAGAAGATAACATGGATAAATCAGAAATTTACAAAATTCCATGTAAAGATTGTGATCAAATGAATATTGGGCAGACAAAAAGATCAATCCGAGATAGGTGCAAAGAGCATTTGGCTCATCTTAAATTCAGAAGGTTTAATAAATCTAGTGTCGCCCTACATATGCTGGAAAATAACTATATAGCAGGTTGATAGCATAAAGTTAGATAAGAACGTAGCTTTGCTCAATTAAATTGTTATGGAGGCCTGGAAATTTACAAAAACAAACATAACTTAATGAATTTCAACCCTTAACCCTTGTTATATCGTGTAAAATTGAAGTTAGTTATCCGTAACTTTAAATTTTGCATAATTTAGGATTTGTATATTTTGAAGTTGCATATTTTACAATTGCTTGTTTTAAAATTGCAAATGCATGATTTTAAAATTACTTTATTAGGTTAGTTTTTCGCTTAGTCTGAAGAAGAACGTAAAGAGGATTGTTCAATTAAATTGTGATGAAGGCATAGAAATTTATAAAAAACAAATATAACTTAATGAATTCAGATTTAGGACCACTAAATTCCAGCCTTTATTCTTTGTTATATTATGTATAGTTAATTAACCGTAACTTAAAATTTTTGCATAATTTTGGATTTGTACAATTTAAAATTGCTGTATAAGGTTAGTTTTTCGCTTAGTCTGTGAGTTCAGTTTTACTGCTGATGATGATACATAGCTTGGATAGTAGCTAGTAACATGGAAATCACACATTTCCAACTTACAGAAAAAAGCCACTACGGTATCACTAGTATGTCGAAAGTTGCTTGGTAAAACCTTTTGGTCATATACAACAACGATCAGACCCATGATCACCTATGCCTCTTTGGTTTGGTGGTCAAAAACAATTCAGAAGCAACAGCAACCGCAGCTTCAACACGTTCAGAGACTTGCATGTCTCAATATCGCATACCTGTCCTACAGCAGCTCTGGAACTCCTGCTGGGAATAACACCGCTCCACATCCACATTTAGAAGCAGGCTACATCGAGTGCCCCCACTCTTAGTAGAACGACGGGATTACAGCCTGGGGATCTCAGAAGGCATCTCAGAATCCTTGAAGATCCCAGCATAAATTATTTGATGCATATTGCAAAGGACACGGTCCCTATGCAATACAATTTCGAACAGCCGTATAAGGTGATCATTGAAAGCCGGGGCATCCGGTGAGCCTCAACGCAAAAGAGGTACCCTGGAATGGTACACAGACGGCCCGCGAATAGAAGATGTCGGAGCAGGTATTGGCATTACCTAAAAACGCCGATAGGACCCCACACCAACATATTTCAAGCGGAGATTCCTGCTTTAAATATGTGCGCAATAAAGAACCTCGAGAAAAAGTTACGAGGCACAACTATAAATATATTCAGCGACAGCTAGGCAGTTCTAAAGGCTATTAAGGCCTACACATACGAATCTGCTCTGATACACGAATGTGTACACAATCTAAGGTAATTGGGATGCAATAACCACATTACTTTGCGGTGGATTCCAAGCCACCAGATAAGCTGGCCAAAGAAGCAGCGAACATGCCTCTCATTGGTCCTAACCCCTTCTGTGGTCTCCAAAAGAGCCACATAAAACAAGCTATTAAGACATGGGAGGACAATCAAAAGGTCTTGTACTGGGAAAGCGTTTCAGTACAAAGACAGGCGAAAGCACTCATTTCAGGCTCGTCAAAGACAGCAAAAATAGCGCTATCGTTCAGCAAAGGGGATCTTAGATTACTGGCAGGATTTTTGACTGGCCATGTAGTGCTAAAATATCACTTATTCAAACTAGGAAAAGCTGATGGTCAAATTTGTCACCTATGCCAAGGAGATCTGGAGACGGCACATCCTATGTAAATATGTTGCCATTAGTCGCATACGACACCAACATTTCAGTAGGCCATTTCTTGCACCTACTGAATTGAAGGACGCAGATCCTAGAGTAGTGCTAAGGTTTATTAAAACCCTCCAACTATTCTAACACACATAAGGACACTTTGTTACAATAGATCTATTAAGGTTGCATTGATTAAAGGCATATGTGCCATGGCCAGAATACTTAATAATAATAATAATGATGATTGGCTACCGAACCGTTTGTTCAGTGCGGGTGAAATATAGTGGTAAGGGTTTCAATGAAATGTTTCAGTGTTCCAGTGCCACAGAATTAGATAACTTGATTAATGACTCTATTGACAGTACTTACCACTGGACTCAAATTTAATTTAATTTAAATCAATTCTAGAGCCTCAAATCTCCTCCATGTATATACTTTCAGAGTAATTTTTACATTGATTTTGGCTTTCAAATGTTTCTCCATAAGAAATCCGGAGGTGTTAAATCTGAGGCATTAGCTAAGTCCAGTATTGCCTTTTTTGACAATTTTCTTTTCTCTTCAAGTATACTGACAAATAGGTAACAATAAAAACAATGTTTTAGAAACTATTGTCCCTATCCAACCATTTTCATACTTGTATAGAAAAGCTGGCACGGCTGTTGGCGACATGTTTTTGAAAAGTCTACGTTTGATCCGACCTAGGTCTTCATCGACTAAGGGTGTCAAACACACTCCTTGTCGCTTCGACGTCAAATGAAAATCAGAAAATTTTCGGTTGTGTTTTAAGTTAGATATTTTTTTCACGGAACCTGAGACTTCAGGTTTCAGTAAAATGAATTGTAATTTTGTTAAGTACATCACAAAGGAATTAAAAAATATTTGGCTTCTAAGATAACTCCAAACATTTACAATCATCTAACATGAAACCTGTTGCATGACCAAAATATTCATTAAAATAGGTCTTTTCTATCTTTTTAGTGTATCTCCATTAGAATCGGTCATTGCACGAGGCGTTGATGAACAAGCTAGCGTTATTACATCCACTTCTGCAGCTACGCGCCAAGGATTTCCTCAACCGCCTGAAAAGAATCAAGGACACGAACCCGGAGACTGCTAGAAGTATCTTATCGGCTAATACCAAAGAATTCATGTATCTCTATTTTATTTGAATAACAATGTTTAGGATTAGATTTCTTTGTTATAATATATTTAATTATATTATCAAACGAAGGAAAATGACAAAATCAAATGGATTAGCATGTATACACACATAGAAACTTTTTATCGATATATTTTTTGATCTTTTGCAATTTCCTTACTAAGAAATGTTCAAAATGATCTTGTGTAATATAAACTTACATTTCCGAATGTTCATACGTTTTGTATGCACGGTATTTTATATGCTATATGTAATAGTTTTAAGATAGGGTGACGTTGTTTATAGTATATTATCATATTTATGACAAGTTCCTTTTTAAGAAAATTAGGAATATATATAGAACAGTTTATACTTATTTTTGTCTAGTCTTGTATGTTTCATTTTTACTAACTTAATTTTGTAATATTACGTTGAAATAAACTGTCAGCAGAAAAATTCGGTGTGTTTTAAAATGATATATATGTATTTTCACTGCGTGAAAAGGTTTATAAAATAAAATTAATATTTGAGGTGCAAAATATTTAAAACAGAAAAGCAGTCCATCAAAAATGATTGACACGTACCTGTCTACATAATAGAGCAATAGAATGAGCATTCATCTCATTCTTAATGCTGTCAGATAATTAATGATTGGATAACATGATTACATAAATAAGATGGCACAAAAATAACGTTTATTTTTTAATTGTGATTAATATTACAATTAACGGACAAATCAATCAATTGTCTTGCTTGTTTTTTTCTTGTTATCAGCGTGGATTGGAGAGTTTGGAGTTATGTAGATTCATACTTGATTTAGCTAAAACCCTATTTTTATTACTATTACCAGAGAACGCCAAATTATATGGGATGTCAGCCGCAGCAGAGCCATAAACGCGGTGATTATTTCAAGATCGTATTCGCGTTGAGCTCTCTCCTCAAATGATTTTATATATATATATATTTACTATATCTATTCTTTATTTCGTTATCAGGTTTTTAAAATATTTATTTTCCATATTAAACTCATAGCTGTGACATAATACTTTGAAAGTCGAAATATAAAATTGAGAGACGCCTTGAATACATTAAACGACACAATCGATAAATTAAAAGATATTCCGGGTAATATTGGAAATAAACTGATTCAAAAAGTTGATGCAGTGTTCAGCAGAAACCCCGATTTAAATACAGTAACCCAATTGTCAACAGGAGAAATACAAAATTCAAATACAGTGGTACCTCGGTTTAGGGAGTTATAACTAGAGTTGCTTAATTTGCGCCAACAGCCAGTGGCGGGCGCATAAAAGTTTACACAAAATAAATGGTCAGAAATAAAATATAATACGTGCTCAAACACTTACCGTCTTAAGAGTCATCCGTGAAATCACAAAGTGAATAATTAGATATGTTTCCACAGTTGTTTCGGCAAACCGAGTGCGGCGTGAGAAAAAAGTGTGTTTGTATGCAGAAAACGAACGTTTGCGTAATTAAAATAATCTTTGGAACAAATTAACGAT
This sequence comes from Dynastes maya, assembly GCA_029619315.2. NCBI lineage: Eukaryota > Metazoa > Arthropoda > Insecta > Coleoptera > Scarabaeidae > Dynastes > Dynastes maya. The sequence goes on from JAROYE020000026.1 coordinate 330,987, forward strand.
TCTGTTGACGTACCTTCACAAATTTATCTTAATGTGCCAAAATCAGAACCTTTCTAGAACATAAACATTTTTTGCGTCTTCTACCGCGCAGAGCTATGCGTGAATGTGTTGCACTATTTGCAGAGATTCCACTAACAACACCGAAGGATTTTGTAGTTCTTCTATTGTGTCCACTAGTCCGAAGTAATTGTACTGACTAGCTTTTAAATCCGTTTTAACCTGGCTATCTTGAAATTTCGACTGGCTTTCCTTGATAGCCGCAGCTTTCTTTGGATCGAATTGTAAAACCACGTTCTTAATATTCTCAAAACATTTATGATAATAAAACGCGGCCTGTAACCATGTTCCCCAACGTGTAAGAATAGGTTCTGGTGGCTCAGGCATACGGGGGCACAGTCTGTGAAATTTGCGAATACGTTTTGGGGATTTGACAAACACTGCTTTTATATGCGCTATTAAGGCGTCTACCTCAGGATAACATTTTCTAATACTACCTACCACATGACTGAAAGCATGAATTTTACACGTAATACGTAACAAGTTAGCACAATGTTTTTTAAGAGACCGGCCTAAAAGCATGTTTGCGGCACCATCACTCATAAACATCAACAGTTGGTTTGTTGAAAGTTCAAACTTTTTCAATGTATTTAACACTAACTTTGAAATTACTTCGGCAGTACATTGTTGTACTCGTCTGGAAGCTAATAGAATTGAAAGTGAAGATTGATGTGGTTCCATTGTACGTACCATTACATTAACCATAGAATGTTTTTTACGATATGTTGTTTCGTCCACACATAACCACAGTTTCTTATCTTTCAACTCCGATTTAATTCTTTTTTCAACATGTTCACAAGCAGATGGAACAATTCTTTGTAACGATGCCTGATTTGATAATTTGCAGTCCGAATATTTATTCCAAACGAAGACATATGCTTCCTTGTCTAGTAAATTAAACGGTAGATTACATGCAATAAAGGTAATACATAAATTAAATTTAAATTTGTCATAGTGTCGTGTGCAATTTTTTTTTGAAGGATTCTGTTTACTATTTACGTGACGTAGACAATCCCTCTTAGACCAACACATTAAAGGGATATTACAAACTAGCATTTCTGCTATAAATTCTGTAACCTCGTCCAACATTGGTCGGCTTCGCGACGTAGGCAACATTTTTAACACAAACGTAGAACTACGAAATAGTATTTACGGCAGCGTACATGTATACACAACAGATCTGGTTGAGACTCGCAGTTATACTGAGGGTTGTATCGAACCTCTGCCACTGCCGGTTGGCGTTTAGAAGCCCCGTCACCACTGGATTTTGAAATTTCGTATACGCTATCGTTTTGTGTCAGTTTTGTGCCGCAAAAAGAAAATTTTGTGCTTCAATATTAAGCGAGTTATAACGTTTAGAATTTTGGGCATGGCATGTAATACCTTGGGATCGTCATTGTTAAACGAATGATTCTTCGAAATACAATGTCGTTCAAAACCTTTGTTACACTTTTTGTGTATTGTATGACGTTTATGTTCTTTAAGTCTAGTATTGAAGTTAATAAATAGCATCGCAATCATCGCATTTAATTTGATATATTGCGGATTTATTTTGATTTTCGATGGGATCTTTATTGTTTACCAATAACGACCTTAAGTTATTCTTATCATTCGTTTAACAATGACGATATCAAGGTATTACATCTAAGCAAGAACTTAAATTTAAGGGAAATTTTACATATTAAGAAAACGGAGCTGCTTATGACAGCTATTAACTAGATTTCAAATCTGTAATATAATCCCCGTCAGGTAGTTTTCCGTATATAAATAGTTGACCATGTTCTTGATTTTGTATTAAATATTTTGATAATGGAGCAAAATCCGAAACAATTGTCGATTGAATATACTATTTTTGTGAAACAGATACTAAGTGTTTTCTTGTGTTTTTATTTTCTATTTACGAGGATCACGCTATATATTTTGAGATACAAGAAAACTACAAGTCTTTTTACGAAAATGATTTTATTTATGTTCAAAATAATCTCCTCCTGCATCAATGCACTTTTGTAACCGAAGTTTCCACAACGTAAAAGCGTGAAGCCAGTCTCTTGGAATGCTCTCAAAAAATAGATGAATTGCTTTATCTATCTCATCCTCCGTCGTGAAACGTCGACCACGTAAATGTTTCTTTAAGTTGAAGAACAACCAGAAGTCACACATGGCCAAATCAGGCGAATAGGGTGGATGTTCAATGACTTTTACCTTATTTTCACGTAAAAATTCAACTGTCTGCTGTGCACTGTGTGACGATGCATTGTCGTGATGCAACATTAACCCGCGAATGTTGGCTGACTCAAGAACTGCAGGTAAACATTTTGTGGTGTACCAGTTTGCTGTGACTGTACGTTGATTTTCCAGCTTCATTGCTTTTACTAATCCGGTACTACGAAAGAAAACTGCGTACATAACTTTCTTGACAGCCCTTTGCCTTTTGGCCATTGTTGGTGTTGGTGCATCTTCGTGGATCCACACGCGGCTCTCCTGGCGGGTAGGAATATCGTAAAATGGGATGTAGGTTTCATCACCTGTTACTATTCTTGATAGAATGCGATGTCCACCATTATTTAACATTTCCAATGTTTCCCGAGCGATTCTTAATCGCTCTGTTTTTTGGAAATCGGTAAGCGTGTGTGGCACCCAACGAGTAACAATTTTTTTCATCCGAAGATGTAAAATTGAATTTACTGTTGCGGATCCAACACCAAGAGTTGCCTCAATCACTTGATAGGTGCGTCATGGATCTTCGTCGATCATACGCCTCACACTCTCAATGTTTCCAGCGGTAACTGAGGAACAGGGCCTACCAGTACGTTCCTCATCACCAAGCGATATCCGTCCTCTTTTAAATTCGCTATACCAGCGAAACACAGTTGCACGTGAAGGACTTTCATCACCAAATGCGAGTTGCAATCGTTCAAGACTTTGTTGTTCACTGAAACCGACCTTAAAATCGTAGCAAATCATTGCGCGTACATGTTCTCTTGACAAGTCCATGTTTCGATGACAAATCGTACCTACCACGTTTACTCTATGACAGCAGCGACTCAACTGACAGTCAGAATTTACTACTTAAGGACGGTGGTATTTAGAAATGCAGTATTGCCAGCTCTAGCTTCTCTACTTTTGTGGCATCTCAAAATATATAGCGTGTCCCTCGTACAATGTTTCGCCAAGTGCTGACCAAAGAATCCATCGAGTTTATTATATTTGCAGTTTATTCGAGTAGAATTAACGATAAATAATTTTTTTAAAGATACAAATATGTTTAGAAGTATCCAGTCTATACAGCTTTTTAGAAGATTCGTATAAAGCATGAGCATCATGCCTACTATGTTAATAAAAATATATTTAAAACCGAGTCGGAACATTTTTATTTCCTCTACTATTTTAGTAGTAATTGCGTTAGAAATTCAAATCTATTGTACTAATTACATACCTTAGTTACTAGCTGAATTTCCAAAGAAAAAATGCCAATTTAATACGTGTTTGGTTGATATATTTCTAATTATTCTATTTTCAGCAATACAAATATTTTTAGGGGTCTATAGAATGTATAGAGAAAATACCGTTATTTGACGAAACAAAACTAAACGGTAGCCAATCTGCTACAAAATTTGGTCAGTGGAAGTACATGGAGTAAATTCATTTTTAAGAAATATCCCGTGAACATTTGACTGTCATTGCGAAATGCGCCCATTTCGTACGATCCTTACTTTTAAATAACACCTTTTTAGTCAGGAACTTTAATCTGAGAGTGGTAAATTTGCTTTCGAAACAAATTTTTTTGGTAAGAAATTGTCATAGTCGGAAATTACATGTCACAAGAATGGCATATTCACAAACATTTCGCGACACAAAATCATAGCGTATACCAAATTTCAAAATTCAGTAGCAGCGGGGACGGGGACACGCCAAGCCCGAAATTCAAAACGTTATAACTCGGCTAATATTGAAGCACAAAATTTTCTTCTTGCGACACAAAACTAGCACAAAATGATAGCGTAAACGAAATTTAAAAATTCAGTATTGGTGGTGGAGCTGGGAACATTCCATTGCCATGCCCATAATTTTAGACATTATAACTCCCTTAATATTGGAGCACAAAATCTTCTTTTTGCGGCGCAAAACGATACACAACGAGCGCAAAATTATAGCGTATACGAGATTTCAAAACCATTGTAACTCCGTTAATATTAAAACACAAAATTTTCTTTTTGCGGCACAAAATAAGCAAATGATAGTGTATAGGAAATTTGGAAACCCGGCGGTGGCGGGGCTGAGGACATGCACCCACAAAAGTGTACTTTTTCGTTTCATGTGCAATAGGATCTGCTAAAAGTGAGCGTGAAAGTGGTAGAACCGCGAGTATATAATAAGAATAAGTTTATTGGTCCCAGAATTCTAGAAATTGATGAAATAATAACTGGACTCAAATGCAAACACACTCTAGATATATACAACGTATCTACTCACTTGTTAAAAGAAGTTAAATCCGAAATTAGCGCTGTCTTAGCAATAATCTTCAATGCTTGCGTGGAGCAGGGGATTTTTCCGTCGCAACAAGTACCAAAAGTGATTTCTGTTTTCAAGAAAGATGACGCAAATGAATACTAAAACTATCGCCCCATAAACATCCTGCTATATCCAAGACAGGTGCTAACGAATAGGCTCACCAATTATCTGGATATTAGCCAATCGTCTGACCAGTTTGTAATTTCTATTGGAACAAGCTTAATGACTTTAATGTTATTAGGTAGTGCAAAAATCACTAAAGTTTGAACTACTTTCGGCTGATTAATTTCATGGTGTTCCACAACGGTAGGCCAAATGAAGACATCACCTTTTCTCCTTAGAAACATCACATTAAAGGTACCATCTGTATTACAAAGTCTAAAAAAATAAAAACAAAAATGATTTTTTAAGTGATCAATCTTTCCCATGGGGGCTAATTTTATCGGCAAATTTACGTAATTCATTGAATTTATGGTCAACAGTCGCGAGCTTCACGGGTTACCACTATCTTTTTCTGCGTAATACTAACCTTAAACATTAGAAGTATATACTTGTAATAAAATAATTGTATTTCTTTGTTTAGGACATTTGTTAACTTGATTCAAGAAAATCTTGTAGAAAATTTTTGAAGAAAGCGATTCTTAATATGAGTAAATGGCCATTATAACATAAAATAATATTTTCTTAATGATAATAAATAGTTTTCTTAATTCTAGAAAGAGTTTAGGTATTGTTCATAAATCAATAGTTTCATTTTCTTAAAATAAAGCGTTTTCTACTTAGAATTCTTGAAATGTATATTATTTATATGCATACAATATTTTAAACAAGGTAAGCGCAATACCTTGTTTAAAAAAGTACGACATATCCGTACATAATGTAGTAAATTATTCACATTGCCTGTGATTTTAAAAAGGCTAAAGTAGAAGTTATCTACTGAATAATGTTCAAACAAAAGTGAATTTAATGCAGTACACATGAAAAAAAGTGCATAGAAACAATAACCGAGATAGATAATGCTAATAAATAGCTCCTGGTTTTGCTGGAATCACTACCGACAAAAACAATATGAGAAAAGAAGAAGCATTAAAGCTTCTTGCTTTTGGCCAGATTGCTTATGCCACTAATCTTCAAAAACAGCAACTGAAATATTTCCTGGCGCCACGTAGTGCCAGTAGTTATCGTCATGCCGTCCTAGGGAGCAGCAAATATAGAAAGCAGAGTATAGGTGGTATACTTACCCATGCAATGATATAACCTTTAACGATTCCCTCGATTCCTTTTTGCGTCCCTTCCCGTCATACCCGTAACACATGTTTTATTCCACCTGCCCTTGTTTCATACAAATTCTTGTCAGAACTCTCCTATTAACAGGCTCATGCGCACTTACAACGAGCAACTCGGTATTAGAAACTCGCTTGATATATTTCATTGTAATTTAAGCAAATTTAAACTCTAATTACCCGGAACTTACATGATCAACTTCACTAAATTCATTTCTAATAAAATTTTTCTCGTTAACACCACTCAGGATTACTTTTCTACTATGTATATTATTAATGTGATTTGTATCGTACGTGTATTCTCATTCTTTATTTTTACTGTTACTCATGTTACAACGTTTTTGGGTTCGTCCAGTTGTTGTAGAAAGTAAAATAAATAAATAAATAAATAAATAATTAAATAAACGTACAAAGTTTCATAAAAATTTTCAAAAGATACTGGTTAATGTAATATTTTTTCCCTTTATTACTATTTATCAGGTGTATTCATTTAACTATAGTTTTTTAAATATGTAATAAATAATAATAATAATAATAAGGGGATAAATATACGAGGGTAAGTCAAATATTACCTACACTTTCGCCATAAGAAGCTTTGAAGGTTATCGTAGTGGCGGCCGCTTGCGCATGCGTTGAATTGGCGCCTCTGTGATCATGTGTACGGAATTTAATCACGATCTTGTCATTTGTCTGCTAGCTACAACAGCATCAGCATGTCAGCTTCGCTATTAATTTGCACCAAAGAGGAACAACGAGCAGTGATCCGATTTTTGTGGTTAGAGGGTATGAAAGGTGCTGAAATTCACCGGACACTTTTGTCATAATACGAGGACAGTATCTCGTAAAAGCGTCTTTTTGTGGATCGAAATGTTTCAAAATGGCCGCACGAGCGTGACACAAAAAGAGGGAGCTGGACGGCCGTCAACCTCGACCACCGACGACAACATTCGGCAAGCTCGAGAGATGGTTACAGCAAATAGGCGAGTTACCATAGGTGAGGTTGCGTCTTCTTTAAACATCAGCCATGGTTCTGCCTATCAAATTATCCACGATGATCTCAAATTTCGTAAAGTGTGTGCACGATGGTTACTGCGAATGCTTACCGCAGAAAACAAGACTAAATGTTTGGACATCTGCCAACGCTTACTGAATGGCTTCAACGCGGAACGCAACGCATTTTTGAGCAGAATAGTGACCGTTGATGAAACATGGGTTCATCACTACGAGCCCGAATCGAAACGCCAGAGTATGGAATGGAAACACCCAGGATCTTCTAGCACGAAAAAATTCAAGACCTCACCATCGACTGGAAAGGTGATGCTAACCGTGTTTTGGGACGAAAAAGCCCTATACTGGACGACTTCTTGGACAGGGGACTACCATAAATAGTGCGAGGTACAGTGGTTTATTGGCGAATAAGCTGAAACCTGCAATTCGAAACAAACGCCGTGGTCTACCCTCAAAGAAAGTTTTGTTGTTGCAAGACAACGCCCGTCCGCACACGGCCCATAACACCATAGAAACTATCAACAGGTTGGGCTTTGAGAGCCTGGAACATCCTCCCTACAGCCCTGATCTCGCTCCCTCAGACTTTCATCTCTTTGGACCGCTCAAGGAAGCTTTGAGTGGTCGTCGATTTGCCTCAGACACAGACGTTCGGGATGCGGTGGTTACCAGGAAGGCATACGGAAGCTTGTGGCTCGCTGGACCAAGTGCATTGCTAAAGGTGGAGACTACATCGAAAAATAATGTATCTGTTGTACACCTATCTTTGTTTAATACAGTTGTAGAACTAAAAGGGTAAGTAATTTTTGACTTACCCTCGTACTTAACTTAAAAATTAACTCGTTAATTATCAAACTACATAAAAATAATCTCTCTTTAATTACATTATTACAGAAATAATTTAATTACACTGTAACCTATAAAATAAATGGCTGATTCACTTGGTCCTAATTTGAGTTATTAACTTTGGGTTTCCTTTTCCATTATTGTAGTTTTTCTTTTATTGAATATGCTTGTAGCTGGCCTGATGATGTTTTTTAAACTCGATACCGGTCGCCTAATTTCTCAATAGAACTTTGTGAAATTTGGACCACTTTTCCATTCCTACCTTTAATACGAATATTTTTTTAACTTAAAACTAAATGCACGTGGAAAGAATGCCTAATGGTTTGTCTTGCTACCCTCTGGGACGGCGTGACTGTGTTTCTTGGCGATAAGTGTCGCCGAAAGACATATTCAGTGCTGTTTTGGAGATTAGCAACATAAACTGAGAGGCAAACGCAATGATTAGCAGTAGAAGATTGTTCTCAGAACCATGCTGGTGACGCCGGGTAGGCAGAAACATGTTCATGTGTTAGCGCTATTTTCTCTGCTACATTGTTTTTGCCAGGAATGATTCCACCAATACCATGAGCTATATTAGCATTTATTTTTTGGTTAAAACTAAATGATTTACATTTTTCTGTCTTGGATTTTCTAACTTTACTTTCATTCAAATAAAATTGAAAGAAAATTATTTTCTTATGTTATACATTTTTATTGTCTTGGTCGTCTCTGAAATCAAAGTAGCCCCCATTTGACGATCTACCATGTTGAACGCCAGTGTACTTTTTTAGAGCAGGTTCCAATTACACTTTAAATTTTTATTATTTCCCATTGAGTAAATAATCTTTCAGTAAAGTAAATAATAATTCTGACAGTGGCGACACATTCTTTTTATTATAAAATTTGTTCATTGTCACCAAGAAAATGCTGAGATATTCTTGTAAAACAATATATACAGTTACTGGATGTAATAATGGGAAAATCAACAAACCAGTGTGCGAATCCAATAATAAACATCAGATTAACATAATCGTTTAATTTATGTTTTCGTATTTTTGTTTTTGTAACATCTAACTAAATCACGAAGTGTAGCTTGTTAATTACATGATATATGACTAGAGTTAGATTTACATTACACATGTAAATTAAATTTCCCTATTTTCTCCATAAAACCAACGTCCAATCAGCGTGCCTATTTCCATTAATGCTTTAATAATTTATGAATGGGCAACGGCCACATCTCATGCATATACAAACATATGGTAATATACAGAGGTAATGAACTGATACCACGCCGTGGAGAATCAAGCACTCGATGATGAAATGAACGCGTAGAGGGCAGCACCGCGGATCATGCAAAGCACAACCGCGATCCGAACAGAATTGGGCGTGTTCAGTGGTTCTATCGCGACCAATCCGCGACTTCCAAAAAGACAGGATTACCTTTTTTCCTTATTTTAGGAACTAGCGTGTTATACGTTTTTGTTTTGTTTCCCCCTTCGCATTTTTTTCCTCTCTCTCCCTTTGCTTTTTTTACCCGTTTTTATTTAAACGTGGACTTATTTATGACCCCTTTTAAAAGCGGTATTCGTCGCATGAGACGGTTGGCGCCACTGCACTATACCGAGTTGTCCGCCGCTATAAGAGAGAATTATTAGGAGAGTAGTATAGACTCGAGGCCGATTCTCTTTTACATTTGGGAGATTAATACAGACATTATACGGGCCGGGTTGGTTGGAAGACAAAGATGGATGAGATGATCGAGGAAAAGGAGTAAGAGAAAAAAATGCATCACGCGCGCTCGGCGGGTCGATAGTGTTGTGATGCGTAGGGACAAATAGCTTTAAAAGTAAATTGGTGTAGGAGATGATTTAGATGGCAGGGTGGGGTTTTGACGTCGCACAGATATTATTAATGGGTGTACATGTTTAAGGGTGCTCCTTCATTATAATTAGTAATTAGTCAAAAATGCAAGGTAGATGCCTATATATGCCCCGTGACAAATTTTAGGTTTTAAATGACAATAGCATGATATCAAATGCATTATGCACCGAGAATCATCATCTTATCTTACTACTTCTTTCTCTGAGACTGGCTTCTCGAAATATTATTTGTTTTTTATAGATATGGTTATGTATGCAAAAAGAAGGTTGTTATGTCAATACTTATGAAACTAAAAGAAAATTAGCTATTACGAGTAATGTATAATAATTAAAATAGATTTCTTAGAAGAAACAACGCTTTTCTAAAGTAAATACTTCAGAAGACAACAAAAAAGGGATGGAAAGTACACTGTTAAGAAAGATTGATGGCCTTGAAAACTTGTATACAGGTATTAAGGTTATAGAAAGACCATATATGGAAGATCCCGTATATTCATAAATAGAACAAATGCTTGTATTTGGTACGATTCTGAAAAATGAAAAAAATGTGAATAGTCCCAAGTGTTATGTGAATGAAACATGTTGAATACCTGTGTGAAAGATAACGCAATTGGCTTGCATTTAGTAAATTTATTTCTCTCCTTGTGTGTATATATATACAGGATGTCCCAACCTTCTGGACTTGTAGAATTGCCCCTGTATTATAAACAGTAGGAAGTCAAAATTTTCTGATAATTTAATAGACATCTGGGGAGTATCTCTTAAAAATATTTCTGCACATACAAGGTAATCGATAATTAGCGAACCAAGAATCTACTTTGTTATTTTAAATAGAACAGCCTGTATATTATTACGGTTTTCGTTTCTCCACCTAAAAATAAGTCAGCATAATATGGGTTCCATATGTCTATTTTTAACAGATTTTGAGAAATTTAGAATTTTGTCCTCAGTAACTTAAATGCAGGAATATTCATTTCCTTCAATAAACTTGAAATGAGAATACATTTTAGCGTAATTTTTTACTGTATTAAATTACACACTCGGCTCTATCTAGATGTGGTATCAGAACCCCTTTGAAATATACAGGGTGCTCAGAATTGAAGACCAAATTTGGTTAAATTCAAACACCGGAAATACCATTTTTTTAAATACCATAATATATTTTTTTTGTGTTCATCTTATAGGAAATTCATATCTCTATCATTCTTGTACAATAATGCATATGTCTAACATTAAAATAGAAGAGATATTTATAGTCAAAGCTGAATCTTGCATTTGAATATTGATATCCAAATGTTTATAGTGTCAGCGGTGTTTGGTTGCCATGGCAACGGTAAACAAGAACTTGACGTTGATCTGTCTAAATTGTTCTTTCAAAATTTCGAGCTTGTTCCACTACTTACAAAATCAATTTCGCAAAAGAAGAGTTAATAGATATGATTTATGTATTAGGAGAAAGTGAAAGAAATAGTGTATTAGCTAGCAGGATGTATAAGCTGCGTTATCCTGAACAACGATATCCCCAACCAAAAACATTTCTCAAATTCAAACGAAGATTTGAAGCTACTGGGAACGTTAACTACATGAAGCATCTATTTCGAAATGAAAGGGCAATCAATGACGATAACCGCCTTAATGTCCTTCTAACTGTGGAAGAGGATTCCCACGTGTCCGTTCGACACATATGCACATCCCTTGACTTAAGTCGGTCGACGGTAAATAGAATAATTAAGACACATAAATTTCATCCATATCGACTAGATTTACATCATTCTCTTAATGAAAGAGACTATCAGAAAAGAACAGAGTTCTGCAATACTATACTTGCAAAAATAAACGAGATCCCCGATTTCTATAAATTTATATTATTTTCTGACGAAGCAGTAACACCAATGTTAGCAGTTTAAATAAATTGCGATTCAATTCACCATACACTTAACAATGATTTGATCGTTCTGTTTTCATATTTTGTAACTAATTGTTAGTATATTTCCTCCTTTTTTTGATATAACAAGTATTTCAGCAAACGCAAGCGATAAGATATGCTTGCATGCATAAGTCCGTTGTATCTGCTGTTCTATTTCCTACCCTTGTTATCATAATACCTTTCTACCTTTCTAGCACCTAACCATACAGTTATCTCTGCTACTCATTCGCGATTCTCAGGATTCCTACGAGATTACCGAGGTAGTAAGTTTTGTAATATTCTTTGCAAACAAAAGTAGTACAAGTATTACTTTAATCTTTATGTATTTGTACACACATCACATAAGTTATTTTTTGGTTGTCATCTTTATCGAAATAATGTTGTTATTTGTAATAATGCAATTACAAAATTACATATACGTGGATAACACTGATAAACATACTTTTTGGCACACGAATCATTTATTATGTTTTATATGTTATCTTCTATACTGATTTCAAATATGCAAGCATAGTTTTTGGACAATCTCATTTGTAGTTATTCATTTTATAAATTTATCATATTACTTTTAAAGCCGTTTATTAATGTAGATACAACAATATTTTAAATATTTTAAACCAAGGGACAGTGAATGCATGTGTGAAGGATGGCTCATGGAACAAACATGTCTAAAGGCTGTGCTTTTGCATAATGGTAACAATTTTAGTTCTGTGCCATTAGCGTATGCAACTGATATGAAGGAGACATATGTATGAAAACATGACAATTTTATAGGAAAAAAATCAGTATGAAAAGCATTGTTGCAGTATATGCTGTGATTTAAAAGCAGGTGCATTGTTAACGGGTTTGCACCTAGGCTACAGTAAGTTTTGTTGTTGTGCGAGTGGGACAGTAGAGACAAGAAAAATCACTATATTAAGAAGGAATGGCCAAGACGGTCAATCACTGACACCTGGACAGAAAAATGTTGTGCATGCTGCACTAGTCAATTCTAACGACATTCCTTTATCTCCTCTTCATATAAAGCCGGGACTTTCAAAAAACTTTGTTAAAGCAATGGGTAAAGCTGGATCTGGTTTTCTTTATTTGAAGGAAAAATTCCCTCGTGTAAGTGATGCTAAAATCAAGGAAGGAATTTTTGTAGGCCGCCAAATAAGAGCTTTGATTGCTGATGAATTTTTCGAAAAGCAGCTAAGCCAAGCTGAAAAAACCGCATGGAAGTCATTCAAAAATATGGTTAGTTTTTTAGGCAACCACAAACCCTCGAATTACCATGAAATTGTGCGTAAACTATTACAGGTCTACAAAAATTTGGAGCGTAACGTCCCTCAAAGTGCATTTTTTGGACTCCCACCTGGATTTTTTTCTTGACAATCTCGCTGCGGTAAGTAATGAACATGGGGAGCGGTTTCATCAGGATATTTCCGCTATGGAAAAGAGGTACCAGGGAAAATGGAACGGACGGATGCTTGCTGATTACTGCTGGACACTGAAAAGAGACGTTCCTAATGCCAAATTCATAGTTACGTGTTAGTTGAGTAGAGTATCGCGAAGTATATTGTAAAAGTAAGAATTTTATTCAAAATTAAATTGTTCATCACAGAGAAATTGTACGTGATGGAGAAAAACTAATTATATATTTCAATTTAGCGGAAAAAATACTATTGGGATCAGCTATTTTCCCTTATGTGCCAAAAAAAAAATTAGTTTTGTTCCCCAACGTAATTATTGTTTTGATACCTGTATAAAAGTGCATACCTTTTAACAATTTTTTGTCGACATATTTTTGTAGCTGTATATTATAACTATTTGGATATACTACAGACCGTTGAAAGTTATCGGCGCACTATGCTTAACTTTGATGTTATTAATATTGTTAAAATCAGATTCACTTTACAGGTTCCTGGGAAATGCGAGCAATCTAGAAGAAACTTGAAGGAAATCTGTAAGATTTAAGGTTCGCCGCTTTTGTTTGCGACCACGCAGATCTTTAGGAAGGCCTCGATATCACGTTGTAGTAATGGAGGAAGTTAATGGTATTTTAGGGACCTGGGGTTTATTTACAATAATAAAAACACTACGTCACTATAAAATGGAGATTAATTTTCGGCATTATACTTATTCTTTATGTTAGTTTATCCACAATGTTAATAAAGTTTTTCAAAAGATTGTGTATTTTTAATACATTGTTGCCCTATGTGCTCATAAATGGATGCCTTCTTCTCTAAAAAGAAGAAAGCATCTATCGTACTAACGATTTTAATGGAGTAATAATACCAACAGAGTAACATTTGTCAAAGTAACAGCATACTTTAAATCAATTTTCATTTTATCCCGTAGAAGAGACCTTCATTAATAAGATTATTTCAAGCATTACTTCAATAGCAACAGGTTTCGACCGTATTAGTATTACTATGATTAAATTTTGTTGTCCTTTAATAATTCCTTATATAATTCATTTAGTCAACATTTGTTTAATGGAAGGTGTTTTTCCGGATTGTTGGGGTAGTGGAATTGTTCATCCACTGCCGAAGAGCAACCAACCATATGAATTAAAGGACTTAAGGCCTATTAGTGTACCTTGTACGTTGTCCAAAATTTTTGAAAAATGTGTTGCTTTTCAAATAAATGAATGTATTTCTTCACGAAATATTTTATCAACCGAACAGTCGGGTTTTCGCAAGGGACACAGCTCCGAAACCGCATTATTAATGATTACTGATGATATAATTGAGGCTACTGATAGGAGCTTGATAACATCTCTTGTATTATTGGATTACAGCAAAGCTTTTGACACAGTCAACCACATAATCCTTTTATCAATTCTCGAATTTATTGGTTTTGACGACAGAGCTGTGTTTTTTGATGCGTGATTACTTAAATAATTGTAAACAATTGGTTAACGTTGAGGGAAATATGTCTTCGGCGGTGGATGTTACGCAGGGATCGGTTTTAAGGCCAATTTTATTTTCGTTATATACTTCCAATTTGTTTTCTAATTCAATCAAACATTGTCACTCTCATGTCTATGCGGATGATACGCAGCTCTATTTCTCTTTTCAACCTTCTGATTGGAATGCAGCTATGAGTAAGATTAATGGAGATTTGGAATAACTTCTTGTTGCATCTCGTAAATATAATTTATCACTTAATCCTAACAAATCTAAAGTAACGTTGTTTGGTACTGCTCGCGTTTGTAATAAGAATTAACAATATACAATTGCCAGTGGATAAAGCAAAAAGTGTTGGTCTAATTTTAGATAGCACCCATAGATACCGCGAACAAATTACTAATTACACAAAAAAGGCTTATGTGAATTTAAAAAAACTGTGTCCGTATCGATATGTTTTTACGGAAAATATTAAGAAGAATTTATGTGAAACCTTTATATTGTCTCAATTTTCATATTGCACTGCTATTTATCACCCTGCCATTGAAGGTTTTACAAAACACCGAATACAGAGGGTTCAGAATTCTTGCCTGTGGTATATATATGGTATATGAAAGGTCGAACATATATTTTACAAGCTGGTAGCTGCTGGGTGGCTGAACATGGAAGGTAGAAGAAAACTTCGGTGTTTAACCCTTTATCATTAAATCATTTCATCTAAATGCTCACCATATCTTTATTGTAAGATTAAATTCAGAACTAGAGGTAAAATATTTACCCCACAACATAAAACCAAACTTTATGAGAGATCATTTTCCTATCGAATTTACTATAATTTGAACAATGTGTCCTCAGCCGTTTTACTTTATACACCTTCAGATTTCAAAAAGTATATGACTTCAACTTTATTTGACCTGCAGGCGGGTTAATGTGCGCGACCACAGTACAGTGAGGAAAGCACTGTTTTGTAAGCTTATACTCTTCAATTGCTGCAGCTTTTGTTATTTGAAATTCTTTCTGTTTTTGCACATGAATAGTATTTGACTATAGTTTATCATTTTGCTTTTGTAAAAATTCAATTTTGGGGTACATTTTTGGGGCGTATGTTTTAAATATTTTAAAAGAATGTCAAGGTTTTCAGGGTTAAGTGGTAGAGCAGATTCACTGAACTTTGCCCTGTGATTGCGGTATTACTTCTTTGGATTTAGTATTACATACATATAAAGGTTTAGTTGTTTTATTTATCACTGTTTGTAAATCGTATGTGTATTTTTATGTTCTATGATACAGCAATAAAGTCATTATTATTATTATTATTATTATTATTATTATTATTATTATTATTATTATTATTATTATTATTATTATTATTATTACTATTGCTATTATTATTATATTTTAAAACATATGCAAATAATATGATTAATTCAATAAAAATTACATTTTTCAGTATGTTCCCATTTTGAGAACGAAAAGGTGAAGTGAAATAAATGGTAAAGAAAAATATATTTGTTTCAGACTGTCGAAGTTCTTTAAAAAAAAACTGCGTTGTTGAATCAAACATATTACGTATATTAAATCAAACTTGAGGTTATTTGTTTCAAGAGATCATATTAAATAACGATGGCAAAAGAATTATTTCCTTAAATTAAAAAAATATATCTTTGCCGCCATTTAAAATTACGATTTGGTTGACTAAATGTACCTATATTTGTTTGAGTCAAGAACATTTTTTCTCCGTGTACTATTTGGCAGAATTATTCTTTCAAATTCATTGATCCGCTTATTTTAACCACGAATGTATTTATTTGAAAGCGCACTTAAACGATATTGCCCTTCATTAACGTGAATTCCACTACTACGCCTATATCTCATAAATATTTCTCTATTAATTTATGCTCATCCATCGTAGCGCAGTGAGAAATACGAACATAAGCGTTATCTTGCTTTCAGTCAGAAGCAAATAACTCATTTTTGTAGTTCATATTCTTCAATGCATGAGCAAGACGTCGAAAACCGCTTTATCTATTCTTGTACCTACACCGGTTGTAATTAACATGTTAATTCTAATTAATTTCGCTTGATGGGTTAATTAATACATCGCATATTTTAGCATATTCTTTTTACGCATTGTAATGATCGTATGAGTGAGCATTATCTTTATTTTCCGGCATACCAACTTTACACTACTACTACATATTTAATACATCAATCGCTTAATTTTCTGTAATTAGTTGTTGCATCCTGCAATTCACATTCTCTACTTATATGAATTGCATTTACTATAATGATGCGGTCATATAATTTTATGGATAATGGCATCATGCGTTCACTAAAATATCAATGGAGATACAGCGAAGAACATTTAATTAAGAAAGGTATGTAATTGTTACACTTGCAGGAGTAAGTAAAATGTAAAAAAATAATTTATTTGGGAAGATAAGATGTAATTAATTTTGTGCACCACACTAGTAGCTTCTTTTGCTATTATTTACCGAGGATGATATGAGAAGTACCCCTGTTTTGGGATAGATGGCGCTTTGTGTTGAAATCTACATTACTGACTGTGAGTACTATTCTTTAGTTGAGGCTCCAGGTCTTCTTCCTTATTCTATTACGAATTTCATTCACTTTATGTACTTGCTTTGCTAGTCTAACGTCCTCTACTCTATTAATACACCCAAACCATCTTAAACGACCCTCTTATAGAATTATTTATATTCACCAAATCTTTTAATTTTCCTTGAACGTCTTATTTCTAGTTGCACCTTTGGGAATTCGGGCTTCTACTTTGTCGAAAATGTGCACTCTTGTAGCCTAGAATTGACATCCACATACCAATTTACTACTTGACTTCTTATTACTTCTGCCTTCACTTCTTTTGGTACCATTTCGTCCTTAAGGACTAACGTCATTAGTAGAGTAACCTAAACTTGCGGACTCGCATAGGCGTCGGTATTACGGGTTAATATAAGTATACGAAAAATTCATAAATAAACTAAACCGGTAGAGAAGCAGGCATGTAGTGTCGACCTTGAATATAAATCATGTTAAACCGCGCTGAGAGAGATTTCGTAATGCACCGCGGAAAATATTCAAAAAGTGATAATGTACGCTTTGAAAAAATTTAAAATTGCCCAAGATCAAGTTGTGATGATTGTGACAGATAGTGCAGCAACGATGTTAAGTGTTGGGCGATCCTTAAAACATATATTTCCTAACTTAATACATATAACCTGCGTGCTGCATGCTTTGCATTTAGTTGGTGAAGTTGTTCGACAACATTACGGAAACGTTGATCGGATGATTGGAAGTACTAAAGCAGTGTTTCGTAAATCTCCTAAACGTTTAAAAGAATTTCGTAAATTTTGTCCAGGTATTCCAGAACCTCCTGAACCAATTTTAACGCGATGGGGTACTTGGCTAACAGCAGCTTCTTACTATTTGATCCATTTTCAACAAATTCAATCAGTTATAATGCGATTTAATCGGAATGAATCCAAAGCAATTAGAGAAAGTCAAAGAGAATTTCAAATTCCTCAACTTTTAGAAGATTTAACAACAATATGTACCAATTATACAGTATTACTAGATGCCATCAGAAAACTACAATGTACTGAATTGTCATTGCAGGAATCATTAGACATGGTGGAGAGTGTAAAAAATAAATTACACACATTAAATGATACGCCAGTATTATGCGCTAGTCAAAAGTTGGCAGATGTTTTAAGGAAAAATCCCGATTTTAATACTTTAGAGGCCGTTTATAATAAGTGTAAGAATAGTGAACTTTTAAGTGATTTTGAAAAACAGTTTCTACATGCAAATGTAACTTCTTTAGATGTGGAGAGATCGTTTTCTATGTATAAGAATTTTTTTCTTGTCGACGCACAAAGTTTAAAGAAGTAACTGTGGAAACATATGCAATGATGCAAGTTTACAGTAGTTCACATCCTGATGCCTCTAATTTGTTGAATAATTAGCAAGTAAGTTTATTTATGAATTTTTCGTATTCTTATATTAACCCGTAATACCGACGCCTATGCGAGTCCGCAAGTTTTGGTTACTCTAGTCATTAGTCATTACCATTTTTAGTACTTGAACTAATTATTTGTTTTGTCCTTTATAATTTTTCGTTGAAATGGTTTACGTTTTGTTTCAAATTTTGTGTTTATTCTAATACTATACGCGGATGGTGTGAGAAGTACCCGTGCTTGGAGACAGATGGCGGTTTGTGTCAAAGTTTCCATCACCGACTGTGAGTACTATTCTTTAGCCAATGCCTGTCAAAATCTCGGAGAGATTCAGTGAGCAATTTTATGGAAAAAAAACAATACCGGTCAGTGATTCTATTTCTATTTTTTTGGATGGGAAAACGTGTGCAACAATGAAAGAGTTTTTAAGGACCATGCACCTTCGATGACTACCATCAGATACTGGCTTAATGAATTTAAGCGTGGCCGAACATTTGTCTGGGCAAGCCGTTCCATTGAGGTGACTACGGACGATATGATCAATAAAGCTAATGGTGTCGTGTTAGCAAACCGTCGGGTGAAGACTATAAATTGCCAATATGTTAAACATCTCAATTGAATGTGTGCAAAACAGCCCTCATGAAAAATTGAGTATGAGAAAGCTACCTGCGATCTGGGTGCCGCGTCTGCTGACTGTTGATCAAAAACAGAATTACGTGATAACTTAAAAGCAATGTTTGGACAGGTCTAAGAGCAATACGGGTGACTTTCTGCGTGGTTGTGTGACTGTAAATAAGACAAAACACTAAGTAGTGTGAGGGTCGTTAGGAATTAACACGTGGTTTCAAACTGTCGGGATGACGACCAAGATTTCACTCTTTTAAATTTCACCAATATTTCGCTTTTATTTAAAGCTTCATCAGGGTCAATACTACAAGTTCAATTTACAGTTATACAAATCAAAAGAAATAGTAATAATTAAATTATAACTTACAATGAGTTAAAGTAGACAGACCAAACTTGTGAACTAAAAATATAATACGTGCTCAAACACTTACAGTCTTAAGAGTCTTCCGTGAAATAACAAAGTGAATAATGTCTGTTAAATATCTGCAACATTAGATATGTTTCCACAGTCGTTTCGGCAAACCGAGTGCGGCGTGTGTTTATAAGCAGAAAACGAACGTCTTACATCTAGTGACGATATATTTGCGTAATTAAAATAATCTTTGGAACAACTTAACGGTTCTGTTGACGCACCTTCACAAATTTGTCTTAATGTGCCAAAATCAGAATCTTTCTCTAAAACACTTTCAAACTTTTCTAGAACACAAACATTTCTTGCGTCTTCTACCGTGGATAGCTGTGCGTGAACATGTTGCACTATTTCCAGAGCTTCCACTAACGACACCGAAGAATTTTGTAATTTTTCTATTGCCTCCACTAGTCTGAAGTAATTGTTCTGAATAGTTTTTAAATCCGTTCTAACCTGACTATCTTGAAATGTCGACTGGCTTTCCTTGATAGCCGCAGCTTCCTTTGGATCGAATTGTAGAACCACGTTCTTAATATTCTCAAAATATTTATGATAATAAAACGCGGCCTGTAACCATGTTCCACAACGTGTAAGAATAGGTTCTGGAGGCTCAGGCATACGAGAGCACAGTCTGTGAAATTTACGAATACGTTTTGGGGATTTGACAAACACTGCTTTTGTATGCGCTATTAAAGCGTCTACCTCAGGATCACATTTTCTAATACTATCTGCCACATGGCTGAAAGTATGAATTTTACACGTAATATGTAACAAGTTAGCACAATGTTTTTTAAGAGACCGGCCTACAGAAAGCATGTTTGCGGCACCATCAACAGTTGGTTTGTTGAAAGTTCAAACTTTTCCAATGTATTTAACACTACCTTTGAAATTACTTCGGCAGTACATTGTTGTATTCGTCTGGAAGCTAATGGAATTGAAGATGACGATTGATGTGGTTCCATTGTACGTACCATTACATTAACCACAGAATGTTTTTTTACGATTTGTTGTTTGGTCCACACAGCCACAGTTTTTTATCTTTTAACTCCGATTTAATTCTTTTTTCATGTTCACGAGCAGATGGCACAATTTTTTGTAACGATGTAGGACTTGGTAAATTGCAGTCCGAATATTTATTCCAAAAGAAGACAATTGCTTCATTGTCTACTAAATTAAACGGTAGCTTACATGCAATAAAGGTAACATATAAATTAAATTTAAATTTGTCCTAGTGTCGTGTGCAATTTTTTTTTAAGATTGCTGTTTACTATTTACGTGACGTAGACAATCCCTTTTGTGCCAATACATTAAAGGGATATTACAAACTACACATTGAATTTTAACGCCATCGTAATTTAGGTCAGGCATTTCTGCTATAAATTCTGTAACTTTGTCCAACATTGGTCGTTTTCGCGACGTAGGCAACATTTTCAAAACAAACGTAGAACTATGAAATAGTATTTACGACAGCGTACGTGTATATACAACAGATCTGGTTGAGACTCGCAGTTATACTGAGGGTTGTATCGAACCTCCGCCACTGCCCGTTGGCGCTAGTGAGCAACTCTACTGATGAATGAGGAAATCGATATATAGATCAACATAAAAAACATAAGACGATGGCATTTGTTGAAGAATCCTGCCCGCAAAATTTAAAAAC
Source organism: Dynastes maya (assembly GCA_029619315.2). Classification (NCBI taxonomy): domain Eukaryota; kingdom Metazoa; phylum Arthropoda; class Insecta; order Coleoptera; family Scarabaeidae; genus Dynastes; species Dynastes maya. Next base: position 352,040 of record JAROYE020000026.1, read on the forward strand.
GAGAGAAAAAGATAAAAAAGCCTGTTTAAGTTTTGTTTATGAAAAAATGGATGAGATAGTGTTATTACTCTGTTTCTCATGGCTCTAATTAAGTGAATTTTTTGATTCATAGAGTGTGCCGAGTGATGGTTTATGTATCTTCCAGAACGTGTGGGTTTTTGGTACCAATCTAATATAATAATATTAGATTCTGTTCTTATAATTTTCATGTCAAGAAAGGGGATTGACTTGTTTACCTCTTCTCCATCGTAAATTGTATATGAGGATTAATTTGGTTGAATCTATTTAATAAGGTTTCACATTCATGTTCTGGAAGAGAACACAAAAGATCGTCAACAAACTTCCTGATGAAACCTAGATGAAATTGTAAAGTTGGTATGATTAAGTGTAAGAAATGATCTAAGGCAATTTGTGCCAAAAATTTGTCATTAAATGAGAAGTAGCTATTATCAAAAATAAACTTAAGAGATTTGATAAATTCGTCTTCATCAATAATTTGTAAAATTAATTTTAATGGTATGTTAGTGAATAAAGAGACTACATCAAGAGAAACCAATACATGATCAAGGGAAAGTTGAACATTTTGAAATAAATCACCAAAATGGAATGAGTCTTTGATGTTATAACTGCTAAAATCTCTGAATTACATGGTCAGTATATTGGCAATGTATGCAGAGAGGTTATAAGTAGGACAGTTGTTATTATAGATTACAGGCTTCACTGGAACATCAGCTTTGTGAATGTTTATAGTACAATAAGTTTGGTCTGTCTACTTAACTCATTGTAAGTTATAATTTAATTATTACTATTTCTTTTGACTTGTAGTAGTATTGACCTTGATGAAGCTTTAAATAAAAGCGAAGTATTGGTGAAATTTAAGTGTTACATTTTTCTGAAATCTTGGTCGTCATTCCGACAGTTTGAAACTACGTGTAAATGAGACATGCATACATCACTATACGCCAGAAACCAAATGTCAGTCGGCAAAATGGTTTTTTCCCGGCGACCGTGCGGCAAAGAAGGCAAGGTCGATTTTGTCAGCCGAAAAAGTTATGGCGACGATTTTTTAGGATTCGCAAGGCGTAATCTTTATTGATTATTTTGAGGAGGGAAGGACAATCGTGGCACAGTACTATACTGATTTATTGAACCGATTCGATGCTGAACTAAAGAGAAAAAGGTCTTACCTAAAAAAAAATTATTTGTCATCATAATAACGCCCCGGCCTATTCATCGGCAGTTGCGACAGCAAAACTGGTCCAGTTACGTTACGAATTGGTGCCCCATCTTCACCAGATTTGACCCTCTGTGACTTTTTTCTTTTTCCAAACTTGAAAAAATGACTTGGCGGAAAGCGATTGCTAAAACAGAGGCCTATTTTGCAGAGTTCCCCAAATCCTATTATTTGGATGGCTTAAAACGGTTTCGAGCAAGGAGATTATGTCGAGAAATAAATTTACAAAATGCAAAACAATTGCGTTATCTTCCTTATCTCAGATATTTACCGTACCGTCCTCGTATATGAAGAATGTTTGTGGCTTGCAAGTGTCCAAACAATTAATTACATTCCAGACCATTTCAGTAATACTAAGGTATATCTTTCTTCTTTAAATAAGAAACAAGCATAACAATTTTATTGGTTTGTAGTAATTTGCACGTTACTTACATCCAGGCATCTTGTTGTTAATGTGTTATTTAGAAACGTACGAATTCAATAATGGAACCGCACAATTTTTAGAGGTTGTATGATTTTATGTCTTGAGAATATGCTGAGCATTAAGTTCTTAAACCTCAGAAAAACACAGTAAACTTGTGAGCATATTAATTACCCGTCGAGTCAATCTAACTACGACACCCATATTTGAAAGCATGAACAGGACTTAATTTCAAGTTTTTTGGGATATTAGTATATTTTTTTCTACAGTGAGGTCCAAATTGCTTCTTGTGACACTAGACTGATCTAAAAAGCTCGTTGCTAAGCAAAGTAATCATTACAGCTGCCAAATTGTCAAATCCCAATTTCAAAAGCGTAAATTATTCTTGTTATTTATTGTTATTATATCCTATCATTTGTCATATTCGTCATATTTTCGTTTTTTGTGTTCGTTATTATTTTATCGTATTTTAACTTGCTTTGTCAATTGTTGTCTCTTCTTTACTTTATCGAACTTTATTACAATTAATTAGTTATGGTAGGTTTGTTTAAATTTGTTAGTTTTTGATAGGCAATATGCTTGAGATTCAATTTTTTATGTCGTTGATATTACAATGGCTTTCGCATGGACCACGTCAAGTACCCAATTTTAATATTCGATATATTTGGCAATAATTAGTTCGAGGTGGAGTATACGGTGACAATTGTTATCAGATTTACGTAATATTAAAATTGACCCAGCAATTTTGCATGGTTCGTGCCGAAGCCATCATAAAAGTAACACAAAAAACCTAGAAAACAGACATATTGCCTATCAAAAACTAATAAATTTAAACAAACCTACCATAATTAATTGATTGTAATAAAGTTCGATAAAGTAAGGAAATAACAATTAACAACACAAGGTAAAATGAGAGAAAATAGTAGCAAGAACAAAGAAGGAACGTATCAATGCAGGATATAATAACAATAAATAACAAGAATAATTTACTCTTTTGGAATTGAGATTTGACAGTTTGGCAATTGTTATGATTACTTCGCTTAGCAATGGGCTCTTTAGATCAGCCTGGCGTCACAAGAAACAATTTGGCGCTCTTTCCTAGGCAATTTTGCGTAACAATAAAAACAGATTACCAAAACCTTTATTGCTGCATATTTCTTAAGTTAAGGTATAATACATGTGGTATCGTTGGATTCGCCTTTCAATTACCTTTCCAAAAACGTAAAAATATACAGGGTCCTCCTTTTAAAATAAGAAAGTTGGCGCAATTGAACTAAAGGAAATCTATCTTTCAAATAAAAATGTTCTATGGTGAGAAGACGAAATCAAGTCACGAAATAGGTTCTATCGTTCTAACTTAATTTACTACTGATGGATCCGTTACCGACTTCCGGGACGCGTGCATTTTCATAATTTTGTGCTCTGTGAAATGCGTGAACACATTTTCTATATATCCTGTTCATGAATGACAAGCAAACTAATATTTAGAGCTAATCACAAGGTAAATGCAATGGGTGACCGGTTAATGAAAAGTCCGGATTGCGAACAATCGGATACCTTCACCAAGGATTTTAAGTTCGGACAACCGGCCTATGTTCGGATAACAAACACTGATATCTGTTATTAAAGATTTTTCGGGAAAGTGAGAGGATGTTAGAATAACGATCTTAAGATGGTATTCCAACCAATATCAACCAGAATTGGGGATCTCTATATGCCGTTCATCATTAAAGAAAAATTCTGCAGAAGAGTACTCCTGTACCAACAGAATTTAGAAAGAGCTAATGATCATTTTCCAAAGGATTATCTTTATCTACATTTCTTATTGCCCAGCTTCTAGTATAATTTTATTGATTTTACAATAAAAAAATTATCTTTTGAAATCCTCTTTTATTTGGCCTATATGTATTTTATCGCAAGCAATGCAAAACCACTGATAAATAGAACGGGTAAATTTTATTATCGGACTTGTATCCATTAATGGAACGTATAAGTTCCTTAAAATATGGTAATTTTGATATGTCGCATATACTTTACATTCATACTTTAGGTTGCTATCGGCTTTTTTAGAGAATTGGAACCGCTGAAGTGCTTGAATAATCTTTTCCTGATTATTTTGGTTATGAAATTGACAGGCTAATTATTTTAAAATTATTTTTGGTCAATTTTATTGAAAAAGCGGTTCTATATTTGGCAGAATATTGATATTGGTATATATGTGTTTGCACGAGCAAATTTTTGTATTGATAAAATTTAAAAATGGTTAACAATTTAAAAGCCTGCTTAACGGACAAGTTTGTAATTATAATTTTGATCTATCTTCAGAAAAAAAGTTAATCCATGAGGATATCTTTTAACAGAATCTGTGTGTATTTAAGTGTTGAAAGAAATATATTATGATGTTTCAAATGATGATTAAAAATACTGAATAGGGAGATAATCTGCGTTCCTTTTATTTTAAGTTTTTCACTTACAGAGTTTTAATTTATTACTTACAGTCAATATGTGGGTGTGTTATATTTGTTTGTGTGTTTCTTCTTTTAATGAGTCCTAGTTTTCTTTTTTCAGCAGTATTAATATCCAATATCCTCTTCTGAAACCCCTTTGATCGTCTTCTCGATGTAATTTTTCTTGATTGCTTCTTAGAATTGTGTTTGCTTGATTAAATACTCTTGTTTTGCCGCCATTTTGGTAAATATTAGTTTTGACAGTTCATATTTGGCAGTCGTGTAAAGACGTGGCAAATTTATTAAGGGAAAATATTCGATAAACCAACGTGTTTTAATCGTTAAAACATTTTATCCAAATCAATCATCGATTACTGTGACGATGAGAAAGTTACGTGTAATTTTTCGGAGAAATAACATGCCAACAAAACGCACTATTTATCGTGTAGTGAATGATTTCGAAGAAAGAAGATCTGTAGCTGATAGGCCCAAGCGTGGACTACAACGTACTGCTGTTCAAGAAAGTGTTTAAAACAATCCACCAACCTCAATTCGGCACCGTGCTCAGGAACTTGGTTTACGAAGAGCAACTTTGGCCACAATTATGCACAAGTATTTGCATTTGTTTCCATTTAAGATCCAATCAACACAAGAGCTTCATTCACAAGACCATTTACGCCGCCGTACATATGCCAATAGGATGTTATAGCTCGCCCATGACAACCCTGATTTTCATGAAAAACTCATAATGAGTGACGAGGCGCATTTTCATTTAAATGGATATGTGAATAAACAGAATAGTCGGCTCTGGGCAATGGAAAACCTACCCATTATTCATGAGTCACCTTTGCATCAATTAAAAGTGACAGTCTGGTGTGCAATTTGGTCAGCAGGAATCATTGGACCTTACTTCTTTGAGAATGAAAACGGCTTAACGATAACTGTCACTGGAGAACGATATCGTGACATGATTGAAAACTTTTTGACGCCAGAACTGCATGCTTTGGGCTTGATTAACATGTGGTTCCAACAAGACGGTGCCACATCGCATACAGCTACGATTATATCCACAGCAAGTTATTTAAAGAAATGGTGATGTTGATTGGCCTCCATGGTCGTCGGATTTGACTGCCCCGGACTTTTTTTGTGAGGATATCTGAAGGGCAAGGTTTATGCAAACAAACCAGAAACCCTTGAGAAATTTAAACAAAATATTCGTGGTGAAATTAATGAAATACCGGTTGAAATGTGTGAAAATGTAATGAAAAATGTGCTCAAAAGTGCTCGCATTTGTGAGGCTAATAGAGGCGGACATTTATCTGATATTGTATTCCATACACAATTGCCAACATTAGATAAACTATTTATCGACATTAGATCCATTCTCTTTCATTTAACCAAAATTTATAATCAAACAAAGTAGTATACCTTCCAAGTGGACACCCGGTATTTCATTTTTACAGTTTTTCAATACTTTAAACTTAATAATTTCAACAACGTTTAGTTTTTAACATGCATTTTCTAGATTTTTCTGCCGGAAAGTGTTTGTTTACTGTCAGAATGTTTACGTAACTAACTTTTTGTTTATCGGTTGTACTAGCATTGCCAATCTAACAACTTGATATTTAATTTTGATGTTTTGAAGATCGAATTCGGTGCCGCAGGTAACGTAAGGGATTTTGATGGTTGTTTTCCAAATACAGTGTGTTAATTGTGTGTGTATGTGTCATTTTTACAAATAATGTTTTAAAAATGTAAGTAGCTTAAAGTAACTCGAAATTTTGATTATTCTCTGTAACGTAACATTAACTGAGACTTTTTTTAAGAATAAAAGGTTAATAATATAAATAATTAGAATATCAGAATCCGAATGTTGATCCAAAATAATTCAAATTGTGCAAATGTTCTGTTAAAATTTAATATTTAACGAATTTTGATATAAAATTGATTCATGTGATTTTAATAACATTTAAACGTACGCTCTTCGCGTCGAACATCCCACTACAATATATTAAGTACATACTGTACTCTAATGTTGTTTTTCTTTCTATATCTTAAGATATTGGTTTAACCTAAGTAAAATATAAATTGAATAATAAGGTTACTACCCACATATTGCAAATATTGTGCGTTATCTACTATAATTGCTATATTGACGTAAAAATTATGTCTATATAGTAACAAAGTTTCACGTCGGTAGCTTTTTTTGCATAAACAAATGCTAAACGATAATCAACATATTTAGTTTACAGAATAAATTTACATAAATTGCCTAGATTTATTGTTTTATTGGATTAGATACTTGATAGAATATAAATAATAAAAGATGAGCTTTGTTTTGATTTTTGTCTAAATTTGTAGCTACATAAATTAGTGAATTATACTTATTTCTAATTATATTTTACAAAACTAGTTAGTTTTAATTATGTTATTATGAATGGAATCCTGAAATACTGGAGTAGGCAGTTATAGCATTAATTTAAAATATTTTCGCCTACGAAACACTTCTGGTTGTTATACATATTTCCCAGCGATGCTTCCACCTCCTTAATCGGTCCAGGTTGTAGTTGGCATCTTGTTCTGCAAAACAGGCGTTTATCGATGAAAACCTCTGTCCTCCGAGCGACACTTTGAGCCTAGGAAACAAAGGAAATGCGCTAGGGGCCAGATCAAGTGAATAGGATGGGTGATCTATCAAACGGGGACGGGACGGTGCCTTAGTGGAATAAAATTTCCTTTTTCTTCAAATGCGGCCGTTTTTCTGCAGTGTCTGCCTTCAGCTTGTCAAGTGATGACGCGTAGTATGTTCCCGTTACTGATATTTCTTTTTCAAGGAAGTCGGTTAACACAACTCCATGACTGTCCTAAAAACAGTCGCCATCACATTCCCGGCCGATGGAACAGTTTCGACCTTTTTCGGGGCGAATTCACGCTTCACAACAATGTATTGTGTATTCCAGTTTGATCTACAATTATTAGTCGACATCAAAATTCCGACTTATTTCGCTTAAAGTGCTTCAACAGGATTTTGGACATGTTCATTCGAATAGGTTTTTGGGCGTGAATGAGCAAGTGCGGTCCAGTACGTGCTGGTTATTAAATGTGTATGGAGACGACCCGAAACCGAGGAGATGAAATAATGGTTCTGTATTATGATCCTCTATCCAAAAAAGAAAACGATGGAATGGCGGCGACCCGATGAACCTTGTCGTAGAAAGACATTTTGAGGGAAAAGCTTTAGATTATTTTTACAAGGGTGTAGAATTAATTTATCGTTGTAATAAATGTATTGAAGTTAGGGGAGATTAAATTGAAAAATAAAAATTGTTATGTTTTACCAAGTTTATTTTTTCTGTATCAGGCCGAGAATTTATGGCATCTACCTCCTACAATTGAGATTCATGCTAAGAATCTTTCATGAAAGGTTCCTTCAAATTACGTAACTAAAAAATTGCTACTGTACCCTATTTAGGTATTGCTTTTCAAATAATTATGTGTTTGTAATTGATTAATGTTGTCCCTCTTTATTAAAAAAAGAGAAAGAACTATTCCTTCCTCTGGTGATAGAAGACCTATCACGTCTTAAAGCGGAATGTGAAATGTAAAGAAAGCTAAGGCGAGAACTAAATTTTCAATATATGACCCCAAATAAAATAAAGGATAGTTGTAAAAAATTACTAATATTATTATTCAATAAACACTTACATATATCAATATATTACTTGAAAAGTTCAGACTTGAAATATTAGAAGTTACTTCGGTTATTCGTTACCCCACAAACTGCTGCCAACATTTTAATTAACGTAGATATCACAGTTTAAAAACTTATCTGTGTAAAAATCTTTAACTGTTTGTGTGTTTTATGCTCATTTCTTAGTTTTTGTTGATTGAAATTTCACACGGCTAAGGGCATCTTGCCATAAAATTTGACACCGGATTATTTGGTCATGGTCTGGGCTTTGTCAATTTCGTTTTAAGGTACAATGTATAGTTTATTTCAAATTATAAGAATATAACTGTAGACTTACAAGGCCTTTAATACTTTTATTGCACCTTCTGTGACGATAATGACCTGGCAATGCATATTGAATCTGGGGGCCGTATTGACTATAAATTACGGCCCTACAAGATAATTATATGTTTATGTATATATATTTTACAAACAGTATAAATTTACATAGTAAGCAATTCGATGTTACGAGTAATTAAAGAATTTACATATTAAGTGAGATTTAAATGTACAAACAGGTAGTTACGCATATCGCAAATCATAATTCCATTTCTATTCAATTCACTTAAATTTTGTCATTACGGCCCTCAGCAGTTTGTTTGCGTATCCAGGTAGTTATTATGGTGCAATAACAGCATTTAAGCCGTTCAAAGTTATATTCTTATAATTTGAAATAAACTATAGGTATAATGACAATACTATATTGATGCATATCCCTGTTGTCCATTTGTTAGAACAGTAAATCCGTGAGAAATCAGGTAAATAGATATAAATCATGGACGCCAAGATTCTGCTTTATTTGAATAAATATACAATATGAGCTTTTACAACTTTAGTTCGTAATATGACACGGGTTAACAAATTATTTGTTCATAAATAATAAGTTATTTTAGCAAGAAGTACACGGTAACTACTTGCAGCTTACTTAATTTGAGTAGATTGAGATTCGGTTTAGATCAAAGGTGGGCATTTTGGGATTTATGTCGGCCAGCCTGACGCGTTTGCCAATCCGGCCCGCCCGTCGGCCCGATAGCTTTGCCGGTTGTCGATCCCTCAAATTCGATCAGCCCAAGAAGCCCGTTTTGTATGAGAAGTAGACGGTCAAATCTATTCACTCCTATTTCAAAGAGTTCATCCTTCAAGGACATAAAGTTCATTTATATTGCATTAGTCCCTGTATTAAAAAATTAATAATAATTTCAATGACGATTTACATATCATTTATATAATCCGAAGAAGTAATATGGATATATTAAAACACGAAGATGATTTTCCTTCTTTATGACAACACTGTTTAGTTTAACGAATTTCGTAAGAAATTATCAATAATGAATTTATGTAGACCTTTACAATAGGTATCAGTACTGACACAAACATCTGCATCATCTGCAGCAAATAATGCTGGTGAACATGTTGACTTAATAATGAAAGAAGATGAAACAGAGAAGATGAATAACCTGCTGCTGTCTTAAACGTGAAGTGTTGTGCCTCTAAGGGAGTATATGAATTATACATATGTATATATTGTAGTGGGATGCTCCAACGTGAACAGCGTATGTTAAGATGTTAAATTTATTCTAATTAATATTATATAAAAATTTGCTGATATTAGATTTTAATAGAGTTTATGCGGAACTTGAATTATTTTCGATTAATATTCGAGTTCCCACATTTTGATTATTTATATTATCAATCTTTTACTTATTAGAAAAAAAGACTCAGTTAATGATATGTTACAGGGGAGAATCAAAATCTCAGCTTATTTTAAGTTATTTATATTTTGAAAACATTATTTGGCATTGTCCCACTGTCCAACGGTCGCCATGGCAAAAATTTATGAATTAGGGCTCAATTTGATAGATCACCCATCCTATTCACTTGATCTGACCCCCAGCGCCTTTCCCCTGTTTCCTAGGCCCAAAGTGTCGCTCGGAGGACAGAGGTTTTCATCGATAAACGCCTATTTTGCAGAACAAGATGCCAACTACAATGTGGACCGATTAAGGAGGTGGAAGCATCGCTGGGAAATATGTATAACAACCGGAAGTGTTTCGTAGGCGAAAATATTTTAAATTAATGCTATAACTGCCTACTCCAGTATTTCAGGGTTCCATTCATAATAGCATAATTAAAGCTAACTAGTTTTGTAAAATATAATTAGAAATAAGTATAATTCACTAATTTATGTAGCTACAAATTTAGACAAAAATCAAAACAAAGCTCACCTTTTATTATTTATATTCTATTAAATATTTAATCCAATAAAACAATAAATCTAGGCAATTTATGTAAATTTATTCTGTAAACTGAATATGTTGATTATCGTTTAGCATTTGTTTATGCAAAAAAAGGTTCCGACATAATTTTTACGTCAATATAGCAATTATGGTGGATAACGCACAATATTTGCAATACGTGGATAGTAACGTTATTATTCAATTTATATTTTACTTAAGTTAAACCAACATCTTAAGATATAGAAAGAAAAACAACATTACAGTACGGTATGTATTTAATATATTGTAGTGGGATGTTAATTCGTTAAATATTAAATTTTAACATTTGCACAATTTGAATTATTTTGGATCAACATTATTTATATTATTAATCTTTTATTCTTAGAAAAAAGTCTCAGTTAATGTTACGTTACAGAGAATAATCAAAATTCCGAGTTACTTTAACTTATTTACATTTTTAAAACATTATTTGTAAAAATGACACATACACACACAAAAAACACACTGTATTTGGAAATAACCGTCAAAATCCCTCATCCGTCACCTGCGACACCGAGTTGGAACATCGAAGTTAAATATCAAGTCGTTAGATCGGCAATGCTAGGGACGACGAGAAAAAACAGAAGTCAACAACGAAAAACAATTCTGACAGAAAACAAACATCCTTTCGATTGATATTTAGAAAATTGCAACATAAAAGTTAAAAATCTCGTCGAAGTTATCAGTGCAAATGTATTAAAAAGCATTTCAAGTGAACTATAAATCATCACCAACGATTGTCAAGAATATTAAATCAGAAGAAGAAATTTAATTGGAGAAGCCGATCAAAGGGGTTCAAAATAAAATAATTTTACCAAAGAGGATTTTACCAAGAAGAAGGAAGAAGGAACCGTTAGAATTATCCACACACACATACATATAAAACACACGCCACAACATAACTGTAAGTTGTAATTGGATAAATCTCATTTTCTTTCTTTTGTAAGTAAAAGCTTAAAATAAAAACAAAACTGATTATCTCCCTATTCAAATCTTTTAACTGTTATTTGTAACATAACAAATTTGGCGACCCTGCCAGGATATTTCCATCAAGTCGGAATATTCTATTTTTCAAAATTCAAAATTTGTTCCAAGAGAATTTAGATTCATATTTAGACCTTATTATAATCATTTTATTAGTATTTACATTTTTAAGACTGATAACATAAGTAATCATAATGCCAAAAGCTCGCAGTGATTCTGGAGATTGTGTAGAAGACATAAAAGGTAAATAATGATAGCAAGGACTGTGGGGTAGTATGACAAACAACAGAGAGTATCGGCACACTCCTCACCACACAAAATGTTATTAATTAATTCGGAACAGCTGTTTCAAAGGCTCACTGGGCCCCCATTTTCAACCGGGTTACCTGGCAGATTTATTCGGTAACCCGGTTGAAAATGGGGGCCCAGTGAGCCTTTGAAACAGCTGTTCCGAATTAATTAATAACATTTTGTGTGGTGAGGAGTGTGCCGATACTCTCTGTTGTTTGACATAAAAGGTATGTTACAATAGATTACATTAAAACTTGAAACGCTCGTTTCAAATTAATTAAATTTAGAAAAACGAATAGAATTGGAAGAGGGAAAAATCGCTCATTCGCATATATCAATGCAATATCGTACAGTACCTGTTAATAATGAAGTTTCATCTAATCAATTTAACCATTTTCCTGGCTTCAAGCTAAAGGAAGTTATTCCGAAATTTAACGGACGTAATGGGCAACCTGTGGCATATTTAAATGCCGTTAAGCGAGTCATCACAGCGAGAATGACGTTCCTTGACATTTGCAATGTCATAAGATCTTCTTTTACTGACGAAGCAAGTACATGGTTTTCAATAGCTGAAGTTTCATTCCAAAATTTCGAAGATTTCGAATCTCACTTTTTATCCAAATTCTGGTCAGAAACAGAACAAAACAAAATTAGAAGCAATTTATTCATGGGAAAGTTTAACGCGCAAAAGGGATGTTCAAGGGGAAACTATTTTATCAATAAGCACTCTATTGTACAACATTTAACGCCAAAACTTTCAGAACACGAGTTGATCGAACATTTAGCAAGACATTTTGATTTTGAAATCACCAAATCCATTATTGTACAAAATCTACGTACATTTAAAGATTTTTGTGAAATTCTAAGACAGTACGATGATCTATACAAATTTTATAAGCATAAAAAGCCACATATACAATCACAACATCAACATGAACATATGTTTATACACTGAAAATGTCCTTTCCACATCTACTGAAGTTATTGGCGCATTTTTTAGTCTACATATTGTTTCTGCACTTAAGCTACATGTTTCGTTAAAATTACCTTTTAATATGTTAGCAACCTCTTTTAACATACCGTATCCCGTATTTTTCGAAATCACATTTTCACATTTTTTATTTATGGTAAGTCCGATTTTACCCTATACTTTAGCACATGATTGTTGAAATTCGTCCACAAATTCAACGGATTCTGTTAAACTCAAAGTTATGTTCTCCAATGCCAAAATAGTTGCTGGAACAAAACTATAGTTGCATTTAATGAATGACAATTGCTGGGGCAGCAGTTTCTCGTTGAACAATCTATGCGATTCCGTAACACATCGAGAAGAATCCGTAATCTCCGAAAGGACGATTTTTATTTCTGCAAAATGATCCGCATAAGATATGGGAGCATTCAACCATGTCCCCCATCTTGTAGTTACAGGTTGAGGAGGAAGTGGTGTATCTGGCAGTCGGTCCTTGTACATCTAAAAACACTTTCTTCACATTACTAATTAATTCATTGACCAGAGGAAATCGGTTCCGTATTTCTTCAGCAAACCTGTTGAGGCCATGAGCAAGGCATGTGACATGAAGTAGGTTGGGATAGAACACCTTCAAATTGTACGTAGTTCGAACCATATATGGTGCCGCGTCTGACAGTAGAAGTAATGCTTTGTCCAAAGGAACTGCTTCAGGCAAAAGAAAAAATTACTTAATCCTTCTTGAATAAATCTTGAAATTGTTGCATTGTTTGTCCTTTCAAGCTGCTTTGAAGAAATTAAATATGATCTAGAGATATTTTCCTTCAAGATTCCAATCAGAAAGTGAGCTATGTAACGCCCAGCATTATCCGTTGTCTCATCGACTACTATATAAAAATGATTGTCTCCGATTAATTTTCTTATTTTATTTACTGTGTCAGTATAAGTACTACCCTCTTCACCTTTTCTTAAGGTACTTTCATCGGGAATGTTCTGTGTACAATCATTTTGAAGAAGAGATTTAAAGTTTGTATTATTCAACTTATTAAGGGAAATATCAGCACTAACTAAAGCGCGACTAAAACTCTTCATTAAATAGTTTCTTATCGGTTTTCTTTGTTCCCAATTCAATGAATTGTTAAATTGTCTGGTTCTTTACTCTACAATTTTTCTGTTTGACAGCATGTGAAGATATCTAGATATGTTAGTTTACTTGAAATTTTTTTCACCAGGGATCTGAAGAGAATAATATAAAATTTCAACACTAGTCTTGGAAATGCTGTGTCAATAAATTTTTACACGTTAAAAGTATATCCCCAAATGTGTTACACACATGTCAAAAATTCCTTAATACCGATATACAGGCTGGTGAGGTTGAATTTTCTCAAGAATATTTCAAGAAGTTCAACATTCCTTAGAACTTTCAACACTCCGGTGTCTTTTTTTAACCACCGTGTATACGGACTTTTCAGTTAACAAAGGGTAAGCTCTGGTTAGAATTTGTAAAGCGGATTTGGCGTCACCTTGCATAAATTTTTCACACTTTTTCGTTATCCAAACGAAGTTCAGGGTGAGATTTGTTCCAAGTTAATGTACCACTACTAACTTTCAACATGACAACGAACGTTTTCACTGTACACTCGTATTTACGATTATTTGAGTGACTCCTCGTTTGAAGGCACTGACTTACTTTTTTGAATGAAACCACAACCTTACACTTAAACTGCATTTATTTTCACTATACAACCTGGTGTACAACTTTCTTAACCGTTTATGAGATGTCTTTGCTGAACGAAGCAGGACTGGGGCTTTTGGGATAAAAGCTTATTGATAATACTCTGGTAGGCAATAGCAAATAAACTTTAATGACCGTGGATTGGATGCAAATCGGAAATTTTAAATTAGACGGAGTGACGCACAATTTACTAAAATTTCATACGATGCACTTGAATAATATCTTAAATAAACAGTTTTAACGTGTACATTGCCACACTATCGCTTTGAACGGTCGGGGTAAACACAAAGTGGCTATTGTCCTCTCCAATTTAAGGTAATTCTTGAGGCTTACGCGTGTACTTGACTACTATTAAATAATAAAACCGGGAATTCCTGCTATTCACAATCTATACGAACTGGGAATTCGTACATTATTTAGACAAAGGGTTGTAAATTCGAAAGTTGCTGTTTACAGCCAACCCTCCAAATTTTTCTACCCGGGTGTCGCACAACCGAAAAGAAAAAGCCGGCGCTGTTGGTGAAATAATAAATTATGCAAATTTTAAGCAGCACTGTCTTCTCCCGTAATAGGAAGGGTAACCCCAGAGAATTTTGTTAACATTTGATTATCTATTTACTAACGTAATTTGTATTTTACAATTTACGTATAACGCTTTCTTTATTATTTAAAAATGGGCACCAAAAGGAACAGAAATTATGCATTAACATACAAAATTCTTTCAGATATGCATTAAAAGGGGTAAATGCATACTATATGCAAAATATGCACATTTGCATATAATCCGGTCTTTAGTAATTACCGTAAAAAGTAAACAAAGTGGTTTCTTAAAAAATCTCTTGTACTTAATACCGTAACAGTAAATCAAATATATTAAACAAACGTAACTTCTTAACGCTGTGGATAGGATTATTATATTTCGAGAAAGACCGCTCAGCAACTACGAAAGTAATACAGGTATAATTAAAATAATCCTTAGAGATAGTTAATGCATCTGCAGATGCACCACCACACCTTTGTCTTAATCTCGTATAATCGGAAATTTTTTAAACACTGTCAAACTTTGCTAGAACACGACCGTTTTTCGCGTCATTTCTACCGTGTAGCAATGTATTAACTTCGTCCGCGATTTGCAGTGATTCTACTAACGACAATCCAGTATTTTGCAATTTTTACTTTTTAAATCTGTTTCAACAGAAGTATCTAAAAATCCTTTCTGGTTCTCCTTAATAGCTGTAACTTCGTCAGGGTCGAATTGTAATATCACAGATTTTACTTCTTGGAAATGATTAGAATGCGTAAGAATCGGCTGTGGTGACGAATGCCGTGACAAGATGTAAAGCATGAACTTTACATGTAACCTGTAAAAGTTCCTCACACTTTTCTTTAAAAGAACGGCCTACACTACACATTGTGGCTGCTCCATCGCTCATAAACATCAACAGTTGACTAGTTGACACTTATTGAAATTATTGTAAGGTATCGAGCACTGCGCCCGTAATTGCGTACACTTTTTTAGTCTTTGGCTTACTAATAAGTTGCAAATTTCGGTTTAACAGGATCTAGTACTCGTACTATGGTATTCAAAATAGAATATTTTTTTCAATCGGCGTCTCATTAAGACATAACCACAACTGTTTATCTTTTAATTCTTCTTTGATCGAGTAAGGGAAGCGGTAGACCATAAACAATAAACATTATAAGTAAATCCAACTTAAATTGGTTTGAGGTGGCACGCAATTTTTCTCATTTTTGTGCTCTACACTATTTATATGTCTTTTATAGTCGCTTTTGTTCCAGCACATCAAAGGTATTTTGCAATACTTTAGTTCCATTATAGTTTAAATCCAGAAATTCACTGATATATTAACCAACGGTCGTTTATTTTCCTTGCTCTCTTTCAAAACTATAACAAGCCATTTCATGGGGATCTACGAAAGTTGGTTATTTAGTAGACTAAATTTATGAAAGGTTCTTTATATTCATTTGTATTTCCTTCTGTACACAACAAAAACAACATAATTATGTTTATATTTTGTCTCATTTTTATTTTATAGTTTTTTTATTATTCTTTGGTAGGATATTGGAAGAACGCTAAACTGGTTATTTTATAACCATCTGGCGTAATAGTCTTTTTGGTATTATGCTATTATAAAATTATTGTTTTATTTCTTTTTTTCGTAATTCTGTTTACGTGCTAATATCAATAAACTAAATTTAAAAATTATTATTATTATTATTATTATTATTATTATCATTATTATTATTATAAACAATGGTTAATGTATGCTTTATTTAAAAGGAGCAACGATATATTTCTAAAATCTGATACTTCATACGACTAGCCAGCTGTATTAATTAAAATAATTAAATGAATGTTACAATGTGGATAAATTATTCATCGCTTGTAGCAACAACAAATAATTCAACGTATGCAAAGAGTGCACCAGTTTCATCTAATTCCGATATGCAAATCTTGGACGCTTCGAAAGAATTTTAATTGTTATTTACGTAGGATTCGACCAACGACGGACGAGAAAGAGAAGAATTAGACTGGCTTGCATGTAGTCGACAATTTGATCGAGGCGAGTCTCGCCGAACAAGACCATGCTTCGAAAAAGAATTTAATAAAAACAGAGCCGTCGTATGGCTTTCTTGCGGCGACCAAATAAACTAAAAAGGAACAAGAAAAATATGCAAAACGAATGGGACCTGTTCAGCGACGAGATATCGACCACAAATTTATGGTAATAAGACAGAATAATGGGACTTTTTTCTCTCCATATCCCCACCATGCAAAGCTGCTGGGCGGAGCGCCGATTTCTAGCCCACAGTCTTCAGTCGGTTCTTGCATCGGGCTAAAGCTCAGTAGTTCCGTAGTTTTTATACCGGGGGCTTCCTATAACCTCAATATTGATAAATAAACACTTTTCTTCCTGTTTCTCTGCACGAAGATCGAACGGAATGAATAAAATTAATTACAAATCGATTATTTTGTAATTATCGTATCGATATCCGTTAATGAACATTGCGTACTTATACAAAAAGGTGTTAATATTGTTTAGTTTTTTTATTACTAACGTGACTTTAGTGATAACAACAAAAACAGCAAACAAGTTATTGGGTGCACATGCCTTTTTGATATTGGACAAACTTCATAGATGCCCACGGTAAGAATTTAAACAGTAGCTTTAAATATTTAGTAAACTCATAGTGAAATTGGTTAATTTTATATAAATTCCTTTTCTTAAAGTAATGTATTCAAATGACATTACCTATTAATTAGTATTGATTAGTAATTGCGAGGAAAGAATGCAAATTACTAATGTTTCCATGGTTATTTAAATATTCTAATACATTTCAATAAGTTTTAACAACAAAATAGTAAAGATATTATGCAAATACTTCCAGTTAGCTACGGTTGCCTTAACACCGCGTAATCACATAAAATTCATAGATTGAATATACCATAAGAGTGTTAATTTGTTTATTAAAATTTCATTATTTCTGTTGCTTGTAAATACTAAACGGCTCAAAACATATATAATAAGCACCTACCTTGAATTCATGATCATTCAAGGGTGGTATTTTTCCGGTTTTTTAAAGGGTCTCGCCCAGCTTTTCAGACTCAATCTACTTGATGAAAAAATTAATGGATTATCGATTTATTAAATATTTATAGAATAAGCAAAGTAGTATATAAAAGATGTAAAGATGAACAGAATCGCATACATCACTTTAAATCACTTAATGTAATAAAAAATTGGAATTAAGAGATACTTCCAATGTCTAGATATGCTTTGTTAGTATAAGATTGACTGATTTAATCAAATTAATAAGTTCCAGTAAGGTAAAATATTTTTAATTATAGATGGTATTTCACCCAACGAGCATTCAATAGCCTTTCAAATTATACACCATAAAAATTAATTCTAAAGTGGTAGATGGTATACGGCATAAAAACTAAAAATTAAAAAAAAGAATCCGCTAGTTTACTAAAGTTTTCAAATGTTCCGATTTTGATTTCAGTGAAGACAAACTGGTTCATAATGGCTATGCATGACCAGAGCATTTTCCTTACAAGCCTAAATGCAAATAGTAGCTGCTAGAGAAGATTATCTTTGAGAAATTGCTTTCTTTTGGTTAACCAGGTTTGGTTTGGTTTACAACTTATTGTACTTATTTGGTCTGGTACAAAACGAGATCTAGATCTTACATACTAAGTGATTATCATTCGTTCTTTCAAAAACAGAATATATACACGCAGAGAAACGTTTATTTATCAAGACTGTCCGCCTCAATTCAAAACAACCACTGTCTAAATTATTTACAATACAATGACTGTGTTAAATCAAAAGAAATATTTTCTTAGCATTTTTTTCTCCGTTTAAGAGAAGTGTATACTTGTAATGAAATAATTGTATTCCTTTGTTTAAGATATCTGTTAACTTGATTCAAGAAAATCTTGCGAAAATTTGAAGAAAACGATTTTTAGTATAAATAAATGGCCGTTATAGCACAAAACAATATTTTCTTTAGGATAGTAAATAGTTTTCTTAATTCCAGAAAGCATTTAGGTATTGTTCATAAATCAATAGTTTCCTTTTCTTAAAATAAGGCATTAATTTACTTAGAATTCTTGAAATGCATACTATTTATATTCACATTATTAATAATAATTATTAATTATTTTCTTTGCTTGTAATTTTAAAAACGCTAGGGTGCAGGTTATCTACAGAATAATGTTCAAACAAAAGTGAACTTTAATGTAGAAGTATACATGGAAAAAGTGTCTAAAAACAATAACCAAGTTAATGCTAATTATAAATAGCTAATGGTATTGATAGAATCACTCCCGGCAAAAACAATGTGAGAAGAGAAAAGCATTAATGCTTTTTGCTCCTGTCCACATCGTTCACTCAGTTTATGCTCCTAATCTTCATAAATAGCACTGAAATATTTCCTGGCGCCACCTACTTACAAGAGATATAGTGATGCCGTTCTAGATGGTAGCTTTAACGTACAACGTTTCATAAACATTTTCAAAAAATACCCGTTAATGTGTTTTTTGTTATTAGTATTTACCACGTGTACTAATTTAACTATAGTTTTTTTTAATATATAACAACTAATAATAATAAAGAAGGGATAAGTAAACTTAAATATAAATTCATTAATTATTAAACTACATACATACACATAATCTCTATGTAATTACATTATTATAGAAATAATTTAATTATACCGTAACATATAAAAAGCTTTTTCATTAGTTCATTCACTTGCTCCTAATTTTAATTAATAACGTTTGGTTGTTTTCCATTATTGTAATTTTTCTTTTATTGGATATCCTTATAGCTAGCCTGATGATGTGTTTTTTGAACGCGAAACCGGTCGCCTAATTTCTCAATAGAACTTTGTGAGATCTGAATAATTTTTTCATTCCTAAACATTTTTCTGTCTTGGATTTTCTTGATTTTCTAACTTTAAGAAAATATTTGTTTAATCCCAATAAAATTTGAAGAGAATTATTTTGTTATATTATACATTTTTATAGTCTTAAAAATATTTTCTTGAATAGAGATTTTTTCAAGAAAATATATTTTCTTGAAGCAAGAAACCATTTCTCTGCGTGTACCCAGAAGATACCTGCAAAGAGGAATTTTAAAGATTTATTACAATAATCAGAAACTATATAACTCTGGTTTATAAAATGTCTTCTAAGTCTCTGGCAAAACCTTCAACATTTAGTGAAATGACAATAAAACTTAATCTTGTCCACAATTATGGTCCCATTACTAAAATTTTTACTCATATACCACTTTCCCCGATTTAAAAAAAAATATTTCAATTATTTCTTGATCGACCAACATGCTTCTTATCAATCAATAAAAAATTATGTATTTATCCATAATGTTAATTACGACTAACAGTAAATACATTAGAAATATTATTTTATTGCCTAAAAGATTATTTCTTTCCATATATTACCCCGAAATCTCTACATATAACGCAGCAATTCCCTCAATTAGCATATTTAGCCCTAACACTAACACGTATATCGAGCTAATTTAATTTAAGCACACCCATATACCTTATAGCTTGTGGGTATATCCTACCTGTGACTATGATAGTTGACAAATGTGTTCAGTACTAATAAACTAGGTAGTGTACGTTAGTTAAATATTATCAGAATGTTTATAATACGCGTATGATTATTGCCTTGTAAACATTCTGATATGCGTTTGTGGTAACATGATATTTTCTTTAATCTTGTCTAGACCGAAGAGTTTCTGAACGGAGAGAGATAATAGTTTACATTATAATTTTTTTACAATAGCGTATTAAACGTGTCGAGTGGGGATGAAATAACTTACTTATCTCTTAGATAGTTTAAGTATTATTGCAATTATATATCTTGCGTTCATACATTCACATTAATTGCTACTGACAAGGGAACATCCCGAACCCGTAAATTCCAAAAAAATTGAACCTTTGTGGACAAGTAGTCCTCACCCCTAGATGTTCGACGCCATTTTCCTCATCGACCCAATTTCGTTTTAAGAGGGTGGAACCACCCCTGAAATTTTACTTGATTTTCAGTTTTTTTAAAATAATTCGATAACGGTTGAACCAAATACATCAAAGTTATATATCAAAATAATCGCCTCTTTGAACTCTATTACATATGTGAAAATAGCATAGTATTTCTATTTAAACATTTGGTGGTGCCTTCCCCCACCCCTTCACGAATGAATCTATTCAAATATGGATGTTATACAGCCCTTCAAGCAGTTTCAAAAACATACTTCACTTTTTCTAAAATAATTATTAGAAAAGGATAAAACTTGCCTCACGATACGTCGCTTTATGTAATTGTCAATGCCTGTGCAAAACAAAGATATGTTAAAGGTAATCTCTAATTATCTTCGATGTGTACACATATTTCGGATATCTCTATTACTGACTCACAATCAATGTGATAGAATTATGCAATGAGTTTATTAATTCTTTAAAATTCGATATATGAATTTGTAAATTGGTAATGATACTTATGAAGGCAGATATAGTGCGACGACAGCTATACATACATATGATAACAATGATAAAGTATGACTTATACTTATAATAAGTACAATAATTTTTAATGTGAGTAATAGTTAATATGTAATAGTTTAAAATTGTTGATTTGTTTGGATAAAAATAAGTATATAAGAAAAAGTCACTTTTGTAACTTTTCAATACTGCATCTGACTGTGAAAATTAGAGTACTGGTTCAACAACGGTAGTAAATCCAGTAAATGTAGTTGGATTACTAATACTGACATTTAATGTCGCAAATGATAATCGTCCAATAGTTTTCAACAATTAAGAAAGTGAAATGCACGACGTATCGAAGAATATATTAATTAGATCTCGGGACGATACAACCTTTGAAGTAGATAACGACGTAACGCTGGAATTTTTTCAAAAATTTAGGCCACATTCTATAGAATTTGTTGATGATAGATATCCACCTTCACGGGAAGAAGCCTTAGAAGTTATATAATTTGAAGAAGAAGAATGTGCACCAGAAGAAGGAGATATTGTCGATTTAGAATATAAGACAAAAGCTGTTACCTTCTGGAAATCTGGGAAAAAACGACGTTCATTTGAAGCTGTAAAACATAGATTTAAGAGAGTAAAGTCTTTACAACAATTATATAGGTGAGAAATTGCAAGCCAATTTTAAAACATTTTTGTATTCAGAAATTTGTTGCTTTTTAGATGGGAGGTATCAATACAAAAAGGAAGAACACGAAGAGAGAAATTATTACAAATTTCGGAATGTTTTTAATAAATTTGTTGCTAGCAGCGAAGCGCATGATATAATTCACTACCTAGATCTTCGTAAATGGTCTATGGAAGCCAATGAAGAAATCGGATTAACAAATTTCAGAGCATCCCCACATTGATTATGGAACTTAGAGAAAGTATACAGGATAGTTTCTAGAAAAATTACCAAATTTATAACCCGTTCATATGATACAGACACGGCAGAGTTAAATCAAATTTCGTCAGCTTTCGTACAAGAAGTGAAACCTTATATTGCGAAGGTAGGCTCTACATTCAACGCTGATGAAAGTGGATTCAATTTGGAATTCCACTCTGGTCGAACGTTTGCTCCACAGGGATCGAAAGCAGTTGAAAGTATTGTGCAATCTATATTCGCTACAACACCCCAGCTATACCATACTTCCTACAGTATCCGCGTCTGGACGCTTGTTGTCGCCAATATTCATGGTTTTGAAAGAACAAAGTGGTACATTTGGACCACGAGTAGTAGAATCGATGTCCCACGCAGAAAATATTTATGTGACTGCTTCATCATCCAGAGAACTAACAACAGCATTATCCACGCAATGGTTCACAAAGGTATATCTTCCAATTACAGGATCTCAAACAGTTTTATTGCTAGATTCGTGGACTGGTCATTGTCCATCTAACTTAAAAGACCATATATCGGCCGACAAGAATGTGAACATCCTCACAATACCAAAGAAAACCGCTGGTATGATACAACCCCTAGACGTCTGTGGATTTCGTGTTTGGAAAAATTTTGTTACGAAATTATCTGATATTATACTCTTATACAACTACGATATTAATTTGCATACACGTAACAACAATATTAAATTACAGTCTTTAGTGCACAACCAATCATCTTCTTCAAAATATCATAATTTATTTGCTTATGCATGGTACAAAAGTGGTTATATTGCGGACCGGCCAAATCATTTGGGTAATCCTGTCACTTTTGCCTTCGCAGAAGATTTTCAAATTCCATCGCGATGTTTCATATGTGGAGCGCGTACTATAATACGGTGTTCCTGGTGCAACAGTTTTTTGTGCTTTAAGCATTTTTATGAAGAAATGCATTATCATACAAATTAAGTAATTATTAGCGTATGTATTATATATACACATGTATACATAAGCCATATATTACAAAATATGTCATAATATGTATTTTATATGTTAGTTTGAATAAAGTTTTCTACCATTATGAATTGTAATATCGACATCCGAAAGGCATGCAATATTATTGTATTAATTCATTTTTATCTATATTTCTGTTTTCTAAAACATGTCTAACTAAAAACATCAACATTTATGTTACATTCCTTCACAGTCTCTAAAGACGACATATTAAATATAATTTTCCTCGTTTTTTTAATAACTGTTTTACAAAAAGTGAAGTACGTTTTTGAAACTGCTTGAAGGGCTGTATAACATCCATAATATGGCATTTAAATAGGTTCATTCGTGAAGGGGTGGGGGAAGACACCACCACATTTTTAAGTAGAAATGCAATGCTATTTTTACATATGTAATAGAGCTCAAAGAGGCGATTATTTTGGTATATAACTTTGATGTATTTGGTCCAACCGTTATCGAATTACTTTCAAAAAACCGAAAATCAAGTAAAATTTCAGGGGTGGTATCACTCTCTTAAAACGAAATTGTGCCGATAAGGAAAATGGCTTCGAACATCTTAGGGTGAGGACTACTTGTCCACAAAGTTTCAATTTTTTTGGAATCATTCGTATAGAGATTGGAGAAAACGTCTAGTAAGATTGAATGAAGTACACTAATAATGATTACCTTTTGTCCTTTTTTTACCTTTTTCTCTTTTCTTAAAGAGACCATAGTAACACTTATACTTACGATACTACCTTGACTCCTTTTGCGCCGGTACTGGTTGGTGTAACCATTGAAATGTGTTTTGGGCCTCTTCAATTTTATATTCAATTCTCCAGGCTTCGAAATGTTCTAAAGCTTCTTCTATAGCTATTAAGCTATAGGGTAAGACTGAGACGAAAACCTTTTGGTTTGAATATATACGAGGATAGAATGAAAAGTGTTTGGAGACCGATTTCGGTTTATGTCAAAATCTGCATTACCGACTGTGACTGGTTTTTAGTCGACGTCCGTCAAAATTTCGGAAGGATTCATCGAGTAGTGTTGTATTGAGAGGTGTTAAAAGTGAGCAAGTTTATGTATTTGTGGAATCATAGATTTAATTTCTATTTTGGATGGAAAACATGTGCAGAAATCAAAGAGAAGTTGGATTCAGTTTATAAAGACCATGCACCTTCGATGGCTACCATCAGATACTGGTTTAATGAATTTAAGTATGATCGAACATCCGTCCTTAACGAGGAGCGATCAGGCCGTCAGATTGAGATGACTAAGGGCGATATGATCAATTAAGTTCATGATATCATGTTAGCAAACCGCCAGGGGGAGAATAGAGAGATTGCTAATATGGTAAGCATCTGAATTGAACTTGTGCAAAACCTCCTTCACGAAAAATTTAACATGAGAAAACTATGGGCGAGATGGCTCTGCTGACGATTGATCAAAAACGGAATCGGGTGATAACTTTAAAAATGTATCTATAGATGCAACATAGATACTACTACACTACACACCAAAAACCAAAGGTCAGTTGGTAAAATGAGTTTTTCCCGGCGAACGTGCACCAAAGAAGGTGAAGACGATTTCATCAGCCGAAAAAGTTTTTTTTGAGATTCGCAACGCATAATCTTAATTGATTATTTGGAGAAGGGAAGGACAATCACGGAAACGGGGAGTTCGACAAAACCCATCAATTGGATGGCTTAAAAAAGTTGGAACATCGCTAGACTAATTGTAAGTGTATAGAGCTACAAAGGGATTATCTCGAGAAATAAATTCACTAAATGCAAAACAATTGCATTGTCTGTCCTAAGCACAGGTATTTATCACACATTTCCTCGTATATACACAAATATATTATACTTGAAATTATTGTTAAATTTAGCAACATTTATTTATAAAATTTTGAAAAAGAAGGAAGACAAGCAACTGCCAATGGTAATTTGTCATAAGACACACGAAAACGCTGACAATCCATGAACTGTAAAAAAAGTTGTTACAAAAAGTACTCTGACATGGCCATTCTTACCATATAGACATCTATCTTGGGCTTACTCTATTTCAATTCTGAATCTTGTTTGATTAATCCTTCGTCAATTTACAATGTTTTAGTGTATGACTTATGGGTGTTGGCAAAACTATGTTATATAGAAATAAAGTTGGTAAATTTAAAAGTGGAAAGGAGTCATAATAACAGGCTACCACTGTCAAACATTTTGATGTAAAATTAAAATGAACTTTAGAGATTCCAAACTTACTGATTATGGTTATGGACAACGAGAGGGTGAGATTGATCTCACAGCATTTAGGCCCATTATGCATCCTGACTATGCTGGGGGGCCTAGGGGCTTCCCAACATAGACCAACCGCCTTGGCATAGGTCGGTACGTTGCCTAGAGGAATCGCTTTAATGGCGACAAGACGTAGCCGCTCGTCACCTAGTATGGTCCTTCTGAATGACGTCAGTGCAGAACACTTGCAGAGGAAGTGTTCCAGTGTTTCGTCTTTGGCTAGGCAACCCTTGCATGATAGGTTTTCGGCTAATCCCATCTTGTGGAGGTGTCCTTTTAGCCGGCGATGTCCAATCAGAATTCCAACAGCCATGCGAAGTTCTGTTCTGGACAATCTCAGGTATCTTATTGCTGTCCGCTTGTTCGAATACGTCAATGTCATTTACTGATTAATATTACGGGCTCGTTCAGTGAAATGTTGGTTGTCTTCTTTAAGCTAGGGAAATATGATATCATTTTATTTGACACAAAACACTTAGACTTAAGTCAGCTAGTCAGCTAGCTTACGATACTATCTTGGCTCCTTTTGCTTCGGTGTTTTGTAAAGTAATAAAGTTAGATTTGGAAGACAAGGAATTGGTGGTATTTATTACAGATTTATTGGCTTAACCACTGAAATGTGTTTTAGGGCTCTTGAATTTTATATTCCCTTCTCTAGGCTTCAGAACCCATCTTGCACTAATCTTATTCATACCCGAACGGTTATGGAGAATTCAGCGAATACTTGTTTCAGAAATCACCATTGCTAATTCCTTCACTTTCAAACGGCGATGTGGTAATACCATTTCTTGAATAATTGAAATGTTTTGAGGCGTTATCAGTGGTCGACCGGGGCGCTTATCATCTTTAAGGGATTCTAACCTTGAAAGTTTAATGACCGCGTGGTACTCAATTTTCGTTACTTGAGACATTTTCATGCACTAGTCACGTTGTCTGGTTGGCTACTACAAACTGGTACTCTTCGAGTCGTAATATATATAGTGTAGGTCTCGCACACGAGTTTGAACAGGTTAGAACCTGTATAAGCTAGTCAGACCGAGAATTGGCGCCGACCTCGTATAGCTATTAAGCTAACAGACTGGAACGAAACTCTTTTGGTTTGAATAACAAGAAAAGCCGGTTGTCTCCTTTAAACTAGGAAAATATGGTAACATTTTATTTGACACAAAACCTTTCCATTGATTTTATGCAAAACGTTCTGTGTGGACATCTTTCAACCTACGATTTTGGAATCCTTTGCGCATATATGTATGTCGATTTGGTTTTTACATGTTTTCTACATCGGTTCCGATAGCAGAAGTTACACTTACAATTTAGTACTAAACCCATGGATTGGATCATTTCAGGCGGTTACGTACTGGTACCACTACATAAATTTTAAACTTCTCAACTGTAAGGCATGAGCATTGCGTAAGCATTTCTTTTTTTTTTATTACCACACACATTTCCGATCAATGTTAAGGTCTCCTCCAATGTCACCGTTTCGTTTATTTATTGATGGACTTAAAATCGGAGAAAAAATATCATCTTCTGGTAATAAATTACGCAAATAAACGTGATCGCCAGAACCGCATAGGTTATTATAGCAGAGTATCCACCGCATTTCTCGAACTCAGAGCAGTGACATTACATTTAAGGCAGAATACCTATATTTTCACTCCTCAGGAATCGTAAAATTTTAATTGTGTTTTTATGTTCGTGTAATGGCTATTTATTGTTTCACTTTAATCGTTTTGCTTTGTAGGACATCTTTATTTGTTTATTTATTATAGGTTTATCGCATCTATGGCCGAATAATAATGTATACGACTTACATACTTCTATATGTATGTATGTATGTCCTTATACATATATAGCCAATAATTGTATAAGAATATTTTGAATGCGTCCATTATGGTACTATCTGCGGATTGTCTACGAATACAACAATAATGATAATGAGCATTGTTTGAGTCGATAACAATTTCATATCTGCAAAACTTTGCGGTGATAAAACGATAGTATGCCAATATTACCAATGGAACAGTCGTCTTTTACTGTTTGAATAATTTGCATTCTTCGGCTTACATCGGTATACAACCTCCGGAAATTGGTTTAACTACACCAGTATTATTGTTGATTTCTTCATCATTCTTTTAGTATAGTAATGTTATGCCTAGATGATCTTGAAATTCCAGAATGTAGAATAATAATTGCCTGCTGCAATAATAACTAACACGCTGAATACACAGAATGTCAGGATAAAATAAAGGTATTGGGCAGAAACTTTGTTTCATACTTGTTTTGCATTTTTAATAATAATAGTTATTCTACCCAACAGATGATATCGAAGGGGTAAAATTGCGACTATTGTATAAATAGTGGGAAGTTAAAATTTTCTGATGACATAATAGACCTCATAGAGTATCCTCTACACATATCTTCATACGCAGTGTGTCCCCGGATTAATGCATGGATAAATATGACAGACAGAAAATTATCGAGTTGATAACTTTTCAAGGAGTAAATTACCGGTGCGAATGGCTTCTTCTTCCGAATCACCTATAGCCATAGCAGAGGTATCGTCTGCATACATAATTATAAAAAAGTCAATTAAGAAGATCACAATATCATTTAGATACAGAGAAAACAAGATTGGAGCAAGATCCGAGCCTTGAGGAACTCCTAAAGTAACAGGCAAGATTCCAGATTTATGAGTAACACCCTCCTTACACATCCGTATTTCGACATACTGAGAACGATTATCCAAGTAGGATGCGAACCAATGACCCGCTCTTCCTCGAACTCCATAGGCTGATAATTTCTCTATCAAGCGATCCTGAGGTACGCAATCGAAAGCTCGACTAAGATCGCAAAAGTAAGAACCATTTTTAATTTAGGTCGCTATGAATCTGTGCGAAACACATTTAAAATTAACAAGTTGCTGACTGTACACGATTTGTACATTCTTGAGATAGTTTGTTTTGTTTTTAAGCATTCGGAGCAATTCGGTGTTAGCAAATACCATGACTACAACACATGGAGTGCCAATTATCTTCTACTTCCTTGCCATACTACCACCTTTTTTCAGAGAAACTTTATATTCATGGGGTGTAAACTTTTTAATAACTTACCGCAGGAGGTAAGAGCAATTGGTTCTTATACTACTTTTAGGTTCATGGTAAAAAAATATTATTAAGTTAATGTGAAAGAATTTTTGGATCATTGAGTTATCGTTTGTTCTTTTTCTTTTCGGTTTTCTTGCTTGTTTCATACTCTGTATTTTTTTCTGTATTTTTGTGCGTTTCAAGCAAATAAATAAATAAATATGTACTGAAATATTAAATGAATATAAATAAAGTGAAAATAAATATAAATTCAGTTAATAATTATATCTCATATGTATGTGTATCAATTGAAAGATAAAGCGACAACGCCTTAAATACGATTTAACATTTTAATTTCCGTTAGACACCTTACTCGAATTCTAACGTACTATTTAAATAAATAAGATGTTAAAAGAAAAATAAGAAAGGCAATTAACACAATATTAGCCCAACAGAGGCTGTCAACGCGCCTCCAATTATAATTTAGGCCTAAAAATATACGAAGGTGCAAAGAAACGAAACCAGTGCGACGGGTTTACCATTCTTAAAAAAGAATGAAGCGCGGCGCTCGGACGTGCCAGGTAGATTCGGAGCGTTTTTTGATTCACGAAAAACAATGAGCGTGAGATGGTCTCCTTTTAATCCTCTGTGCAATCATCACGCACACTCATACACGCGTTGGTCTCCTCTACACGTGTTAAGATCGCTATCTGGTTCTGTGTGGTGATAAGCAAGATAGCGACGATATTATCTGATCCAGAAAGATTGTCGGGATGTTTTTGGAGAGCTTACCGTTTATACATGCATACAATATAATCGTTTTACAACAAAGTACTAATGGAGAATAGTCTTATATGATAATTATCCTTATCGTAACATTTTCAAATTGTAAATGAATTTGCTTAAGTTTTTGTGAGAAATTTACATATTCTTAACTCTCTAAAGGTGACCATGCTGGCAGAAATAGCTTCCAGTATGAAGAAAGAAATATTTCTTGGGTTGCTCTGGCTTAATATATAGGGTTCCGGTTTCCCAATCTTCTGGAATTGTAGAATTGCTTGTAAGTGATAGAAAGTCAAAATTTTCAGTTAATATAGTAAACACTATGAAGTATTGTGTGGGGGTGATAGATAGGTAGCGATCCAAGGACTAACTTTATTATTTTAAAGAGAACACTCTTCATCTAGAAATAAATCAACGCACGGTTTTATATGTTTATTTCTACTAGATTTCGAGATACTTATAATTTTTCAATCACGTAAATGTAGATATATGTATGTAAAAGCCAATCTTCCCCTGGTTTTACTGATGTAATTAAATTTAATTAATGAAATAAAAATCTCAAGACGCCGGTGGAATTCGAACCTACGACTCCTGTTTGTCCGACGGGCGCGCTACCACTACACTATAGAGTTTTCTGTAGGAACGAATCCTTTCAATTCCTAATTCAATGCCTGCAGATGTATTGCAACATCTCGCTAGACATACTCTTATGCGCTAAGTACATATATATATATATATATATATATATATATATATATATATATATATATATATATATATATATATGTTTTCCCAAGGGAATTTGTTAAAAATTTGAATTGTTGCTATTTAATTAAAATTCTCTGTGGGGTCGGGAGTATCCCTGGATATTCTTTTGGCAATTATTTATGACCTTTGAAATCAATAAATTGAAATTAACGAATATTTAAAATTGAAAAACGTATACTAACCTTGAATCTTATGAAGCTGTCACATAAACTTTCTGTTTCCTATGACATTTACAGGAATCTGCCCGCTCTAACCTCTAACCTTTTCTTCTTTGAAATTATATTCCAAATTTCAATAACGAACACTTCAAACTGAGACCGCAGTCGAAACGCTAGTTGATTCGACTAAAGCTGAACTAAAATTGATGAAATTTCTGGCGTGCCTCTACTTCTTTATTTAATCGCGATAGCGATTGTTTCATTCCATAGCAAATTTGGTTGATTTTTGTCCAAATATAAATTTCATGAAGGATTTCGATGAAAGAAGTTATTTATAGAAATAGCATAAGAGAATGAATGTAGTAACGCTACCAGATGACTGAAATTAGACAACTCTATGACCTAAATTACGACTGACAAGGTTTAAATATAAAATTTTACTGAAGATTTACTTAATAACTTTAGGACAGAGACTTAATTTACGGAATAATGTAAGAAATGCCTTTGAATATATCCTGTTGTCTGTTTTGGAAGAATTTTACATTAATTTTAACGATTTACAAATGGAAAAGTTGGAGTTTTGTCTAGGTTACACTAAGATCGTCGTTATCTGGACTTATATAAATTATTTAACGTCCGGACTCCAAGGCCAGTCGTCCTGGAGGAAAATTGTCACTGTCGAAATGAGCTTTTTCTCCGCAAGAGGGACTTTTCATTACAATCGGGTGGCTATCCTGAACACCCTATACGTACTAGATTGACAGCTTATATTCCCGAAGTAAATATTGATCATTACAGTAGATATATGTATTTCCTTAAAAAAAATCGGAGTATAGATAGATTTCAACGTAAATTTTTTCAAGATTAAACTGCATATTTGGCACTATCTAGACATGTTATTAAGACGCCTTCGAAATATACAGGGAGCTCAGCATTGTGCACCAAAGTTTTCAAAATTCAAACACCAGAAACGTAATTTTTTGAAATGGCACAATATCGTGGGTATAGAAAATCACAATCTATATTATCACGTGACTGGGGGTGCTCAAATAATATATTAAAATAATAATGCCACTTACTTGTATGGACACCACGATTATTTTTTATTATCTCTTGTTTGGGTACAACCTCTCTGCTTATTCTAATTACCAACTCACTTATCACTACTCCACCAACCGTTGCCCCACCTAATGCCCTCCTTATTAATGCTTAGTTGGTATAAATCGGTCAGCTTCCTTTAATAACTAAATACCTACTTAACCTAATGCCTTCGTGGTAATATCTCTAATGTTTTTGTATAATGATGCACATGTTTAATATTGAAAGTTAAGCAAATATTTACATTTAACGACATCTGTATTTGAACATCCCATCTAGGTGGTTTTTGGTGTTAGTATTGTTCGGTTACCATGGCAACAGTAAACGAAACATATTGACATCGCTGTTTTTAACTGTTGATTCGACATTTTAAGCTTAAGTGACTACTTGCAAAATGAAATGCATGAAGGAGTGTTAATACATATGATTTCTGTTTGAAGATAGGGATAACACCAGCATTACGGAGTATAAAGGATGGTGTGCTAAGGAAAATGTAGAGCAGCTTTTACAATCAATTGCGCAAATGTATCGAGGTGGAACGAAGGAATTTGGCAAAGTTTTGTGTTCAATACTGAACACCCTGTATATTTTCAAGACGTTTTAATACCGTGTCCAGATAGAGTCAGGTATGCACTTTAATCTCGCAAAGATTTATCCTAAAATGTACTTGCATTTGGGGTGTTTTTAAGAAAATAGATATATCCACATTTAAGCGATTCAGGATAAAATTAGAAATATCTTGGAATCTGTTACAAATAGACATACGAAACCCATATTATGTTGGTTTATTTCTAGATGGAGAAATCAAAAACGTAGTAATAAATAGGGCGTTCCATTCAGAGCAACAAAGTAGGTGTCTAATAGTTTAAATTTATTTCCACTAAAATTTGGCGAAAGCTCTAAAAAAACAGTTTTCTTTACCATAAAACTCACATGAAAAATAGATAATAAAATATTCTGTCATTAAATATAATATTTATTTTCACATCATTACATAAAGCTCTTTTTTCCAAATCACGCAAACTTTCATGCTTTAATGATCAAATATTTCTTGTAAGAATCAGCCTTCCAGTTTAAATGCAACCTTGAATACTTGAGTACAAATTTTTAAAATATCTCTACTTTGTTTTTGTATTTGCTTCATTTCATCATCCGTACCATAAAAACTATTAGCAAGTATTCATCTTTTTGTTACTTTCGTTACATATACAGCTCTTGTAA
Organism: Dynastes maya; assembly: GCA_029619315.2. NCBI lineage: Eukaryota > Metazoa > Arthropoda > Insecta > Coleoptera > Scarabaeidae > Dynastes > Dynastes maya. The sequence goes on from JAROYE020000026.1 coordinate 384,491, forward strand.
AGCGAATGCGTACAGCGAAGAATAGTGTTACCCGTTCCCTCTAAGTGATTGGAGACCACAACTTAATCGCGCCGTCGCGCCCTCTCGTCCTCACGCGTTAGTATGTATGCCCTTACTCGCTCGGCGTAACGCCCACATTTTTTACTGTACGTATTCGCTATACAAGACCTGTATATGTTATTCATTTTCGATGTTAAACACGACACCAATCCCAAAAAAAAAAGGCAAATATGTAGCAAATGATGCGAATGTATTTTATGCGATTAATAGGTTATGTTTTGTATTACTTGCTACGCATTGCGAGAGAAAATAAGTTGATAACTTTGTTTGATTAATTGTCCAGTTGATCATTAGTCAACTGTTATCATCGAAACATATTTACAGGCGATAAGATATTTTATTTCATTTTTCATGTGTAGTACATAATTTGTCATTTCTTCCCCTACTGCTAATTAGCTTAGAATTTGTTATGCATGTTTAATTATATTTTAGTTCGCGCTTTATACTTATGAATATTAAATCTAATTCGCTGTTAGAATAAAATTCCAGTATATGCAATTACCACCAGATATTCGGAATTCTAGCTAATTCTATTCTTTCAAATAGACAAACAACGTGAATAGAAAAAATGTAGGGAATTATACGTAGGGTCAATACCTCACACAAACTAAATGGAAAATTCCAATAACATTTTGGATATGCATTGCTGCGTCTTATTTTTAATTTCATGTTCTTCTGATTCCTTTATTTGTTAAGCATATAAAATATTCCATAACTGCTTTGTCCAGGTGATACATTGTTTTTTTTTTTTGTATAAAATGGTAATCAAAGGAAATAAGTTGTTTGTGGTATTGTTTGAGAATATACAGGGTACAAACTGGATATTTTGTTAAAAGCAAAAAATAGTTAAGTTGGTACTTAAGTGCATATAAGAACTTGAACATCCTTTAACCTCTTGTAACGAAAATGTTTTTGGATTTGAGAAGCTAAAACTAGTGAAACAACAAGAATTTTTTCCGTTTTAGTTCCAGAATTGTTTTCTATTAAAAATGTTTTAGGACTAGTGGAACTCTCATTTTCAACAATTACAATTTATGAATAAACAATAACTTTGTATATGTATTTGCATACGAGTTACTTTTAATGAAAGAATTTCAATTACACAATATAACATAATTAGAGTAAGATAATCGTTCGTCGCGCTATAGGCGTGCGGTTTCTTCAATATTTATAATACCGAAAAAGAAGTAAAAAAGAGAATAATAATAAAAAAACTAATCAAGAATTATAATATCTGTAAGGCTGTGAAACACTCACCCTCTTAAGCACCGTAATAAAGTAGGCTGGCGGATTGCATTGGAATTACTGAACATGAGAAGTAGAGGCATCATCATCAGTATTATAACCCAGTGGATAAGAATCGTAAAAAATTGATCGCATTAGATCTGTTTCAATAGTTGTCTCGTAGAACCGTGTTCGCAGTGGTGAAAAAATGTGTTTATATTTGGAGAAAGATCGTTCGACATCTATCGATGTAATACATGTACGATTAAAATAATCTTTGAACTCAATTAATGGATTAGTCGAAGTACCATTACAAATTTGTTGTAATGTGATAAAATTAGAATCTTTCTCTAACACACTCTCCAACTTTTTTAAAACGCGATTATTTTTTGCGTCATCTATAGCGCGTAGCAGTGTATGTACTTCGTCCACTATTTGCAGTGACTTCACTAACGACAACGCTCTATTTCGTAATTGTTCCAGAGCGTCATGTAAACATTTATAGTAGCTATGAATACTTTGTAAATCTGTTTCAACAGAAGTATCTTGAAATTTTGACTGGCGTTCCTTAATAGCTGCAGCTTCGGCAGGATTGAATTGTAGAATAACAGCTTTTACTTTTTCGAAATGTTCAGCAAAATAAAAAGCTGCTTGCAACCAGGTTCCCAAACGTATAAGAATCGGCTGTGGTGGTTCATGAATACCGGGACACTGTGCGTGAAATGTTCAAAGACGTTTTGGAGATTTGAGAAACACTTTTTTTGTACTTGATATTAATGCATCTACCTCGGGGTAACATTGTCTAATAGTTTCTGCCACAAGATGTAAAGCATGCACATTACAAGTTACATGTAAACAGTCGCAACCCTGTTCAAGAAGAGAACGGCCTGCCGCACGCATTTTCGCTGCACCATCACTCATAAACATCAACACTTGACGTGTTGAGACTTGAAAGTTTTTTAACGTAGTATCACAGTCGTAATTACTGCACTAGTACACCCTTGTAATCTTTTGCTAGCTAGTAACAGCGGAAATGTCGGTTTATGATGATCCAGTACACGAATTATAACATGTATAATAGATTTTTTCTTACAATCTGTTGCCTCGTCAACACACAACCAAAGCAACTGATTTTTTAATGTAGATATGATTTTATTTTCCACCTTTTTGCGTACAAATAAAACATGCTTATGTGCTGCTGGCGTAGTTGGCAACTTCAACTCCGGGTTGTATTTGTTCCATAAGTTCTTAAACGATTTCTTATCCAGTATGTTAGGTGACAAATTACATGTTATCATCATGACAAGTAAATCGAAAGTAAAGTCATTTCTATTTGACACGCCGTTTTTCCTATTTCTGTGTTTTGCACTATTTACATGCTTGCTACAGTCGTTCTTTCTCCCAGCACATAAAAGTTTTCGTACAACAAATCTGGAAACTCACAGATAATTTTTTTTAGTTTATCAGCAAAGGGTCGTTGTTTAGCTTTGCGCACAGTAGGCATTTTTGATTAAAAATTTTCTTGAATAACTAGTATTCCGCTCGCCTGATTTAATTCACACGCATACGCCGCGCTAGTGATGATGAATGTGTACGAATTTGAACTCTTTTGCCACCCGACAGATGTTTACGCATCGCATCAGACAGGCGCGCGCCGAGTTCCGTTGGCTGCTCCAGCTGTTACGGCTATGCTTATGTTAAAAAACAATGTTGCTTTATATGTTGGAGACAATATAAATATAAATACTGTACAGCCCTCGTACCATCGCTATTCCTGATATAGAAGAAGTCTGTTCAGGATCTGAGAGATCTCAGGCCGATAAATATGTTGTTTGTGTTCTCATCTGTCATGGAGGGAGTAATGGAATATCAAATAAAAAAAAATTAACAATTAAACTGCACGAATTCTTGCGCCATATTTACAATTGGCTCTCCGTTATTTCCATATTGTCTCTGTTTACATTAAATTTATCGACAGAAAAATGTTTCTTGCAAGTAAATTATTTAGTTTTAAGTTAAGAAAATATTCATGTACCTAAAACATTTCCTGCGAAATGAATTACCACTGTTATTAGAGAATGTGAATCTGCAGTTACAGGTGTTGAAATTTTCAGACCATCAGAAAGAGAAAATAATTCTCTATCAAATGGTGTGAAAAAATAGGTGTCATGCAATTTAAAATAAAATATGGGGCCGTGGGTACGCCAATCATATATAATTCAATTCTCCTTCATGCTATTTCCCTCTATATCTATTATTAAAAGAGTTATTTCACATATCCAGAAATATGATTCACCCAGTATAGCGTCAATCGCAGGTCATTTCTGCTTCTAAATAGTCACTAAAGGAAACAGTATTCATCTGTATTTTAATACTCTTACGCAGTTAATGTTTATATACGATAATTCTCCATCTTAAAAAAAATTAGTATTACGTACAAAAAAAATAGTCGTTAGGTAATTAATTTGACAATTTACTCAACTACTTCATGAGGTACACTGAGGAAAGGAGACAGAATTATTACTGAAACACATCAGAAACAAGAAAATACCTTGCTGACGTGTTCTATCTCGGTATTATGCATAAATTATGCAGATGTAAGGGTATTTATATGCTTATTATACATACAGGTTGGACATACAGTATTATAGTATATTATGTATAATAAGCATTAAAACACTATACGTATAATCGTATAGGATCGAAAGTTGAACGGATAGATTAATATATTCAATATAAATTAAATTAAAAAAGGAAAAGCGAGGAAAACACCAAAAGGAAATGCAAATTAGTTTAATGAATATTAATAAGTGATGTAATTAGTGTCATCCACTATTTAACGCATCGAGTTTTAAAAGTTAGGCGCAGTCAACGGCACAAGAAAGATATTCATTTTCTCTTTATGTTCCTGACAAGCTGCTGGGTTTCGATTTCGCGTTTTACATACATCTTTTGACATTATTAATTTTTTATGTCGCTCGCTCAATGTACATCAACGAGAAAGAAGTTGTAATAAGATCGGGCGTTAGTGATTTCGCGTAGGAGTCAGCTTATTCATTTGGATGGTTATTGTTCATGCTCAATTAAGAATCTAAAATTTAAATTAACTTCATCCAGTCCACTCAGTGCTTGGCAGTTGAATTATCCAAAATTCTTACAAAACAGGCGTTCGTATGAAGGTGATTCTTTTAGTTTTGAAATCATAATAGTAGTGAGTATAATTGTTATTATTACTAAAGACCGAGAAATATGCAAATGTGCATATTTTGCATATAACATGTATTAATTTCTTAATGCATATCTGAAAGAATTTTGTATATTAATGCATAATTTCTGTTCTTTTTGGTTCACATATTTAAATAATAAAGAAAGCGTTATACGTAAATTTGTAAATACATAATCAAATGTAAACAAAATTCTCTGGGCTTTCCCTTCCTGTTACGGAAAATGACAGTGCCGCTTAAAATTTGCATAATTTATTATTTCACTAACAGCGCCCGCTTTTTCTTTTTGGTTGTGCGACAACCGGGTAGAAAAATTTGGAGGGTGGGCAGTAAACAGCAACTTTCGAATTTACAACCCTTTGTCTAAATAATGTATGAATTCACAGTTCGTATAGATTGTGAATAGTAGGAATTCCCGTTTTATTATTTAATAATAGTCAAGTGCACGCGTAAGCCTCAAGAATTATCTTAAATTGGAGAAGACAATAATCACTTTGTGTTTACTCCGACCTTTCAAAGCGATAGCGCGGCATTGTACGCATTAAAGTTGTTTATTTAAGATATTATTCAAGTGCTGCCATTATATGAAATTTTAGTAAATTGTGCGTCACTCTGTCTAATTTAAAATTTCCGATTTGCTTCCAATCCACGGCCATTAAAGTTTATTTGGTACTGCATACTGAGGTATTATCAAGAAGCTTTTATCTCAAAAGCGGTAGTTCTGCTTCGTTCAGCAAAGACATCTCATAAACGGTTAAGAAAGTTGTACCAGGTTGTACATATAGTGAAAATAAGTGTAAGGTTGTGGTTTCATTTAAAAAAGTAAGTCACTGCCTTCAAACGAGGAGTCACCCAAACAATCGTAAATACGAGTGTACGTTCGTTCAATCATGCCGAAAGTTAGTAGTGGTGCGTTGGCTTGGATCAAATCTCACCCTGAACCCATGTTACTGAACACGAGCATTGTACGTGGTTGTTGCGTGTAGCCGGGTCCGCGCTGGCTGAGCATTGACTGGAAACTGGCCACCAAATCCAAGTTTAACTCTACCCGCATATAGACCCTATATAAGCCCCTCCGGAATGAATAGTCCCTAGGCAGTGTGCTGTAACAGCCCTGAAGGACGAAGCGTCGGCAAAAGCTACCACAACGACGCAATTCCAACTCGGAAACTGAGAGTATAGTATATTACTAGCTATTTATATGGCTAATACGAAAATTTTTCAAAAAAAAGATCTTTTACATACTTGACTATAGTATCTCTATGGACTGACTCAACTACACTATTTTTAAAGAAAAATCACTCTTCATAAAAAGTTCCGAAATCTTTTACAATAATCAAAATATTGCTTGCTGCTAGGTCTATAGAATCATTAAAGATCAAGAAAACAGGAAATTGTGTGATGAGTAAAGTACTAGTTATTAAAGATAAAGTTCACATGTAAATTTTGTATGTTGTTCTTCAATGTTGATATCTTGAACTTATTGTTAGCTGGGTTTGATTTGCTTTGAATAGCTGGGCTTAGTTTTACACTAATAAGCTATCCTGTAAAATATTCACAAGCATTTTCTTTCTACGGAAACCTATAATCCTTTATTGTTAGTAGGCACGGGAAATTCATTGGGCCTAATGAATAAAATAATAAGCAAATGCTCATAAGCAAGCAAGCAGTTGCTTCCAAAGCAATTGCTTGTTTAATAAGCAATTCTTAACATCCTGTGATTAATAAAAATACTAGCAACTGCTACCTTTTCTTGTAACTAATACGTAGAGTTGCTCAATTTGCGCCAATAACCAGAGGCGGACGCATAAAAGTTTACACAAAATAAATGGTCAGAAATAAAATATAATACGTGCTCAAACACTTACCGTCTTAAGAGTCTTCCGTGAAATCACAAAGTGAATAATGTCTGTTAAATATCTGCGACATCAGATATGTTTCCACAGTTGTTTCGGCAAACCGAGTGCGGCATGAGGAAAAAGTGTGTTTATATGCAGAAAACGAACGTTCTACATCCAGTGACGCTATATTTGCGTAATTAAAATAATCTTTGGAACAACATAACGGTTCTGTTGACGCACCTTCACAAATTTGTCTTAATGTGCCAAAATCAGAATCTTTCTCTAAAACACTTTCAAACCTTTCTAGAACACAAACATTTTTTGCGTCTTTTACCGCGCATAGTTGTGCGTGAACATGTTGCAGAGATTCCACTAACGACACCGAAGGATTTTGTAATTTTTCTATTGCCTCCACTAGTCCGAAGTAATTGTTCTGAATAGTTTTTAAATCCGTTTTAATCTGACTATCTTGAAATTTCGACTGGCTTTCCTTGATAGCCGCAGCTTCTTTTGGATCGAATTGTAAAACCACGTTCTTAATATTATCAAAATATTTATGATAATAAAACGCGGTCTGTAACCGTGTTCCCCACCGTGTAAGAATAGGTTCTGGTGGCTCAGGCATACGGGGGTACAGTCTGTGAAATTTGCGAATACGTTTTGGGGATTTGACAAACACTGCTTTTGTATGCGCTATTAAAGCGTCTACCTCAGGATAACATTTTCTAATACTGTCTGCCACATGACCGAAAGCATGAATTTTACATGTAATATGTAATAAGTTAGCACAATGTTTTTTAAGAGACCGGCCTACAGAAAGCGTGTTTCCAGCACCATCACTCATAAACATCAACAGTTGGTTTGTTGAAAGTTCAAACTTTTCCGATGTATTTAACACTAACTTTGAAATTACTTCGGCAGTACATAGTTGTACTCGTCTGGAAGATAATAGAATTGAAGGCGACGATTGATGTGGTTCCATTGTACGTACCATTACATTAACCACAGAATGTTTTTTACGATCTGTTGTTTCGTCCACACATAACCACAGTTTTTTATCTTTCAACTCCGATTTAATTCTTTTTTCAACAGGTTCACGAGTATATGGCGCAATTTGCAGTCCGAACATTTATTCCAAAAGAAGACATATGCTTCCTTGTCTAGTAAATTAAACGGTAGATTACATGCAATAAAGGTAACACATAAATTAAATTTAAATTTGTCATAGAGTCGTGTGCAATTTTTCTTTTAAGAATGCTGTTTACTATTTACGTGACGTAGGCAATCCCTTTTGGATCAACACATTAAAGGGATATTACAAACTACACATTGAATTTTAACGCCATCATAATTTAGGTCAGGCATTTCTGCTACAAATTCTGTAACTTTGTCCAACATTGGTCGTTTTCGCGACGTAGGCAAAATTTTTAAAACAAACGTAGAACTACGAAATAGTATTTACGGCAGCGTACATGTATACACAACAGATCTGGTTGTGACTCGCAGTTATACTGAGGGTTGTATCGAACTTCCGCCACTGCCCGTTGGTGCTAGTGAGGAACTCTATTAATTAGCGTTCTTGTAAGTGGTCCAAATTTTCGCTTGTTTTCGAGTTAGTACGTCATAAATAAAATAAAAATTTCATTGCGTTGACTACCCATGTGAAACAAAAAGTCAGGTACGTTCGACAGTAGAAGTTCTTTCGCCTCTTATTACATATGGCGTACCGGCTATCTGAATCAATCCTTTTGAGGCTTAAAATCATTTCAATAAATTTTTGTTTTTGTGTGTCAGTGTAAGTTTATTGCGACACTGATTTCACGCTTATTTTCGAGTTGCTATTCAAATTTAGAATATACAAATACGGTTGCAATTCAAATACATCCAAGGGTTTTTTTATACAAATCAGTGCATTACTTGAGCTGAATGTATGAACTTAGGCAATAGATAGGTAATTTACTTCAAACAGCAGATCATACGAATTATTCAATATGATTTAATGGTATGTTAGGGGTTCCAGTGAGGAATTAATATTATGAAGTGACTTCTCTAAGGAACTATAGGTACGATTGGGCAATTTAAAGTAGTATATAGATTATTTAATGTTGTGGAGGGATTGAAAACTAATTGATAGCTTTGACCTCCTACTAATGAAATAATAATCACTTAAAATTAATTGAATTTCAGTCAAAAATAATACTAAGTGGTATACACTAAGAATGCAATTCTTTCTAAGTATCTATTGTACATGATACTATGTATAAGTACATGCTTAACGCCTTTATAACATTCGATTCGATATCAAATGCCATAGGGTGATTTTTAAGTGACTGCGAAATAATTTCTAGGATGCAGGGCGTGTCGTAGATTTAGAAACATGTCTTTTAAGTTATTTATTTCTAAACATGAATTGTTGATATCTAGCGAGATATGTTTTTCGTTATTACGTTGCGAATAAATATAAAATTTCTTTAAATGTATGAGTTCTATATTAACACGACGTTTCATGGGCATGTTATCCGTATGTTACCACATAATGCAGTTGTAGAAATGTTACATTCCGTTGAAAAGAACGAGAGCACTTAAAGCTAATTTAAATTTGAACATGGCCAATGCTAGAAGAAATGTTAGCGAGGGTCATGTTATACTTTCAAATTAAAGTAGACTTCATTTTTTGTAAGTTTAATATGTATTTTATTTTATTCGATTGTTGTTATGAAAGAGAAATTTAGATTTAGTTTGGGAAAATATATAGCAAATTGTAAGTATTGTTTGGTTAGAATACATTTCTAGAGTAAGATAATCGTTCGTCGCGCCATAGGCGTGCGGTTTCTTCAATATTTATAATACCGAAAAAGAAGTAATAAAGCGAATAATAATAAAAAAACTAATCAAGAATTATACGAGGCTCGTCCGGAAACTAGTACCCGTTCGCCCCGTGTGGAGCAGCAGTTGCGTGATGAGCCGCCGAGTGGTTTCCTCGTGACGCAATGATCTGTCAGCTGTTAGCGTACGATATTTGGTTGAGTTATCTACAATAATATCGCGCCAGTGTGAGTTTGAAATGTTTAAAACACACGACAATGCCGCCAGTTGTGAAGTGCGGTCTGTAATAATATTCCTGAATGCCAGAAATGTGAAGCCATGTGACATTCACCGTCAAATTCAAGAAGTGTGCGGCAACGATGCGATGGACGCATCATCGGTTCGGCGATAGTGTCGCAGTTTCAATGCGGGGAGAGACAACGTTCACGATGAAGAGCGTCCAGGGCGTCCGTCCGTCATTACTGATGCGTTGCTGCGTGCAGTCGACGACTTCATACAGCGACATCAGCACACGTTTTCTACAGATTTCGCGCACCATAACGCATGAAATCATCAAAGATCATCTGCATTACAAAAAAATTTGTGCTAGGTGGGTGCCGCGCATGCTTTCAGAGGAACACAAAAACAAGCGTATGGGTGCGGCCTTGAATGTTTTGGAGCGTTACGCAAATGAAGGTGATGCATTCTTGTCACACAGTGTTACGGGCGATGAAACATGGGTTGCTTACTCAACGCCCGAAAGCAAACGCCAGTCCATGGAATGGCATCACTCTCATTCACCGACCAGACCCAAAAAGTTCAAGACAGCAGAGTCCACTCGCAAACTCATGGCAATCGTCTTCTGGGACAGACATAGTCTCTTGTTTTTGGACTTCATGCCTCGAGGGGCCACCATTAGTGCGGGAGCATATTGTGCCACGCTACAGAAGTTGCGGCGGGCAATTCAAAATCGGCGGCGCAGCTTGTTGTCGTCGGGCATTGTGTTGCTGCACGACAATGCCCGTCCCCATGTTGCTACAACAACACGCCAATTGCTCCAGTAGTTTTGTTGGGAAGTCTTCGATCACCCACCCTACAGCCCAGATCTAGCACCGTCGGATTACCACCTTTTTACAAAATTGAAAGATTTTCTGTGCGGAAAAAATTTCCGCAGCGATGACGCCCTTAAAGCAGCGGTCACTATATTCCTCGCCACACTGGCGGTAGAGGATTACGACGTCGGCATAAAAAATCTCATCCCACGATACGACAAGTGTGTTAATTTACGAGGTGATTATGTAGAAAAGTAATGTATAGTACATGTATATGTCTAATAAAAAGTTTGTTCAGATATGTATCTCTATTGGTTGCGATTTAATTTTTTTTTATTTTTTATTATTATGCTGCTTAACCCTGTTAAGCAGCATAATCAAGTAGGCTGGCGGATTGCATTGGAATTACTGAACATGAGAAGTAGGAGCAACATCATCAGTATTATAACCCAGTGGATAAGAATCGTAAAAAATTGATAGCATTAGATATGTTTCAATAGTTGTCTCCTGGAAACGTGTTCCCAGTGGCGAAAAAATGTGTTTATATTTGGAGAAAGATCGTTCGACAGCAACCGATGTAATATACGAATGAGACAAATAATCTTTGAACTCAATTAATGGATTAGTCGAAGTACCATTACAAATTTGTTGTAATGTGATAAAATTGGAATCTTTCTCTAACACACTATCCAACTTTTTTAAAACGCGAATATTTTAGCAGAGTATATACTTCGTCCACTATTTGCAGTGACTTCACTAATGACAACGCTCTATTTTGTAATTGTACCAGTGTGTCATGTAAGCATTTATAGTAGCTATTAATACTTTGTAAATCTGTTTCAACAGAAGTATCTTGAAATTTTGACTAGCTCTCCTTAATAGCTGCAGCTTCGGCAGGATTGAATTGTAGAATAACAGCTTTTACTTTTTAGAAACGTTCAGTATAATAAAAAGCTGCCTGCAACCAGGTTCCTCAACGTGTAAGAATCGGCTGTGGTGGTTCATGAATATCGGGACACTGTGTGTGAAATGTTCGAAGACGTTTTGGAGATTTGAGAAACACTTTTTTTGTACTTGATATTAATGCATCTACCTCGGGATAACATTGTCTAATAGTTTGTGCCACAAGATGTAAAGCATGCACTTTACAAGTTACATGTAAACAGTCGCAACTGTGTTCAAGAAGAGAACGGCCTACCGCACGCATTGTCGCTGCACCATCGTTCATAAACATCAACACTTGACGTTTTTTAACGTAGTAAGTATCACAGTCGTAATTGCTGCACTAGTACACCCTTGTAATCTTTTGCTAGCTAGTAACAGTGAAAATCCCGGTTTATGGTGATTCAGTACACGAACTATAACATGTGTAATAGAATTTTTTCTTACAATCTGTTGCCTCGTCAACACACAACCAAAGCAATTGATTTTTTAATGTAGATATGATCTTATTTTCCACCTCTTTGCGTACAAATAAAACATGCTTACGTGCTGTTGCCGTAGTTGGTAACTCTGGGTTGTATTTGTTCCAAAAGTTCTTAAACGATTTCTTATCCAGTATGTTCAGTGACAAATTACATGTTATCATCATGACGAGTAAATCGAAAATAAAGTCATTTCTATTTGACGCGCCGTTTTTTCTATTTCTGTGTTTTGCACTATTAACATGCTTCCTACAGTCGTTCTTTTGGCAGCACATCAAAGTTTTCTCGCACACTTTACAAACTATTCTAGCACCGTCATACAACAAATCTGGACACTCACAGATATAGTTTTTTACTTTATCAGCAAAGGGTCGTTGTTTAGCCTTGCGCACACTGGACATTTTTGATTAAAAATTTTCTTGAATAACTAGTATTCCGCTCGCCTGATTTAATTCACACGCACACGCCGCGCTAGTGATGATGAATATGTACGAATTTGAACTGCTTTGCCACCCGGTAGATGTTTGCACATCATATCAGACAGGAGCGCGCCGAGTTCCGTTAGCTGCTCTAGCTGTTACGGCTATGCTAAGACGACACGATTATCTTACCTTATACATTTCTATGTTTTTGTTAAGAATCTTTCTTCACGAATTTAATCAATTTTAATGATATTAAATATCCTAAATTACCAAAGAGTAGTGTATTTTTAATTGATTTCTATTACCATTTGGCATTTCTCAATGAATTTAGAAAGACTTGTATTTGTAGTATTTGTTTCTATTACTAATTTAAAGAACTGCATTTCTGTCAAATCATCTTCCAATGATAATCATGAGTTCTGTGCTAAAAAGACGTTACTCTGTTCTAATAATTTCACCAGAAACATTGCTGTTTGTTGTTTCTTTACTAAATCTTATATAACGGATTACTACCTGGTAAAAATCAATCTTAAAAGTACACATTCTTCGTGGCGTATATCGAACACTTATCGCCAAGATCAGGTGATACACGCAAACAGCATTTTTTCCTTTCCGTCAAAATAACAACCAACAAAATAGTTAGTTGCATGTTGGTTGCTGCTTATCGTTCCACTGTAAGGCTCGGTAATGAATATTCACTATGGCGTTAGACACGGTTGTGTGGGTGTTCCACACCAGATTCCTTCAATGTTACCAACAATACTATTACTTACTTGCACGATTTGCAATTGGCTCTTTTAATTATTGCTTAATGTTACACCGCTATACGTTAACTTGAATACTTGCCCAAATTTAAAATACAGTGTGGTAACCACTTATGGAATAAAATTAATGTTGATATTATTTTAGAGTTTTATGTCAAACAAGTTAGTTTTTAATCTGAAAGATGCCTTCTAATCGAAATTTGAAATATACAAGATGGAACATCCTGTATATTTTGATATTTTTTAAGTCTCCTTGATGAGCTGAAAAGTCTTAGGTCTGACTTTTTGCACTGAAATAAAAATACCTAGGCCATTAAACAATAAAATGAAATCAGTAGCTACTCCCACAGTGGTAGTGACATTTAGTAAATTGTCTCTTAAATATTAATTTCGTGTTTAATAAACAATGCAATATCTAACAGAAACTCTTCTGTATGTATACTGTTTTTGTTCTCTTTGACTTATTTCACACCTGCATTGTGGTCAGTGAAATAAAGCTCTATTATTATTACTAAAAATGTTGTCGATGCTCGGATACGAAAACACGTATAGAAGTCAAAAGGAAGTTACCGATCACTGATTTGCCTAATATTTCAGAGAGAACTGCGTCCAAAATTCTTGCACAGTTTAGAGAATTTGGACATGTTAAACCGCTGAAAAAGAAACCCCATTTCGTAGAAGACGATGTGAAGGTAGATATTTTATTAAATGTTCTAGAGAATCCAAGAACAAGTATCATAACTTTCATAAAAATCTGGGACAACTCTTATGAGCTCATTTTGACGTTTTTTCAATCTTGTGACAATGACTTGTCCATTTACGATTGACACTGACAGACAATTTTGCATATTTTTTCATAGTTTACAAAAGATATGTTTAAAATGGGTAATGTCATAATAGTATCCCTTGTCCTAGATTTTTATGAAAGCGATGGTACATGCTAAATTGCAGGAAAAAATAACGTCAACCATACAAGTGTTTTGAAATGTCTCCATACGAAACTTGATTGACAAATTTCTGGAATCGCTGCTAGGGGTTGCTTTCTTCCAAATACTTTATGTCGTTGTGTTGGCAACTCTTTCATATCAATTGGCTGCAAATGTCAAATCGATCTGTCAAATACTCTGGTTTCGGCAAGCATTGAAGTCAAGTGCTTCTTTGTGTTTTCAATTATGGATAAAAATTAAGTTCGAGCGGTCATTAAATTTTTCTATTTGGAAGAGAAAACTCTTCTTGGGGATTCGATACTTTGATTTTCCACCGTGGCTTTTTGGGTTTCGGAATTAAAGCGTGGCCGCACGCATACAAGTGATGAACCACGTTCAGGACGTTCGAAAACGGCTACCACACCAGAAATTGTGGATAAAATCCATGACATGGTTTTGGCAGATCGCCGAATAAACGTGCGTGAAATTGAGGAAGCCGTGGGCATCTCTTATGAACGAGTAGTTCATATTTTACATAGTGAATTGGGTTTAAAAAAGGTTTCAGTAAGATGGGTGCAGTATTTACTCAATTCGGAGCAAAAAACGCATTCGAGCTCGAACCTCAGCTGATTGTTTGGAAGTGTTTACGAGGAATCCAACGGATTTCAAGAGACGATTAGTGACTATGGATAAAATTTGGATTCATCACTACACACCAGAAACGAAAATGCAATAAAAACAGTTGATTGAACGCGGTGAAAGAAGATGGCAAAGATCATTCACTCGTCTGGAAAGGTGATGGCATCGGTTTTTCTAGTGCAATAGATTTGAACTAACCAACTGATGATGTTTGGTTTCAGCAAGATGGGGCAATACCCCAATATGCTATAATTGTGCCAAATTTCCTAAATGAAACCTTTCCCAATAAATGGATATAGGGAAGACTTGTTGGACTTGTTTTCTCTGGGATACTCTCGAAAATAAAGCATACTGCCGCTCATAAGTATTTGAGCACCCTTGGATTTTAGATTTTTATATACAAAAAAACTCCGACGCCTGACAAGACATTAAGGAGGAGAGAAGAAGAAGAAGAAGTATACAAAGAATGTATTTAGGAAATACATTCCAGCATTATTGAATAGTATGCTAATAATAATCAATAAGATTCACTTAAATTCATTAAATAATATCGGTTTATTTACTTCTTTTATCTCTATGAGAGGTAAAGAGCAGGTAGTAGCGACAACAAAGAGCGCATTTCTTGAAGTTCCAGGAAAAATGTAACAGTTGGTAATTTTACTATGAATCATGAAGCTATAATAAAGCCATTTGAAGTAATATTTTTAAATTACCGTCAGTTATCGTTCCATGTTAGTAGCGACAACATCTCTTAACGAATAGAGTTGATAATTTCGTTTAAAATTTTAAAACATGCCGAAAAGGAATGAAATTAGTGTTGAAACGCGTGCTCTGCTAGTAGTACAACATAACTTACGCATAAGCAATCGTCAAATTGCTAGAAAATTACATTTAAATCCATCTACTGATGATTATAACATCAAAAAATACAGTGAAAGTGGTAGTTTTCTAAATAAAGTAAGAAGTGGTAGACCAAAGCGACAACAGCTCAAGATATTGCAATCGCGGTGTCCAGCAAGCGAAATAGAAGAAAAACAACTAAAGAAATCGCCGCAGAAATCAATACTATACTTCTGAAGCTGATTAGCGTGTCCCTTGTTAAATGCCGTCTGCAAAAAGCCTGTCTTCACGAATTGCGATGCGAAAGCCTTGAAGAAAGATGTTGCAATGGGCACGTGAATATCGAAATTGGACGGTAGACGGAGCAAGGTATTGTGGACCGGCGAATCCAAATTCGAGATTTTCGGCTCGCAAAGACGAGTGTCTGTGAGAAGATCTGTAGGTGAAGTTGCACTAGAGCAATGCACAGTCTCTACCGTCAAACACAGTGGTGGTTCGGTAATGATTTGGGACTGTTTTGCTGACATATCCGCAGGTGATCTCGTAAAAATTCAAGGCATAATGAGAAAAGAGCAATACAAACGCACCTTAGGGGAAAATGCGATGCCTCTGGTGTAAGAATTTTGGGTCAGAATTTTGTATTCCAGTAAGACAATGACCCAAAGCACACTTCAAAATTATGCAAGCAATATTTAGAACAGTTGGAAGAGGAAGGGACACTAACAATCATGAAATGGCCACTCCAAAGCCCCGGCTTGAATCCCATCGAGTTATTATGGGAAGAACTCGATCGGGAAGTAAGAAAAACGGCTCCAATTCCAGCAGATGACAAACTACAGACAGCATGGGCTCGAATAACCCCGGAAACATTGTTAAAATTAATTGCAAGAATGCCCCGCGTGACGCAATCATTAAATGTAAAGGAGGTCATATAGACGAATCTAAAACTTAGCTCAAATAAATAATTTGGTCAGATAACATTAACGATCTCAAAGAAAAAATAGAAGCAGAAATCAGAAATATTTCACCTCAAGTTTTAGAGAAAGTTAGACAGCAGGTTTACTGTAGGTTAGGTTATTGCCGACAAGTAAATGGGGAACATTGCGTACATTTAATAATTCAAATAAAATACATACTTCAATAATCTCATAGTTTTAATGCCTGTAATTAAGTAATCAACCAACTACAACACATATCTTGAACTGCACATACATGAATCATCGTGTATATTTCAAATTTCTTTTAGATTAAAAACTGACCTATTTGAGCGTTTCACAGAAAACTCGAAAATAACGTCAGAAATAATTTTATAAGTGGTTACCACACTGTATAATGCGCTTAATTGTGAAACAAATTCATTCGTACTCAAATTACAGATTAGAGACTCGTAATCCTACGTTTGGTTTCTCTTCGTACGTTTTTAAGTTGACTTTCACGACCAGTTCACCTGCGAGCGTGTTGGCATTGGCACCAGTCAAACCCTAATCTCCTCGGCGATCTGTTTTTGGTAAACAATAAACTGTCAATGGATGCGAAAGGTCGTGGCGCCTTTGTGAAGTATATTCGCCCCGATCGTCGCATTGTACAGGTAAGAACGGGAGGTGCATCGCCATTATAGGCCTCCCAGGAGATGCTACGCTGATTATTACCATCGACCGGAAGTAGTAGGCCAGCTAGACATCGACGTTTGCCTTCATACAAGAATTATTACGTTCACTTAGGTTGTGTATCGCCGTTTTGTGTTGCATTTTTTGTGTTCGTTCCTGTGCTTTTGTTTTTATCCTTTTACCTGTCTACGTATGATTCATCAGAGTTCGAGTATTGGGTGTCTATGAAGGTTTGTATGTCTAGACGCTTAAATATGCAAGCACAATTGATGGCATTGGTGTGTTTGTATAGAGTGTTGCAAATGTTTCGCTATGTCACAAGCTTAATTTTATTGCTACAAATAGTAATAAGCTCCTTTTTAGTTGTTTCCTTTACGCCAATCATGGCAATTCTGTCAAAATTAGATTTATGCCAGTTGCTTCGTTCATGTTGAGCTGGATACAACTAATAACACAAATTAAATGTTTCTTAACAGACTTGTGTTGCCTAAAATTTATAAACAATAATAATTTTTCATGCCTAGGTGCTATAATAAAGATTTTGCCGGTGCTACTGCTTGCACTTAGAGAAAAAAGCTCTTGACTCAAACAAATGTGCATACATTCATCCAAATCGTAATTTTAAATGGCGGCAAAAATCTATTTTTCTAATTTAAAGGAATAATTTTGTTGACATCATTATTTTATTCAAACATAGGCTCTCGTAAAACAAATAACCTCAAGTTTGATTTGAAAATATATCTGTTTGATTTAATATACGTAATATGTTTGATTCAACAATATAGTTTTTTTCTTTTAAAGAACTTCGACAGTTTGAAACAAATATATTTTTCTTTGCCATTTATTTGACTTCACCTTTTAATGGCGAACGTTTCCAAAATGGTAACATACTAAAAAATCTATCTAAACTTTTCTGATCGTTAATTATAAAAATTTTATGCAAATATTATGATTAATTCAATAAAAAATAGATTATTTAGTATGTTCCTATTTTGGAAACGTTCACCATTAAAAGGTTAAATAAATATGTATTTGCCCAACAAAATATTTCTGTAGTTTAAACTATGCTGCTACTTTGATAAATACATTATTTTGTTGGTATTATTACTCCACTGAAATGATTAGTACGATAGATGCTTTCATCTTTTTAAAGAAAGCATCCATTTATGAGCGCATAGGGTAACAATGTGTTAATAGGGTAACGATGCGTTAAAAATATACAATCTTTTGAAAAACTTTATTAACATTGTGGATAAACTAACAAAGGTACATAAAGAATAAGTACAATGCCGAAAATTTATCTCCATTTTGTAGTGACATGGTGTTTTTATTCTTGTAAATTTACCCCAGCTGCCTAAAATACCATTAACTTCCTCCATCCAAATTTCACATATTTCCTTCAAGTTACTTGGAGATTACTAACATTTCCCAGGAACCTGTGAAGTTAATATGGTTAGATTAGGTTAGGTCTCGATGTCGAAGTTGTAACCTGATTTTAACAATATTAACACCACAGTTAGGTATAGTGCGCCGATAACTTTCAACAGACGTAGTAAAGCTTGTCCAAGAAAGGAAAAGGAAAACATCTAACGGATTAAATATAAAGAACTTTAAAATCAATACATTTATTATTACTTATCTATGTTAATTTAATTTTGATTCACCCAAAAATTTCGCAATTTCTTTTTTACTCCTCCCATTAAATGTTGTACATCCAAATCCGATATCACTTTGGTTATATTGTTCCACTTATATTTAATCTTCGAATGATTTGGCCGGGTTTTGATATTTTAGAAGTTTTTGCTTCACGTGGCCCCAATATTTTTCAATAGGGCGCAGTTCAGGACAATTTGGTGGATGTTCATGTTTTTCTATAATTTCGACCTCGTTGATTCTGTACTACTCCATTGCATTTTTCGAGTGATAGGTTGCCAAGTCTGGCCAAAATACTGTTTCTTGATTATGCAGTCTTATAAAAGGTAACAGGCGTTTCTGGAGACATTTGTTTAGATATATTTCGCCATTCATAGAGGAGGTTGAAAAATATGGCTTACTATGCATACCACATGAACAAATTGCCTGCCACACAAGTACTTTTTTTGAAAATTTTTCGGTTTTTATAAATTAAATTCGTCATTTACAGATTCCAAAATAATAATGGTGACCCGGCAGAGATTTAAAGTCTAACTTACAGCATGTCTCATCGTCCATGACAACACACAAATTTATCGATGCAATCTTTGGATAAAAACGTCTCGATCTAGATTTTGTGGAAGTCTACTGTTTGGCATTCCTGTTCGGCACTTTGCTTTCCTTAAATGACTTTATAGAGCTTTTTTGTTTAATTCTCTGAGCTGTGGACTTTGTTGAATCATTTTTTTTTTATAAATCTCTAACGGTAAATTTGGATTTTTTTTCAACGCTTCAACACTTTTTTTCTTGATTTTTATCGACAAATCCGGACTTGCGCCCACTTCCGCATTTTCATCGCGCAGTACACGCTTCACGATATCTTTCTAAAACTTGCTGAACCGTTCTTATAGTGGTATTTAATTCAGAGGCCACTTTCTTTGTCGAAATACTCTGATTTTGAACATATTTGTACACTATTTTCTTACGCAATCGCTCTTGATACGGTGACATCTTTGTCAAATTTAATGTCAAATGTCTCAACTACATATTTTTGTTTAGCGCACAGCTAACTATTAAAAACGGCGATACGACAAATTGTTATAATATATAGCTACAAAAATACGTCGATAAAAAATTTTTGGAAGGTATTCACTTTTATCTAGGTATTTATAAAAACAATAATTATCCATGTATACCTAATTTTGTAATTGTATACGTACAAAATTATTTCGACAAAGATGACATACCCAGAAAATAACTTATGTGTTGTGTGTACAGATACATAAAGATTGAAGTGATACTTGTTTGCAAAGAATATTACTACCTTGGTGACAGGGATAACTATATGGTTAGGACCTAGAAAGGTGCACATGGTACACAGAAATGTTAATGTTAGTTATCCAATGGTAAAAATATATAAATTTATTATCCTACTTACCTATTATTTTCTTCATTTACATCTCCCCGTTTACGAAACCACCATCTCATATAACCTAAAGTAAGACTACGATTGCGTTCACGCAAAGGAAGTTGCCGACGACGCGCGAAGCGCACGATTCTAACAAATATTTGTTTGACTCAAATTTATGTCAAATAAAAACGTTCGTACATTCAAACAAATTCAGTCTGTTGCTTTTAAAAAATATGCTTTTACTCAAACGAGCCTTTGTTAAACTAAATAAATAATTTCAAAGATATATATTTGTTGGATTCAAGAACTTTTTTTTCTCTGTGTGTGGAGTTGGGCAATTAGCTTATGCTCTTCTTATATATTTCCCGCCATCTCTTCCTATCCTCTGCAGTCTGCTGTGTATTCTCCCAGTTTTCTTCCTTTTTTACTATCGCTAATCATACATCCTCCAACCATGCTCCTGTAGGTTGTTTTCTTATTTACCCCAGCTTCTAGAACTTGTCTTACTATTTCACTATCTTGCATTCTCTTCACGTGACCATACTATCTCATTTGCGCTTCTTCGCTATGGGTGTCACTTCCAGATTACTTCTGATAGTTGTATTCTTAATTCTATCTCTTCTTATTTTATTCTCAATTCTTCTTAAGAATCTAATTTCTGTTGCTGTTATTTCTTATTCGGTTCCTTTTCATTCATTGTCCACGTTTCTGCTCCGAAGGTTAATACAGGTGTTGGT
Source organism: Dynastes maya (assembly GCA_029619315.2). Classification (NCBI taxonomy): domain Eukaryota; kingdom Metazoa; phylum Arthropoda; class Insecta; order Coleoptera; family Scarabaeidae; genus Dynastes; species Dynastes maya. The sequence continues at coordinate 405,099 of JAROYE020000026.1, forward strand.
ATTTTTTTTGAATAGTTGAACCTTGATGTCTTTTGGAATATCCTTCTTCCCCAGAAACGAATCATTTATACTATTTTAAGTTTTTCTTCCTGCTGTCACTCTTTCTGTTATTTCCTCATTTAACCTTCCATCCCCTAATATCATTGATGGTAGATATTTCAATTTTCGTACATGTTCTAGTTCATGAAAATTATAAAAAATTAGGTGAAGGTTTAGTTGCATTTTCTTTCCCTCTCCAATATGTCAACACTTTAAAGGCAGTAGAACTTCTTCAATTCACTATTAGATTCAATGGAGGAAAATACATTAAAAAATTATTTTCAATTTACTTTTAGGAAAACTCAGGCAAAGTTGTAAGTGCAATATTTAGGTGGTTGTGATTTTAGAAGGACAAGTACATTTCGACGTGTATTGTATCTTCTGTAGAATTATTACTTAAATTGAAAACAACCAATAATGTGAAACAACCATTAATACGTACACATGCAGCTATGACAACATTTGCACAATTTTGTCTCTCTCTATTTCATTTTTACGTTTGACTGACAACAATTGTAGATACCTCTTGCTTGGAAAAATCAAAAGAATAGTATTATGTGAAGGTACGGCCCAAACGCATTAATAGATAGTTAAAGAAACAATTTTGGTCAATAATCCTTTTTACAATTAATGAGTGTCTTATAAGAAATTCGTACATGAAGCTTTCAAAAAAAATAAATATTAATATCTTACCACCCTGACTTGATCACTAAGTCAGTTCGTATTAAAATTTATTGGAAAAGGCTAAACATTTTGGTCGATTTACTAAATAAAAACTGTTAGGTACATAGGAAAACATTATCATGTTAAGAAGTTCTCAGATTAGAGTTAGAAAGTTTAGTTATCCCTTTCCTGCAAATACGAGGGTAAGTCAAATATTATCTAAACTTTCGCCATAATAACCTTTGAAGGTTATCGTAGTGGCGGCCGCTTGCGCATGTGTTGAGTTGGCGCCTCTGTGGTCATGTGTGCGGAATTTAATCACGATCGCGTCATTTATCTGCTAGCTACAACAGCATAAGCATGTTAGTTTGCACCAAAGATGAACAACGAGCAGTGATCCGATTTTTGTGGTCAAAGGGTGTGAAAGGTGCTGAAATTCACCGGAGACTTTTGTCACAATACGGGGACAGTGCTTTATCTCGTAAAAGCGTTTTTTTTGTGGATCGAAATGTTTCAAAGTGGCCGCACGAGCGTAACACAAAAAGAGGTAGCTGAACGGCCATCAACCTCCACCGACGACAACATTCAGCAAGCTCAAAAGATGGTTACAGCAAATAGGCGAGTTACCATAGGTAAGGTTGCATCTTCTTTAAACATCAGTCACGGTTCTGCCTATCAAATTATCCGCGATGAACTCAAATTTCGTAAAGTGTGTGCGCGATGCCACGAATGCTTACCGCAGAAAACAAAACCAATCGTTTGGACATCTGCCAACGCTTACTGGATCGCTTCAACGCGGAAGGCGACGCATTTTTAAACAAAATAGTGACCATTGATGAAACGTGGGTTTATCACTACGAGCCCGAATCGAAACGCCAGAGTATGGAATGGAAACACCCAGGATCCCCTAGCATGAAAAAATTGCCATCGGCTGGGAAGGTGATGCTAACCGTGTTTTGGGACGAAAGAAGCCTTATACTGGACGACTACTTGGACAGGGGGACTACCATAAATAGTGCGGGGTACAGTGATTTGTTGGCGTATAAGATGAAACCAGCAATTCGAAACAAATGTCGTGGTCTACTCTCAAAGAAAGTTTTGTTGTTGCAAGACAACGCCCGTCCGCACACGGCCCATAACACCATAGAAACTATCAACAGGTTGGGCTTTGAGGCCCTGGAACACCCTCCCTACAGCCCTGATCTCGCTCCCTCAGACTTTCATCTCTTTAGACCGCCCAAGGAAGCTTTGAGAGATCGTCGATTTGCCTCAGACACAGACGTTCGGGATGCGGTGCAAAAGTGGCTTCACGACCAACCGAAAACCTTCTACCAGGAAGGCATACGGAAGCTTGTGGCTCGCTGAACCAAGTGCATTGCTAAAGGTGGAGACTATATCGAAAGATAATGTATCCTTTGTACACCCATCTTTGTTTAATACAGTTGTAGAACTAATAATGTGAGTAATTTTTACCTATCCATCTATGGACCAGTGATTAAGATCAGTAACAAACTTCTATCGCTTCTAGAATAAAGCCACGTTAACTTTCTTTAGTTTTAAGATACGCTGTTCAAACAACGAAATGTATTTCTTAATGTTAGTTATGTGTTTCAAACAATTTTCTATTTAATTCTATCTGCATTATTGAATGCTAATTAGTTCTATTACTGGTTATTGTTATTAAAAGTCCTAAAGTGTTTATAATAACTGGGACCCACTGCATCTAATTTTCGTAAAATGGACCATCTCGGTACCAATTTACATGCTTCACGATAATTCTTACGAAATAATCGAAGCAGACCAGTGAAGTCAATTAAGATTTAAGTGTATTTCTAAGTATCGGATGGTAAATTCGCAGTAAAATGCGGCGAACAAGCCGTTCGAGCTAGTCGGGCGCCTGTGCCTAAACCCGGTCTCCGCAAGACACGAATTCCCGACCGGGGTTTTTGGCAAATTGCCCCTATAAATCTGTGGGCGCGTGGCCAAGACCTGATAAACATCTCAGGTAGAATTCGACCTAGCATTTGGAGGCCTCAATGGTCGCAAATTAAGGTATTGTAGTGTTGCTACGCTCAAGGAGCGGTTATTATATAGTAACTGAGTATTAGACACGCCTTGACTATTAATAATTTGTCAAAACTGTCAATCTTCCTTTCAACGGTATTGACACATTATAATTGTAGGTTTAAGATAATTGTTTGGTGTTTGGCGTAGTTTAGATGAATGATGCTTAACCGAGATGATGAATCTAATTTTAGTACATCTGGAAAACTCGTTTAATGTTTAAATTGTAAACAATTCGCTCGAAAAATAATAGCACTAGACTTGAAGAATAATATGCCGTATTTTGTTGGGACCTGATTTTCATGACACTGCTTTTAAGAGAATTGCCCTAGTAAGTTATATCATTGGTAATATTGTGGTGAGGGCGTAGAATAAATTCTCTTACACTTATTCTGGATAATATCGAAAATTCCCTTAGTACAGACAAAATTCATAGCTATTGGGCAATGTCAATTACCAACGTACACAGTAAAAAGTAGAAGAAAAAAAAATATGTTAAAACTTAACCAGAATTGATGAATTCTCTGGCGTCCCTATCTTCCCTTATTTTAATCGCGAACGCGATTGTTTACTTCCGCAACTAATTTTGATGATTTAAATCCAAATATAAATTTTCTGATGCCTTTATTACATTATTCGTATCCTCCTAATATTCCTTTTTGGCGGTGGATATTTGTTACGTTGTAATTTAGAACAGCGAATGTAGTTGTCATTAGCGGCATGTATAGTGTGTTCAGTATGGTTCAGTAAAGTGTGCTTGAATATTCCAGCATCTGCCTCCTAATTTTTAATAAAAACATGTAATATAACAGCTATAATTTTACAGTTCAGAAGTATTTCTGCATGTTCACATGCAAATAAGCCCCTATGTCCATAGTGGAAAATTCATCTTGAACGTGCTTGTAAAATCACAGGTTTTTAGTTGTAGAAAAAGATAAAATGCATCCTTTTAGAAATACTCAAAACGGTTAAGGTTATCATGCAATAATAAGAAAAAATATCTTATGTACTGGAGGAATAGGGATGGGTAACGTTTTTGAAACATCGAAGATTTTTTATTGATACTTTTATCAGTTAATATCGATACAAATACCGATGTCGAAGGACAAACATCGACTTACGTTTTTGTATGTATATTGCCATCTATTGATAAAAAAAATGTGTGTTGTATGTATCGTACCACAGATCGTATATAATAATTCATTCAGTTTGTGGGCAAGTCACCAACTCCTAGTGGAAAAGAACTTATCATAAATTGGGGAAAGAGACCAACTCTCGGAATTGCCTTTGTGTCTAAGAAGCCCTATTGTGGAGCTTGAAGAAAATCCCTTGAATTGGTGGCAGATAAATGGGGAAACTCACCCATCACTTTCAAAAATAGCACAATAATATGTGGCTATTGGAGCATTTATTTTCAAAAGCGGCTGTAACGCTCCCACACCAAAGAAATAAGTTGAAAGAAAGAAAACTCCTAAATGTTATTTCTTTAGTTAGTAAACGAAACGTTTTGGGAATTATAAATACCTTATTAAGTGTTTTTTAGGAATCAACATTATTTAGGAAATAGCTTTAGTGGAGTGTATTGTTGATAAACTTTATTTTTATTTATATTTCTTTATTAATAGAGTTTATTTTTATTTATATTGTTATTTATTACTGGAGTTTATTTTCATTTATGAAGTAATATTTATTGTTACAAGTAAGTTCTTTTTGCCTTTGGGAAATTTGAAAAATGTTTAATTACACAAAAAATATGGATGTTAGAAAACCATCGATAATTCTAGTCGATAATTTTCAAATATCGATATAGGTGCTCGAAATTTACATGGATAATCAACATCGATGTTTTATCACCGATGTCCCATCCCTATGGAAGAGACATTGATATCTTTTATAGACATGAATGATGGGTTAGTTAAAGGAGGTGAAGCATATTCGTTGTTGCGTACATGTAGGTTAAATTATTTTTTAAGTTACTTTTAATGGCGTATTAAGATAAAAAATCATAATTGGAGAATATCTTAAATCAAAATTAGCCGGTACCTACCAGCGTAAATGAATCGAAATGATAGTAGCCGACACCTTAGACATTCTTCACTATTATACATTTACACAATGAACTTCGTACAACGTTAATTACGTCATTCTATGTTAGTTAAATTCCCCCACTCGATGGTAGTCATAAGATGTATTAGAAGATATATTATTCTCATTTTATAACAGCGTCGTTTCGGCCGTTAAACGATTATTACTTCTCTCTGCCGACTTCCAGTCTTTTAATCATTTTGAGAAAAGGGGACAAACATCATCAGGGATACTACAACAAGCGACAACCGACACGCACGCACACAAACGCACACAGGCTAACCGCATCATCGGCGAAAGATCGACGGCAATTATAAAACCGAACGACACCGTCTCTTACAAGCAATACAGACTCAATTAATTTTTTACCGGATCGCCGGTCAACCTTTCTGGCCATGTACGACGTATCCGTCTCTATTTATACCGCTTTTCGACATCGACTGGATATGTCTCTTTTTAACCGCGTACTGTGGCGTATACAGTATGTCCATAGTCCATAGATTGAGTGTTTAGTAGAGAAAGCTTATTTTTGTTCTGAGGTATTTCAAAAACCTCTCTAGAAGGAAGTTGTGAAACTTGTTCTCATGCCCCAGAGAAAACTTGCAACAGATTTAAGCGAAAGCACACAATAAAAGCAACACCTAGATTCATACCATAAATATTTAAGGAAAGAAGTATATTAGGCTTGATCCACAAAGAACAAGGCGAAAAAGGGACCATAAAAGTTACTATGCTGCTATTAAATATATGATGGTGTAACAAAATATTAATGACTATAAATAAAATACCCAAAACTCATTAAAACTGATAAGTGTAATGCATCTCTAATACATATGAGCAAAGAAGGATTCAAGGATTTTGTTGTCTTGACTTTTAGTATACGACGCATGTTCAGTCTGTAAGAAACTGAGGCTGTCGCAGTTACATTAATTCTCGAGCTATTACCTTAAAACCAGAGAGTTTCTTTCTTATTGCACAAATGTGTTTCTTAGCTGATTCCGTACAAGGATAACAAGCGTTTCTTCGTTAGAAATTTCGATATTTGTCCCGATGCTGTGGAATACCGTTATCTTATCTATTGTTTAAAACATATTTTTTAAACAATTTTCTCTCGTAATCGATGTGTTGGTTCTTGTTCTGACGAACATTTTTCTTTGACGTAGTGTCACGATCGGTTTCGGCCGTTGCCATTATCAAGTGACTCAGAGTCACTTGATAATAGCAACCGTGACACTACGTCAGGGAAAAATGTTCGTCAGAACAGGAACCAACACATCGACTACTCTACGACGAAACAAGGCAAACAAGACCAACGAAGAATTTAATTTTCTCTCGCCTAACACAGAAGATGTATACACTTTCCCAGCGATGCTCTCATCTTTTTAATCTGTTGAAATAGTAGTTGGCATTTTGTTCTGAAAAATAGGCGTTTACAAATGTGATGACCTCCTCATTCGATAAAAGTCTCTGTCCTCCGAACGAAACTTTGAGCCTAGGAAATAGCAAAAAGGTGCTCGGGGCCATGTGTGGTGAATAGGGTGGATGATCTATCAATTCGAACCTGAATTCGTGAATTTTTGCCATGGCGAACACAGATGTGTAAGACAGTGAGTTGTCTTGGTGGAACAAAACTTTATTTTTCTTCAAATGCGGCCATTTTTCAGTAATTTCTGCCTTCAGCCTGTCAAGTAATGATGCGTAGTATGTCCCCGTTTTTGTTTTTCCTTTTCCAAGATAGTCGATAACTCGGTGACTATTCGAAATAAAAGTCGCCATCACTTTCCCGGCCGATCTAACAGTCTTCGCCTTCGCAGTCTACAGTTTAGACTGTGCCTTGGCATCAGGAATGTACTGGTGTATCTAAGTTTTATCCCCAGTTATTAATCGACGCCAAAACTGTGGCTTATTTTGCTTAATTTGCCTCAACAGGGCTTTGAAAATGTTCATTCGAATGCATTTTTGGTCCTGAGTGAGCAAGCGCGGTGCGAAAGACGTGGTTAGCTTTTTTATGCCCAAATCTTCAGTCAATATATGACTAACACATTTTTTCGATATGTCCACAGTCTCTGCTATCGCTCTAACCTTAATTCGACGGTTGTCTAGCACCAGTTGGTGAACTTTTCGATGTCATCGGTAGTGGTTGCACTTTTTGGCCGTCCCAAACGTTCATCGTCAACCAAGCTGGTATGATAACGTTTAGATTCAGTTGCCCAAAATTCCGCATATGATGGTGCAGTGGAATCTCTATAAACAGCGTCGATCTCGATTTTAATTTGCGCACACGTACTCATCAGTGTGTCCTGCGGAAGGCAATGGCAATTCAATAATTGAATTGCCATTGCCATTGCCAATGGCGGTTTAAGCCAGTAGTCGAGGGCTGCTGTCACGTTAGAATTTGGAACAATATGATTTGTTCAGTTCTGTAGAGGCGTTTAGAGCAGTTTACTCGACAAAAATGTACAAATGAGAATATCTAATTAGATTTCCTCATGCGTGCATGTAAATATTTCAATAGTAATTTGTTGCTTAATTAATACTAAACAAATTATGGGCAATATTAATATTTTCCAGTAACAAATAACGAATAATTCCATAATAATCTTTATTTATGAAAACCCTGTATATAATAAGGAGGTGATATACTTTCTTACTTTTCGCTTTGGATACCGTTTTGGTATTTTTTTCTCAGCCGAATGGAGTGTACACGGCACAGAAAAAGAACTTCGCAGCGTACGCAGTACAAGAACTTTAATTAAGGTATTTTTCCCAAACGTATAGTGTATAGTCGATTCGTAGCCTGAAGTATTGAGTCGGTCGATTGATTAAATGGTAAATCATTATGTTGACAAATACATAACGCCGTCGATGTCGATTTTAATTGCTGTGGCGGAGAAATCCCGAAAGAAGAGGAAAATACTCTTAAAGAGTACGAAGCCTCCTTCTCGGTTTTAAAGAGAGAAAGAATAGCATTGCTTAGTTTATGAGATATTTGTCTTAATTTAAATTTAATTGTAAAAAAATTACAAACACAGCAACTGCAATCACTATTTTTAATTTATTAACGAATTGAAGAAAATAATCCGTCAACGGTGTTAATAAATTAAACAACCAAAAAAGAAATGATATTGTGTAGAAGCTACAAAACAATACAGTTAGTTAGTCGATTACATTAACTAAACATCTCAATTTGTAAAGCAATGAAATGCCAAGATCTTTAAAATGCATGTTTGACTCATGATTAGAGCCTGGTAACAGGGAGCCGTGCCATAGCCGTACCTGCCTAGTATACAAAAACAATAGTAAGAAAAGTGAAAAGTGTGAAAAGTAGTGAAACACTCACCCTTTTAAGCAGCCTTGGCTACGGAACAGTAAAACTAGAAGCACCATTATCAGTATCAACATCATATGGATAAGAGTGGCAAAAAGTTGACGCCATTAGATGTGTTTTCACGGTTGTCTCGGTGAGCGATGTTCGCCATGGTGAGAAAACGAGTTTATATTTTGAAAAAGAGCGTTAAACATCTACCGATATTATGCATGCATGATTAAAATACTCTTTGTACTTAGTCAGTGGATTATTCGATACACCATCACAAATTTGTTTTAGTGTGCTAAAATCGGGATCTTTCTGCAGCACACTCTCGAACTTTTCTAAAACGCGATTATATTTTGCGTCATGTATAGTCAGTAGCTGTGTATGCACTCCGTCTATAATTTGCAGAGACTCCAATAATGATAACGATCTATTTTGTAATTGGTCTATTGCGCCAGCTAATCCTTTATAGTAGCTACGAATATTTTTCAAATCTGTTTCAACGGAAATATCTTGAAATTTTGACTGGCTCTCCTTAATAGCTGCAGCTTCGGCAGGATTGAATTGTGCAACAACAGCTTTTACTATTTTGAAATGTTCAGCATAATAAAAAGCTGCCTGCAACCATGTTCCCCAACGTGTAAGAATTGGCTCCGGTGGTTGACGAATACCAGGGCACTCTGTGTGAAATGGTCGTAGGCGTTTGGGAGATTTCAAAATTACTTTTTTATGTTTGCTATTAATGCATCTACCTCGTGAGAGTATTGTCGAATGGTTTCTGCCACAAGATGTAAAGCATGCATTTCACACGTAACATGTAAACACTTGCAACCATGTTCAAGAAGAGAACGGCCTACCGAACGCATTATTGCTGCGCCATCGCTCATAAACATCAACACTTTATCTTTTGAAATTTGAAATTTTTCCAACATACTAAATACAACCTTCGTAATTGGTGCAGCAGTACACTCTTGTAGTCTTTGGCTAGCTAGTAACAGTGGTAATGTAGGTTTACTAGGGTCTAGTATGCGTACCATAATATTTACAATTGAATTTTTTTTACAGTCTGTTGTCTCGTCAACACATAACCAAAGAAACTGTTTTTTCAATATGCGTTTCATTTTCTTTTCCATGTCATCGCGTACAAATGCAACATGCTTACGTGTCGTTTTCTCCGTTGGCAACCGCAACTCGGGAAATAAAAATCTCGACATCGGTAGGACTCGAACTGCCCCATAGTCTCTTGTAGGAACGAATTCTTTTAATTCCTAGATGTTCGATGTCTGCAGATGTACAGTTTTTTTCATACACATTGCACATTTTCATCTCAACATGTTCAAATGCACAAGATGCGATATCGAGGTTAGAGGTAGCTAGCCGTTAATCATCAAGCGAATACAACTGGTGATACCAAGACCACACAGAAATAATAAGAGTAGTAATAGTTTTCTAGCTTAGATGACACCTGGGAAGTTTGGACAAGCTTTTAGGGTATGAGTTCAATTTATATCTAAACCGATTTATAGATTATTCTACTGTTGATTAAATTTACATACTTACTGATGCCCTTGTACAGGTGGAAAACATATGCAATACATTTTTACCACATCAACATTATATAAAAGAACATGAGCATTTAATAGCTAACACCTGTCAGTAAACGATGTTAATTCAAATTGGTGTAAAAGTAGGTATTTTTTCTTAGTTGTTTGTATGTAGGAAGCCATAAATACACTTATAACTATTCTGGTACATGGTATATTCTACACCACTTCCTACCTGTACTTAATTTACTTATCTCGGCCAGTTGTCTGGGTAAAATATGTAACATCGAAAGGCGACCCCATGTAACAGTGAATATCCACACTCAGCGCCGTAGAAATTTATTTCTTTCGCATAAAATATTTCGAAGTAGAGGTTCGGTATGGAGTTTGCGTCGGCCATCTTGGCCCGCGTAGAATATAGATTGCAAGTAGTCACGGAATACGACCATAACAATACGTTTTCCCTTCCGTCTTTCGAAATCTAATTCAATTCACTTAGTTACAGCCTGCCGTGGTTGCGTTTCGTGGTGAATGGTGGTACGTATCGAATTTACGCGATACATTGTTGTTAAGACCGTAAAAGCGTGTGTGTAGGAGAAAGAGGGAAAGATAGTAATACGCATGATGGGCTGGGTCGAATGGAAGACCTTCTTATGCAATTATTTGATTAAGTTGGGGTTGTTCGTTGTATTAGGGAAAAGGGCATAGTTATTGATGGCGGAAATTCTTTAAGGTGCATTATTAATAAATAACCATTCAGTTAGTGCGTTCTATCAGGAGCTTTGCTTGTCATTCCAAGGATTAAAAAAGAAGCTATCCGGGAAAAGCCGTAAAAAATCAAATCTAGAAATAATATGAAGAAAACCAAATTATTACAATTTAGTCAGTGAAACCTGTCAAGGACGAGACAAATTAATCTAAACACGAAAAAGGTTATATTTATTCGATACTAGCTGGGTAGTGTCCAAATTCAGTACTGACTGACGTCATGCGATGACGCCACTTCTCGCAGGATCGAAATTCACTCCCAATTGTATGGAGTATAAACGTCATGTATGTGGAATTTCATCTAGTATCTAAAATACGTATATCATTGATTTAACACTAATAGTTAAATTTAGCATTAAATATCGAAATCGACAAAATATGCGCATATATATGCGGAAAAATTCTTCGAAACATACACAACTTTTGCTAAATATGCAGTTTTATGCACATATGCTTCTGATACCGATTAACTTCTTGTTAAATGTTGTAAAACAAGAATAATCACAACGAAGCATTTTACAAACGTTTATTGTTCTTACATTATTCCCACTTACATTTTAAAATCACAATTATATAAACACATACGTACTTAAAATTTGCTAAAATACATACTTAGACACTACATATTTTTATTATTAAAACAATTAAATGCCTTTCTAATGGAAAATTATGTCGCCTATCTGTGAGAATGCATTTATATATCGAAAAACTTCTTTCGACATCAAAGGAAATTATTGGTGCGTACTTTAATGCATTCATAATCTCAGGACAATTCTATACTTGTTTCTGTTTCATCCATTTTTAATTCACCAGTTAAAATCAAACTGATTTTTGCTAAACTTTTGTATCTTACACTTCTAAGAATTATTTCTTTAAACTTTTGACTTATTGAGTTTCCTATTCTACCCGGAATATTTGAAACACTATTTTCTAAATCATTGATTAATTTAACTGATTCAGTTAGTGGCAGCGATTCTTTTTGAAGTTTTGTTACTGTCAATGAAACAAATTCATAATTGGCTTTAATAAATATCAATTCATTAGACAAAGAAGAGTTTTTCAAAATTTCTTGACATTTTGCAATAGAATTGCAGTTGTCAGTAGAGAATTCTGAAATAATGTCTTTGATCTCTAGATAATGGTTTGCATAAAATATTGCGGCATTTAACCAAGTACCCCATCGGGTAATGACGGGTTCAGGTGGTAAAGGAGTATTCGGCAACTTTTCTCTATAAATCTGAACTCTCAATGGTGACTTTAAGAAAATTTTCTTAACGTCACCGATTAATGTATTTACTGCCTTAAATTGCTGCCGAATTGTGCAATGTAATCCATGAGCCAATCTACTTCAGCGTCTGGTTATACAATGAATAAGAAACATTTTGGTAAATACTTAGACTTCCTATGAATCAGACAGTTGCCGGTATGGGGGTTGTTGAAAATTGTATGATAACTTTATCTGGTGAATTTGCGAGAGCCCACCACCTGAAGGATAGCGGCTTCTTTGCGAAGTAGGCTCTTTGTCGGTGGGGAGGTCCAGCGATAGAAGAGCCGTCTCCGCATCTAATACACACGTGTCCGATAAAATGTTCGTTGGTAAAAGTTTTGTTGTATTACAGGAAAACACTAATAAAGTTCAAAGAAAAAATTACTAAAATATGCGAAATATGCAATAATTAATCTGTCAATCAATTCGAAAAGTTGTTATTCGCATATATACTGTATACATATATGTATACGCTGGCTATATATACGGCGAGAGAGCGAGAAGGAGATTCCCTCCTCGTTCGCCGTACATATTGATAATAGGAAAAAAAACGTCCCATACAAAAATCGTAGGTATATGTACATTGGTAGCACACGCTAAATTATTTTTACACCTCTTTGATCGACAACAGAGTGTTATTTTGAACTCCAGGATGTCTTCTCCACTTCGGGTCATTGCAGGCGTCCCCCAAGGATCGATTTTGGGACCGCTGCTGTTCTCAATTTATGCCTCTCAACTTACTAATCAACTACAATACTGTCGCAATCACATCTACGCGGACGGTACGCAACTATATATACTGATTGGGAAAATGTAAAATTAGCTATATCGCTATATCAGCGTATAGCTTATTTCAAATTATAAGAATATAACTGTAGACTTACAAGGCCTTTAATACTTTTATTGCACCTTCTGTGACGATAATAACCTGGCAATGCATATTGAATCTAGGGGCCGTATTGACTATAAATTACGGCCCTATAAGATAATTATATGTTTATGTATATATATTTTACAAACAGTATAAATTTACATAGTAAGCAATTCGATGTTACAAGTAATTAAAGAATTTACATATTAAATGAGATTTAAATGTACAAACAGGTAGTTACGCATATCGCAAATCATAATTCCATTTCTATTCAATTCACTTAAATTTTGTCATTACGGTCCTCAGCAGTTTGTTTGCGTATCCAGGTAGTTATTACCGCAGGTGGTGCAATAACAGCATTTAAGCCGTTCAAAGTTATATTCTTATAATTTGAAATAAACTATACACATATATATATATATACGCTGGCTATAATTACGGCGAAAGAGCGAGGAGGGAATCCCTTCCTCGTGTGCTATCATTGTATATCTACGATTTTTGTATGGGATAGTTTTTCCTATTATTAATAGTAAAGGTTCCATCGAAGAATCCCGCACTATTGCCCCACCCTATATATACTGGAAACAGCATGTGTTGTACACAATAACAAGAACCTCTTAATGTCAATGAATAATCTTAAACACAAATATAATACCAGAAATACCGACATACAGCTACCTAATCATAGACTTACAACAACATCAAATAGTTTCACTTGCTCAAGTATAAACATTTATAACAAAGTACCACAAACACCTTTTTAAAAAACCGTTAAAAGATTATTTATTAAGAAGACCTTATTATAGCTTCAATTAATTTTTTAATAATTCTGTTAATTGTATATACTACTAAGTTTGTAACCCAAACACTATACATATTCATAGGAATTTGTATTTATAGAACACTAATGTATGTAAATGTTTATATACTTTTGTATTGCTGACACACCATATAAACCGTATTCTTATTCTTATTATTGTTATTAATATATATCATTAAAATGCCAGAATACAAAAAACAATACTAGGTTATAATCAAATTCTATGAATATAAGGTTCGTTCCAACTACCGATTTCTGCACGGTACCTGTACCAGTTCACACATCGATTATTGCGCGTGCCTTAGATATACATCGCTTTTGAATTAGTACATGGGTCGTAGATGTTGGAACGCTTTTTGGAATCGATTGTGTAAAATGATAAATAAGGATGTAACATACAATATGAATGTTTTCTATTGGCACAGATGCATATTGCGCATGTCAGTACAAACGGTTCTTGCTTACAAGGGAACACAGGGAAGTGTCCCTCACCGATTTAAATGAAACTTGGTGGGTTTGTAGACTGATGCAGTGTAAGAACAACGGTAACTTTCATAGATGCTAAATCGCCCGTTTTCGGGGATAGGGCGGCCTATAGCCAACGCTACCTTTCGCTATTTGCTTTAATATCTCCAAAACTATAAGACATATCAAAAAAAAGTTAAGACAAATACATAACTGTTTTATGAGTACTAAAGGTTAGCGGCAATAGTTTGCCTGTCATAGTTCTTGTTTTCCAGAAAGAACCCCCACCCCCCGTATTTTTTTAAAATTTTAAAATTTTTATTTGCTGGAAAAATACACAAAGTTATGCAGAATTCACCCATATATATTAAACATGCTATAAAATAACTCAATAAAAAAAAAACAATAACATACGAATTGAGTAGGTATACCTCCGTATGTACATATGTATGTAGGTATATAGGTAAATAATATTACTTATTGTTATTGACGTGAACAAACAATTTTTTTGTTCGTTGGTACTAATTGTAAATTGCTCACTTCTTTAGGACAATGCCCACTCCACGAATCCAATAACAAGACACTTTCAGCGTTAGTCTTTGGTAAGAAAACATCTGTAAACCAATCTTTAAAATGCTGCGAGGTCAGTTTCCCTGATGTTGATGCAGATATATACACGTTAATAGGCCTAAAAAGTGTTTTTTGTACGTTCGGTCCAAATTGACCTGTTGTTTCTTTTAACACAAGAAAGAGGGGGGGATAATAGTCGTCCATTTGACGAAATTGTTGGCACGATTGTGTAACTATGCGTAATAGATGATAATGATTGCACGACCGCTTCCACTGTTTTTGTTCCAATGGCGGACAAGCTTCGACCGGAATGTATCTCTAAATTAAAGCAACTCTCGTCTGCATTGTAAACGTTGTCTTGTCCAACAACGCTAATTTTAGGTTTAATTTCATTAACAAATCGCTCAGCTGTGGATCATAATTCGTCAACATCGCTATGAGTGGATCGTGTGATAAACTTTGTTATTTTACGAGAAACAATTCTATGTACTTTTTTGAAATGCCATATCCACCAATGACTAGCTTTAAATGAATGATACTCTATTTCATCTTTTGCCTGTAGCGCCCATCTGCGAAGATCTATGTCGTGGATAATATTTCCGCTGTTTAGCGCTTCCTTAAATCTTATCAGAACATATTCTGTAACGTATGTACTTTTGTCCTTGTTGGTGCCACCCCGGTCAACACTTGCTTCCCATCTCTGAAGTTGCCTACTTGATTTTACCTGGAACAAATGGACGCCAAAGATATAAATGCTATTATTAGTATTGATGTATCAAACTGTACAAGATATCTTTATGTACTAGTTTTACGTATTTAAATGTTTAGATAGAATAAGAAATTTACGTATTATATTACCTTTCTAAATCGATTTTGGACAGATTCTAACGAACGTCGTTTCGCTTTTCCACTTTTCCAAAACTCAACGGCTCGCGTTTTATATTCAATATCAATTGAACTACCTCCTTCTTGGGGTACACAGTCTTCATGTTCATAATCTTCATCATATTCACTTCTTGGTTCAACGAATTGCGGTCCCTGTGGACCAGCCAAGTCTTCAAATTCCAGCGCTACATCTGCCTCAAATGCAAAAGATGCTCTTCTTGAGCTCTCACAATGATATCCGTTATAGCTTCGTGTAACTCTGTTCTTCACGTGTTCTAGGTGTATCAGCGATATTTGCAACAAGGAATGTTGTACGTAGCAAATTCAGTACATTAGCAACGTTGATTCTCATGACTTCAAGAAACACTTTTCGACAGCCTAATTGCGAAACGTACTCGTCGTCAATAAACTGAAGACTGCAAGTACTAATTGTAACTTGCCTTGCTTTATATATATGCGTATGCAAAAGCATTTATGGTATACAATATATCCTAATACTTACATTAATCTAGATAAAATTTAAATACTATAGAAATCATGTAATCTGCACGTGAAAATCAGCACTTGAAGTTTCAATGAGGAATTTTATAAGTATAACGGATAATACGCTAATCGAATACTTTTAAAAATAAATAATGGAATGTAATGCTGATAAGGTATAAATGATCTAAAAAGTATTAAAGATATTTAGACAGATACTTTCGATAAGTATCTCTACGATTTGTTCACATCAATAACAATAAGTAATATTATTTACATATATACCTACATACATATGTACATACGGAGGTATACCTACTCAATTCGTATGTTATTGTTTTTTTTTTAAATTGAGTTACTTTATAGCATGTTTAATATATATGGGTAAATTCTGCATAACTTTGTGTATTTTTCCAGCAAATAAAAATTTTAAAATTTTAAAAAAATACGGGGGGTGGCGGTTGTTTCTGAAAAACAAGAACTATGACAGGCAAACCATTGTCGCTATCCTTTAGTACTCATAAAACTGTTATATATTTGTCTTAACTTTTTTTTTGATATGTCTTATAGTTTTGGAGATATTAAAGCAAATAGCGAAAGGTAGCGTTGGCTGTAGGCCGCCCCATCCCCGAAAACGGGCGATTTAGCATCTATGAAAGTTACCGTTGTTCTTACACTGCATCAGTCTACAAACCCACGAAGTTTCATTTAAATCGGTGAGGGACACTTCCCTGTATTCCCTTGTTAGTACGATGTACCGATATGACCGTACAGTAACTGGTACGATACAAAGTTAAGTTGGAACACTATTATTATCGCTCAAGGCACGGTTCATAATGTAGTTGGAACACTTCATTTCCACTGCGCAGGTACCGGACAGTAAATTTACATTTTTATAAGCGTGTTGGAACGAACCTATAATGTCGAATTTTAATATAAATTAAAAATGCTTATTATAATTATATAAAATAGTAGTGGGTGCACGTACTTGACAGTACAATACTTATACCTTCTCATATTTGTTGCTGCATTATTTGATAACACTCAGAACATTGTCTACAAGATCAACACTTTGCTGGATAGATTTTCGTTCCTATTGTCTAGGTATGTAAATCAAAATCCCAGTACAATTTCCGTGAAAAAATGTAAAGTTTATGTCTAAATACATACATAAATATGTTTACAAACATACTTGCCTGTACATACATACATATGTAAGGTACATTATTTATAAATCAGATATTCACTTTAACTTCTATTTTGCTATTTAGTGCACTATAAAAATCGTAGCGTAAGATTCTAATATACGTAAAACGGGAATGTATATTAGGCATTCACGTATGAGCTATAAAATATACATCAGATAAAAAATATGTTACAAAATACAGTGTACTTATACGTTTGAGTATGCTAGTAAAATAAGAATATTTATGCACCTATAAACTTGTCACGTATTTTCCAATTGCTTTCGGATTTCAAGTAGATTTTTCTCTGCGATGGGCGTTTGAAAAAGAAATACATATATGTACCTACGCCTGGCAACGTTGGAATTCTCTCAAGCGTTCGTTCGAGCTTTGAGAAGTGGGTAGTTAAAAAAATGTTTTTTCTTCAATACTGTATAACATTCTATATTATTTATTATCACAAAACGCATTACCCATATGTCTATTTAACATTCCAGGAACTATTTATTATATTCTCGTGTGTAGAATTAATATAATATATATTTTTATTGTATTAAATCTTGCATTTATCATGCCTTGTGCAACCTTCGTACAACGATTAGAGTGTTTTAAAACTTTTTATAATTTTCATACCTTACGGGACTTTTTATTATTAGACATTAGATAAGGTTTTATTCTTTCCAATTGTCGAAATAGTATTAAGAGTGTTATGAAATATTTGCTTATTATAAGTGCACAACATTTGCAATCTAAGGCGTACACTTCAAAGTGTTCCTCATTTGGGCCAAAAATGTTTTCCCGATTGTATATTCCCAAATTTAACATTATTCTTTGCTGGCTTAAAATGATAGTTTCGAATACCATATATTTGAGACGAATCGTGAACCAAGATACAGATTCATTCAATGCATGTTAGATATCCCTCCAAAAAGTAACCAGTATAGCGCTATGAGATTATGGTGTGTAATATTGTGAATAAAAGTCGATTTTCTAAAAATATTTGGGGCTTTGTGGCATTTCTTATTTCAAACGGAACAGCCTATATACAACGATACTATGGCAACATAATTTTGGCAAGAGCGCACGTAATAATTTGAAGTCATGGTTGCCTAGAAATGAGAGTTTCGCATATTTAGTTTGTTGTTGCTACGAAGCTTAGACGAAACTAATAAGAGATTCTAAAGAAGAAAATAAAAACAGATTCTGATGGAACAAAAGAAAAGAAAAAGAAATACTCTAGAAATCCTTACTAAGATCGTCCGCACATAATGCAGTCTACCTCGTAACTAACATCGGTAACCGTCGTGAGCCGTCGACTGCCGCTAACCCCTCCGCTTGTGGTGAATCACCCATTCGCGTTTACCGTTGTCGCATGTACGCTTTTTCGTATAGCTAGACATTTTCTTTCCTTGTGTGTATAAGCAATTCCACTTACAATTATATATAGTTGTACCAATTGCCAAACTGTCAAATCTCAATTCCAAAAGCGTTAATTATTCTTGTTGTTTATTGTTGTTATATCCCGCATTCTTCATATTTTCGTTCTTTTTTTCCTTATTTTTACTTTCTATATTTATCACTATTTCTTCACTTTATCGAACTTCTTTTATATATACGAGGTCAGTTTGACATTAATCTAGCCTTCGATAGATGGCGTTACGTGAGAACGAATTGCTTTCGGTTTTGACATCTGCCATCCATCACATGACGTCTATCAAAATTTCAGGCAAAAACCAACATTAGTTTGGTTCTAACAGTCGTCGAAAGCAAGCAACTTTTGTCTTTTTTGAAGATGGAAAAAGTCGAATTCGTCACTGTAGATGAAACGTGGGTCCATTGCTACACGCCGGAGACGAAGGAACAGTCAAAGCAGTGGAGAAAAAGCGGCGAAGGCCTACCGAAGAAGGCCAAGACCACCAGATCGGCTGGAAAGGTGATGGCGACTGTTTTTTGGGATGCGAAAGGCATTATTCACATTGATTACTTAGAAAAAGGTAAAACAATAACTGGTGTGCACTACGCAGATTTATTGGACCGTTTCGACGCCGATTTAACGAAAAACGCCCTGGTTTGGCTCGCAGAAAAGTTCTCTTCCATCAGGACAACGCACCCGCTCGTAGGGCGGCCGTTGCACAGGCAAAATTGCACCAATTGGGCTACAAATTGATCGACCATCCACCGTATTCGCCAGACCTAGCCCCCTGCGACTTTTTCCTGTTCGCAAACCTAAAAAACTGGCTCGGAGGAGGCCGTTTTGCAACGAACGATGAGGTCATGATCGAAACTTCACATTATTTTGAGGAGTTCGAGCAAAATTACTTTCAGGAAGAGATAAAAAAGTTGGAAAACCGTTTTATCAAGTGTATTGAGGTAAAAGGAAACTGTGTTAAAAAATAATTGAGAAAAAGAATAAAAATCGTGAGTTTTCTTACTTAGGCTAGATTTTTAGTTTTTCAAACTTTTTTGTTGCTACTTTTAGCATGGTTTTGGCGCAAACCGTCCAAAATCGCTGGGTCAACTTTAATATTATGTAAATCTGGCAACTATTATCGCCTTATTTGCAATGATTACACCTCAAATTATTCAATAATGTAAATCTTATTATTTTCTCTCAAAACAGTTCTCTGTGTAGACTTTATTCTTCTTAGCGCGAAGTTATTATGTTCCACTTCCTTGTAATTTTTGCCAAATTTACCGAATACATATTAAAATTACTTGAAGTTTATCCGTGGTCCATGCTGACTGAAAAATAAGCACAACGTCTATTGAAAACTGACAAATTTAAACAAACCTAACTATAATTAATTAATTGCAATAAAGTAAAGAAGTAACAACAATTAACAAAACTAGTAAAAACAAGAGATAACAATAACGAGAATAAAAAACTAAACTATGCAACATGCAGAATGTATTAACAACAAATAAAAATGATATACGCTTTTAGTTTTGAGATTTAACACTTTGACAATTGTTATGATTACCTTGCTTAGCAATAAGCTAATCGGATCAACCTAGCGTCGCAGGAGACGAATAAAAACAGATTAACAACACCTTTATTGCTGAATATAACTTATGTTTTATCGTTGGATTCGTCTTTCATTTGCCTTTCCAAAAACGTAAAAGTATGTAAGGTGCTCTATTTAAGATAAGAGAGTTGTCATCATCACTAGTCTGGGCAAACAGCGGTGGCAGTCAGTGTAGTAGATATGTGGTGCGGAGTCGGCGATTATTCATTTCACGCGTTCACAGCGTCAGTACTAAATCGATGCTGTATGCGAGTAGTTCTATGTATATGTAGGCTGTCGTAATTTATTTCGTAATTGTACGCTCATGTTTGCTTTAAAAATGTCGCAGTTAGGTACGTCGCGAAAACGACCAACGGCAGACACAGTTAAAAACATTATAGTGGACATGCCGGACTTAATTTCTCATGGCGCTAAAATTCAATGTCTAGTTTGTAAAATCCCTTTAATGTGTTGGTCCAGAAGCCATTGTCAATGTCACATCGAAAGCAAACAGCATTCTTCTGCCAAAAATTGGCATACGAGAACAAGAAAAATTTACATTTGATTTATGTGTTACTCTTATTTTATGTAATCGATCGTTTCGTTTACTAGACAAAGAAGCATTTGTCTCATTCTGGAATAAATATGCGGACTGTAAATTACCTAGTCGGACATCAATACTAAATGTAGTGCCATTTGCTCGTGAACATATAGAAAAAAGAATGAAAACGGAATTGAAAGATAAAAGACTGTGGTTGTGTGGACGAAACAACAGATCGTCAAAAACATTCCGTGGTTAATGTAATGGTACGTACAATGGAACCACATCGACCGTCATCCCCCTTCTTACTTGCTTCCAAAAGAGTTATAAATTGTACTGCCGATGAAATTTTAAAGGTGGTGTTGAACAAATTTGAAGTTTCAACTAAGCAACTTTTAATGTTTATGAGTGATGGTGCCGCAAACATGCGTTTTTTGGACCGATCTCTTAAAGAACACAGTGGTAACTTCTTACATGTAACGTGTAAATTCCATACTCTAAATCTTGCGGCACAAACGATTTCTACATGTTTTCCACTAGTAAATGCATTGATTGCTAGTACAAAGGCAGTGTTTCTAAAGTCCCCAAAACGTACCCGACTATTTCACAAACTGTGTCCTGATTTACCTGAACCACCACAGCCGATTGTTACACGTTGGGGAACATGGTTGCAGGCTGTGTTTTACTACAACAAATATTTTGATCAAGTAAAGGAGGTAGTTTTAAAATTCAATCCGACAGAAGCTGCAGCAATCAAGAAAAGCCAGGAAATATTTCAAGATAGTCAGGATAAAAGAGATTTACAAACTATTCACAACAATTACTTCGGACTATCGGAGAGAATAGAAAAATTACAAAATGTTTCGATGTCGCTAGTGGATTCTGTTAATATTGTGACTCCGATTTTCTTATATTAAGACAAATTTGTGAAGGTGCGTGTGGAGATGCATTAACTTGTTTCAAGGATTATTTTAAATATGCAAATATAACATCGCTAGATGTCGAACGGTCGTTTGCGGCATTAAAAGACAATTATTCCGCACGTCGTACTCACTTGACTGAAACAGCTGAGGAAACATATCTAATGATTCAAATATTTAACAGATGTTATTCAGTTTGTGATTTCACGGAAGACTTTTAAAACGGTAAATGTTTCGGCACGTTTTAATATTTATTTCTTACCTTCTATTTTATGTGTAAACTTTTATGCGCTCGCAACGCCACTGGCTGTTACCGCATATTTGCCCGGGTTAATCATCACTTTCGTTGGAATCGGAAATATAAATGAACTGCCCATAACACCAAAAGTTGGTTCACAAAGAATAGAAATCGACTTATTTTTTTCTAAAAACGCTAGCTTCTGTCGTTCAAAAGTTAGTATAGGGAGGGGAATACTTTAGGACCTCACTGTATAAACCTCTACAGCTAAACAAAACGTATATGCGGACACCTGCTGTGTACAATATTATGTTACTATAATTACGACTGCGTTAGAAAGATGAGCTCTTTCAATTTTTCATTAAACTGTGTCACGATCAAGACTGCATGTGTCCGGACAACCAGCGTATTGCATTTGCAAGTCAAGAAGCTATTCCTTTAGTCCATGGAACATGTTTGCTTTCTTACCATTAGTAACGGTATACAGCATATATGCAGAAGCGTATAATTGATGGTAAGTATTTCAGGTATTAATTATATACGCTCCGCATCCACATATTATAAGCGCGTGAGAAGGAAAAGAAGAGAAAAAAAAGGGAGTCGAGCGCAGAGACCAACCATCAGGACGAGTGCCTAATTGATACAATTTCAGCGCTGACAGCGCGGCAGTGTGGAGCCTCGTATAGAAAGGATTTCGATGTAACGTCGCGACCACCTGCCTCCCTCTCCTCCTAAACTAAAGATCGGCCGATTGCTTGTCCCGCGTACTCTCCCCGTATCACAAACACCGCATAATGTGGACACTGTGTCCAACAATCCTATTTTCAAATGCTCTGGGCACTCGTTTCCAGCATTGTCTTAGTCCTATTCGGTTTACGATATTGATGTGTATTAGTTATCTTTTTTATTGTTTGGTACGAATGGAGATGAAATTGGTAATTACAATCACTTTGGAGAGTCCAACTAAAATCCAAATTAATACAACGATGTAAAAATGTTAAATAAATCATTAGTTTAACCCAAAATAAAGAAAATTTTGCGGAATTCTATATAGCGATAAAACAACAAAATGGTATTTAATTTATAAAATGGAGCTAATTATAAGATGCAAAAGCTCGTACGCGAAGATATTGTAGTGTCCCATTAACAATTTCATATGTATTTGCGTTTGAACATCTATTGGTTTGTCTTGATTCACACGCTTCTTCTTTTAACCTCTGCAAACCTGGTGTACACTATAGTGTATATTATAAATTGGCTTCAAACCCGATAAGTGATATAATTTACAACAAAATATTTCTCACCAAGAACGTACTTTCATAGCTAAGTCAATCTTCGGGGCAACAATGAAGAAAGTACAATGCATTGTATTGTGCCATAGAAGAGCTGAAAATAAGAAAGAAAGTCTCTATATAATAAATCGAAAGGTCAACCGTTTTGAGTTATTAAACGTTTGTAGTCAGTCTGCTATGAAATCCATTGACGACCGCGAAATTGATAACGGCCGTCAAAGGGTGTAATTTTATTATTAATCTGATGTCGATATTTTGTTAAAGAACCTTATTGTTTAGTTTTTCGTTTGGTTTTCTGTTAGAATTCTGTGTCTAAAGTCGTAGAGTGGATAGTTTTTGATAGAGTGTATAGGTTCTTGTGCAGGAATGGGATTTTGATAGTTGAACAACATGGATTCCGCAGGGGTCATTCTACTGATACCGCAATGCTGCATTTTATCGACTGTCTTTATCACCATTTGAATCGTGGAAGTAAAACCGCTGGTATATTCATGGATTTGGGTAGGGGTTTCGATCTGGTCGATCACTCTTTATTGCTGCTCAAGATAACAAACTACGGCTTGAGAGGCGTGATCAACGATTGGTTTTCATCTTATCTTGATGGTAGGAGGCAGATTGTGGAGATCGCAGGCGTTCGGTCGGCAACAGAACATATGGGGAGAGGTGTGCCTCAGGGTTCCGTTCTTAGAGTTGTTTTGCGTTTGCCGGCACGGTATGTTCTGCCACTATTTGTACTAGGAATATTCTCCTTAATTAATTTCGCGATTCTCAGAACAGTTTGATGATATATCCTCCTCTTTTGCAACTTTACGTTGAGAGAACTCTCCCGTCTCTGGAAGAGCAGAAATTCGTGCTCTTTTCTCTGAGGTTGTGTCCTACGTCTTTCCCATTATGATGACAATTGACCGCGAAAATGGAGGCACACAAATAAAATTTAAACTCTGAAATATAATTGAAAATATGTGGAATGTCTTGAAAAACATCGTAAGTATTCGAAACTCAACTACAAAGGAAGAATTACAATAACATATTGAAGATGTATGGCATAATAAAAAAGCTGCATTGGCAGTATGCCGAAAAGGATTGAGGAAATAATAAAACACAGAGGAGGAATTGAGGAGGAAGTTATACTTACTTGCATGTTATATGTAATTAAATAATAATATTGCCAATATTACTAACAGTTTTTTTTTTTATTTTAGTCGAAAATAATATTTTTAAGTGGTCCTAGTTCGATGGCCAGGGATTGTAGAAATTTGAAAATACATCGTATCCCATAGTAATTTTCTAATATTACTGAACAATGTTAATTACTATCCCAAAATGGCCCCTAATTGGTGTAAATTTTTCTTTTCTCCTTAATTTTTATGTTGTTATTTTCTGCTCCACTTTTTTATACGTAAACCAAGAGAAAAAAATGAGTTAATCCTGCAACAAAGGGCATAAATAGGTAAAACCGTCGGCGCCTGTACATCGTCAGAAAAACTGATCGGGACCGTATCTTCTGGTATCAAAGTAGACACCGACATGGTCGCGATAAACAAAACACGTCCTTAAAAGTAGCCGCCTTAGGGACGACGATCGAACATCGAACGAAGCACACCCAGCTAACTCTCAAGCACTTGGACCGAGCGGAGACAGTGTTTTATTGACAAGTAAGTGTTCCACGGCCGCCGTTGATGTTTCATTCTCACCGCCTATGCACCGGCGCGCCCACGCACACATCTATGTACTTGAAAACGGGGAGATGAAAAAATTACCATGCACAACACACGAACTCACATGCATGATCTATATGAGAAGGCAAAAAGTTTTTTCAGGGCAAACACATAATACCTGCACATATATATGTAGTCGTAGATGGATGAATGGGGAAAAGAGATTTTAATGTATCGTTTTTTTTTTCGAGAATGCCGCGCATGTGAGAGTATTTTTTTCGGTTCTGCGGTTAAAGTGGAAAGATATTGGTAATTTATTACGAACCCATTATGGTTAATTAAATACTTAATACCGTAATAAATTTCAGTGCTGTAGTGTGGCTCATGTTTCTCGGAAGTTGCTATATACTTTTAGTGATGGTATTAAACTAAAACTTTGTTATTTAGGATCAATATACGAACGAATTATTTATAGACACCTCATTAAATAATTACATATACGTATAGAATTATATATGCAATTATTGATATAACGGTGCCAGGATTTCTATAAAAGGAATTTATATAAATAGTGACCTTGATAATTAGATATTACTGCATAATGACCTTCATAATTTGTTTCAATTAATTTGCATTTGTCATAAGAAATTGACGGCAAACATTTCTATTTACTGTTAATAATAATAATAGTAATAAACTTTATTCGCCCAATAGGAGACCCCAATTACAGGACGAAATAATAAACACGAATACATGTTCACATAATACAGAGAGAAAAATAAAATATAATTAGAGCCCGATAACAGGGAGCCGTGCCATAGTATACAAAAACAATAGTAAGAAAATAGAAAAAAAAATAACAGAACTAGTACATAATTATAATATGTGAAAAGTAGTGAAACACTCACCCTTGGCTACGGAACAGTAAAACTAGAAGCACCATTATCACTATTAACATCATATGGATAAGAGCGGCAAAAAGTTGACACCATTAGATGTATTTCCACAGTTGTATCGGCGAGCGATGTTCGCCGTGGTAAGAAAATGAGTTTATATTTTGAAAAAGAGCGTTCAACATCTACCGATGTTATACATGCATGATTAAAATACTCTTTGTACTTAGTCAGTGGGTTATTCTATACACCATCACAAATTTCTTTTAGTGTGCTAAAATCGGGATTTTTCAGTAGCACACTCTCGAAGATTTCTAAAACGCGATTATATTTTGCGTCATGTATAGTCAGTAGCTGTGTATGCACTCCGTCCATAATTTGCAAAGACTCCAATAATGATAACGATCTATTTTGTAATCGGTCTATTGCGTCAGCTAATCCTTTATAGTAGCTACGAATATTTTTTAAATCTGTTTCAACGGAAATATCTTGAAATTTCGACTGGCTCTCCTTGATAGCTGCAGCTTCGGCAGGATTGAATTGTGCAAGAACACCTTTAACTATTTTGAAATGTTCAGCATAATAAAAAGCTGCCTGCAACCATGTTCCCCAACGTGTAAGAATTGGCTCCGCTGGTTGACGAATACCAGGACACTCTGTGTGAAATGGTCGTAGGCGTTTGAGATTTCAAAAATACTTTTTTTGTGCTTGCTATTAATGCGCCTACCTCGGGAGAGCATTGTCGAATGGTTTCTGCCACAAGATGTAAAGCATGCACTTTACACGTAACATGTAAACATTTGCAACCATTTTCAAGAAGAGAACGGCCTACCGAACGCATTATCGCTGCGCCAATACTCATAAACATCAACACTTTATCTTTTGAAATTTGAAATTTTTCCAACGTACTAGGTACAACCTTCGTAATTGCTGCAGCAGTACACTCTTGTAGTCTTCGGCTAGCTAGTAACAGTGGTAATGTAGGTTTGCTAGGGTCTAGTATGCGTACCATAATATTTACAATTGAATTTTTTTTTAGTCTGTTGTCTCGTCAACACATAACCAAAGAAACTGTTTTTTCAATATCCGTTTCATTTTCTTTCCCTCGTCATCGCGTACAAATGCAACACGCTTACGTGCCGTTTTCTCCGTTGGCAACCGCAACTCGGGATTGAATTTGTCCCAAAAGTCCTTAAACGGTTGTTTATCGAGTAAGCCTAGTGGCAAATTACAGTTTATCAACATAAGAATTACATTAAAAAAATGCACTTCTCGGTGGCATGCCCAATTTCCGTTTTCTATGCTGTGCGGAATTCACGTGTCTTGTACAGTTCCACTTCTTATTTGACATCAAATGTATTTTGCACACCTTACAAAGTATCTTACTCCCGTTGTAAAACAAATCGGGAATGTCAGAAATAAACTTATTTACTATGTCTTGAAAGGGTCGTTTTTTAGCCTTCGACATGGTCACTAAAAACTACAATTAATAACTACGTCTGTATCAATAAAATCAAAACGCACTACACTAAATAATAACTACAATTAATAACTACGTCCATATCAATAAAATCAACACGCCCTATCCACTATCCAATGCTAAACTGAACTGAGTGATGATGATTTGTCGTGTCGTATCATAATCGACCAGCCCTCCCCGCCCACCTAAACACAGTCACAGCGCCGCTGCAATTGCTCTCCAGTTACCGGGTTCTAAATATAATACTTAATAAAAGATAACTGAAAAATAATAGAAAAAAAATACTCCACCGATTAATGCATCGCGTCACCGACAAAAATACCTGTATAATATTTATTTGCATTCAAACATATGTTTTGAACTGGCGATTTCAGCAGCACATTAGTTCTTGCAGCTAAAGGCCGAAACGATTGAACACTACGCGAAGACAAACGAGGAACGTTCAAATTTATGTTTGAAAGCAGATATACGCAATCGATTTGATTGTCAATCAGTTTGTAGAGAAACCGCGCACTGCAAATTTGCCTTCTTTCCGAAACACTCTGATTTACTAACATGAAATATAAAACGGTTTTTTGTTGCTACTGTATGCAGAGTAAGATTCCTTTTCAACACTCACAATCAAATATCTCAGAAATCTTGATCAACTGCCCCTTTTTCATATTAATGGTCTATTAGCTTCGGAAAATTTTAAACTATGGTTAATAGTATACCGATTTAATCTAGACAAGTAAAATTTCTAAAATTAACATTGCCAGTAATGTAACAATTTTGAATGCATGGATTCGTTTCAGACGAGCATACAGTTGGCATGCATCTCCAAGCTTTAGTGGAAAGGTGAGTGGTTCCTCCGTACTAATTTTAATAGCCAAATGGATATCGATGTACATATATAAAATGAGACTCTTCAAGCATTAACTCACGTCGAAATTGAAAAGAAGAAGCAACCTGTCATATAATTTTCGAACATCAACTATTAGTTAAGTTAAATCATCAATGATGCAAAGTATGATGAAACATTACGAGAAACAAATTTACTTCAGAGGTTACCAAACTTACAATTAGTGGGAAACCTTGATCTACTAGGTCGAAAATTGCAGGAAATTCCATGAATATTGTTTTCCACGTCGTGTTATGAACAATTTCAATTCAAATATTGATAATACTGATAATGAAGACTTTGTACATCAAACATCCAGAGTCTTCAGATTCCAACTTTGTTCACAACTGTAAAATATATTATTGGAAAATGATGGAAGGAAATAAATCATAGCTGAAGCAAAACTGTTTACGTCGAAAGTTAGATATCAAGCAATAGATTACAATTGCCCTCAACGGAATAGTTATATCCCTGAAAGAATAAAGAAAATTTGTACTACGTATTTTTTATCAATTCAGTTGTCACCTTTAAATACTTGAATAACTGATGATGTCCATCCAAGTAACTAAAATAAGTTTAGCCAATCCTTTAGGTCGACTATCCCACTATGCATAGTTTACATCCTTTTTTAGAAACTTTGCCTTTTAGATAATTTTATCTAATTGTATATTTCGAAACGTACATCGTTTCTTAACAATAGAACTGCTCCTATACGAGCCGTAACAACTATTGGGACAAAATAAAATACATATATAATCCAGGTTACTTATTTTTTTTCTAATATTTTTTTTATTTAATACTATGTAATTAACTAATTAACAACAATTGGGGCCCATCAGCAACACAAAAAACAAAAATACTTATTCTATCATCTTTAATTAACAACAAAAATGTTTATTTAGTGTGGTAACTAAATATTGGGGTACGAATTTTTATTTTTAAAATAGAGTAACATCGCCCTTATATTTTATGCCCGCCCGAATTCGGTTGGGCATTCAATTAACCAAGGAGTAGCACTTTTCAGCAGCAAATCCATTCCAAATTTGCCATATTTTGGCTCTAAGTTCTGGTAATGTCCGTTGTAAGTTGTTCCATTCTATGCCACACTGTTTCAATAATATTAAGGTTAGGACTGTTGGAAGGCCAAGAAAGAATAATTACGTTGTGGTCGCCAAACCACTTTTTTGTGGTTTTGGGCTATATGATAGGCTGCCCCATCCTGTTGAAAAATGTAACTTTCGCCAGTAGTAGACTGTTTTGCAGTATTTGTTGATATTTTTCAGCATTCACGGTACCATCAATAAATTCAAAGGATCCTAATCCCGAAGCTGTCATGAAGCCCCAAATCATTATTCCTTCGGGAAATTTTACAGTACATACGTTTTAAGCAATCCTTATGGAGAGCTTCATGTTTAGTGCGAACCACGCGTTTGCGGTCGCTAGAAATTGACTAATCTTCTACCTACCAAGATAGTTTAGACTTTGCCCATGTGAGCACAGCCTTCTTTTGTTTTTCCGTCAACAGTGGCTTTTCTTTTGCTATAAGAAAATATTTTTTTAAGATTCTTTTAAATTGTTACTTGTTATTCAACCTTATAAAACTTTAATCCACATTTACGAATTCACTGGCGACAGCATTCCCTTGACAGATTTAGTTTAGTTTCGTGCTTCCATTCAGATATTTGCAGTTTCCCTATAATTATTAATTACACTGTGCTCGAATTGGACTTTTTTTTCAACCAGTTGGGCACCGAGGGGGAACCTAATTCGAGTATGCTAAATCCAATGGCGCTAACCATTTTCAAAAGTTAGCTCGCGTTTTCGAGCAATTTCAATTTAAAAATGTTAGGACCAAAGACCCTAAAATTATCATTTTTTTACCGTTTATTAAATTTAAGTCGATGGAAATCGATCGAATAGACATCGTATTGACGAATACTCATCGAATAGAAACTATTTGAAAAAAAATGAATGGATTCAAGTCGATTCATCATTTTTTGCAAAAAAATTTCCTAGATTTTTTTATTTTTCATTCTCTGATTGCCATGATTCTTCTGTATCGTTATCTTCTTCTTATCATATTATTCAAACGAGATTGCGTAATTTCAATGTGATTGCATGGCGCAGTGACATTTGATGGTTTATACATTGATACGCCTACTTCTCCGGTTTTCATAGTTTCTAACGCTGATGGCTCAGATTGTTCTGTTGAAATTGGTCTTGTCGGAACAGGAATTATCTTTGAATGCGGCAGCGGCAATTGAGTATATGTTGTTGGAATGTATTTCAAAGAACCACTTTTTCTTCTGTTCATACCGTCAGTATAATTCACGCGCGCATAACATTCAACTGGATCATGTTCTCTTGGATCTATCCAAATCATCGGAACACCAAATGGCATAACGGTTCCGGTTTTTGTCCATTTATTCGAATTCAAAACGCAAGTACAAACAATAGACGGCGTCCAATACACATCAGTAAAAACATTTTGTGAGAAACTTTTCACTATTCACCTCAGTTTGGGTTATTTGCTTTAATACTAAGATGTTAATACTCTAACTGCTGAAAACAGACTGAGCCCTCACCTCGATCTTCCATCTCTTTCCGGGGTAGACCGAAGTCTATGCTCCCCTTAATCTCTAGTCACAGCTACTGTATTGCTGTCGGTGTTGTTGGTCTAGTGCTTCTTCGCAACGGATGTTCTGAGAGATGGCGTATATCCTCATGGCTGCTCCCGCAAAAAGTCCTCGATTCGTCTCAGCCCCCGCACAGGCGGAGGTCGATCCTGGGGCTCCACCAGCTCCCGCACCAGCCGGTGCTCGGACACCGAGGCCCTCTCCAGCGTCCCCCTCACCAGCTCTCTGATGTGTTCCTGCATCCGCGGCACACCCAGGTCGGTCCGGATCTGCTCGCTCCGGACGTACCACGGAGCTCCGGTCATCATACGGAGTATTCGGTTTTGCATAGATTCCAGAGCCTTGAACTGGTGGGGGGGGGGGGGGGGGGACTGAGCCCTCAGCGATTAACAGCGCCGCTTATATCCCCGTTTGACCAAGTGGTAGTAGCGGGGATGGAAGTTAGAATAGGAAGTTCACGAATGGTCTAGAAGGTTCTTTGAACCTAAAATTTTTAAATTGAAATTGCTTGAAAACGCGAGCTAACTTTTAGAAACGGTGAGCACCATTAGATTCAACGTACTCGAATTATGTTTCACACCCCCCCCCCCCCCCAGGTGCCCAGCTTGTTGCATTTTGCAACTAGCACGGTGTTATATTCCACACTGTAGTTTTGTGACTATTAAGTTCATCCCCCACTTCACGTATTGTTTTATTGTGGCAATAATTTTTAAGCACTAACTCACGATTTTTTAAATTTGTAATGATACCACGCACCATTTTGTTCAATAAACGCAGCGATTCACTCAATATAGTAAGAAAGCAACTGCCGATTAAACTGACGTTTCGTTCTGCGTTACTTTCGCAACTCACTTGTCTTATTTTGTTTAATTTTTGACAGTTACTTTATACTGTCCCAATATTTAGTTGTTCACATTTTCCTTACTTTTACATGTTATAAGGTTTGTTATTCAGAAACAATATTGATTGATTGATTGATTTTCTACCAGAGCAGGGCTGGTCTTTGCATCCCTAACACTGAAGCTTACTAGCTTATTGTATTATTCCTGCTTCGGTTTTGTTTTACTTAAACAGGTTAGTTACCGCAATCAGGTTTGACAGCCTATGTAGTAAATCTTTCTCCATTGGTAGTTCAATTGTGCTTCGCATAGCGAATCTGCGTTGAGCTAACGCTGCACATTCGAAAATAATATGAGAGGCTGTTTCCTCCTCCTCATTGCAAAGTCTACATAAGGGCTCATCTTTGTAGATCCCCATCTTATGCAAGTGGCCTCTCAAACAGCCATGTCCTGTTAATAGACATGTTGCTGCTCTAAGCTGTATCTTGTTTAATTCAAGCAGGTCAGCAGTCAGATGTTGCGACGGTCTTCCCATCATCCGTTTGCTGTGCTTTTGTCCAGCTGCATGTTTCCAATTTAATTGGTGTTGTGTTATAATCCACTCATTAATTGCACCACGCACTGCACTCTTGGTAATACCTAGAGCCGGTTCAGGGCCTATATAATTCATTTTTGAACCTTCCCTCGCTAGCTGGTCTGCAATTTCATTGCCCGCTATGCCCCTGTGCCCTGGCACCCACACCAATGTGACCTTGTTGTGTTTAGACAGAGCCATCAGGGTTTGCAGGCACTCCCATACTAGTTTGGAGGTTATGCGATAAGATGCTGGTGCCTTTAAGGCTGCCTGACTGTCAGACAGAATGCACATCGTCCCACCCTGCGATCGCCGACGCAGACCCTCCCACGCGCAGGTTTGTATAGCATATATTTCTGTTTGAAATACCGTGGTGTATCGCTCAAGTGATACACATACACAGATGTAGTGCCCGTTTTGGACCCATCTGTGTACCAGACTAGTGTTCTTGGTTTTCAGAAACAATAAGTATGTTTTATAATTAAATTACATTTAAACAATTGCTTATTCGCCATTATTATAATTAATAAGAAATAATCAAAAAATAAACTATAAAATACCCGAACCACACATGTACGTACTTTTTTTGTCTCAATATTGATGTTACAAGAAGTGCGCGAAACGAAAAATCGTTGAATCATAATTTAATCTTTTTGGAACTAAGCCCTGCTTGGTTTGAAACTTAGTTTAGTATTGATTTTTTTAAAATCAAGTAGGTGTTGACAGTTGAGCAAAAACTTTTTTCGTTTCAAGTAAAGTATCTTTTTTGTTCACAGTATGGTAAAATGTCACTAAGAAAAGTTGTTCAGAGTAAAAAGTTGTGCAAATTTTCTAAATGATCGACCTACTTTGATAAAATATTACGAAATTAACAAATAATGGTTTTTAACAAAGTAAGCCGAACATTCGCAACGCCATAACTTTTCATTCTGAACAACTTTTCTTAAAAACATTTTGACAGACAGTAAACGAAACTTTACCTGAAACAAAAATGTTCTTTTCCCAGCTGTCAAGGCCTACTTGATTTTAAAAAAATTGAAAATAAACTAAAAAATAAGTTTCAAATCAAGCAGGACTTAGTTCCGAAAGGTCAAATTAAGATTCGAAGATTTTTAGTTCTGCACACCTCTTATAACGTCAATCCTGGGACGCGCTGTATAGTTGTTAGGGGTCGAATACATCTGGACGGCAAAGAAATAAAAGCCAATGAATGCTGAAAAAGAATATAAAGGGAATTAATCTATAACTAACCACAAATCAGTGCTTGAGTATTTTCCCATCAATTCTACTCTATAATAAAAACAAAAATAAAAATGTCTTATATTAACGCCATCGATTAATTAACTTTGCAAAAGCGTGATAAGTTAAACCTTTACTTTATTTAATGCATACGCGAATATCGAATACTCACCTATAAATGGAAAAAAGTAGCAGCTTTACCTGAAGCTTTTATACGCTCCCCGACTTGACCATCGAATAAAAGTTTTTATTGGGGTTTGATGACAAAATGATGTCATCTTAAAGGGATATGTGTTGTACACCATTAGTCGAGACGAACCAGCTATTCGGGACAGGCGCCACTCGATATACCGCTCGGATTAAAGCGTAAGCTAACCCACAATTCTTCAGTAATTAAAACCTTCACGGAAATACGGTCTATTTCGACGAAATGTACATAATCGGGAGTACGTAGAAATAAATATCTACGTACTATAAAAAGTATAACGTATATATTTCACCGAACCTCTTGATTAAAAACGGTTTAGCCATGCTATGAACACTGAATAAATCACGTGAATTTCGTACACAAATCGTAAACTACCAACGAGATACGTCGTCGATGATGCTGTTTTTATTAGGAGCTGATAGTCTTATTATTATTTTTCGGTGACGGTAGGACGCGCGCTATTTTTGAATGGGTCTATTGTTTGTAAGTTATGACACTAGATAGCGATTTTATTGGATTTTCTGATGCGAGATAAAAATGTTTTCCTTATCAAAATCTGAATGTTTAAAGCACTGCTTATCTGGAATCCTTTTATTTTTTCTTTCATAATTCTACAGACTGAATGAAATTAGAAAGAAATAAAAAGAATCTGAGCAAACCTACGAAAACATACGAAGGCGATTTATTGCTGCAGCGTCTTCTGAGTAACATTAAATTTTAGTTTCCAAATAAATTAAAATTTTAACAAAATTGTATAAAGTACTTACTTGAATATGTGAATGAAAGCGTTAAAATGTTACTACTTTGAAATATCT
Source organism: Dynastes maya (assembly GCA_029619315.2). NCBI lineage: Eukaryota > Metazoa > Arthropoda > Insecta > Coleoptera > Scarabaeidae > Dynastes > Dynastes maya. Next base: position 439,335 of record JAROYE020000026.1, read on the forward strand.
ATAAATACACATATTGAATGACCCAAAGCTGCTGCTGGAGAATCGTTGATTGTTGTACGTTTTAATAATCCTCGCCTTCACATCCTCCAACAACTTTCGCCAACGAATTACTATTAAGGTGTTCACCTTCAACATTCGCCAAACTGGAAGTAAGGAGAACCACGGAAAACCTTACTTTGAGAGCTGCGAGTCCGGGGTTGAATTCCGGACTGGAGACTGATTATTAGACTGGGCAAACAGCGGTAACAGTCAGTGTAGTAGATATGTGGTGCGGAGTCGGCGATTATTTATTTCACGCGTTCACAGCGTCAGTACTAAATCGATGCTGTATGCGAGTAGTTCTGTGTATATGTAGGCTGTCGTAACTTATTTCGTAATTGTACGCTTATGTTTGCTTTAAAAATGTCGTAGTTAGGTACGTCGCGAAAATGACCAATGGCAGACACAGTTAAAAACTTTATAGTGGACATGCCGGACTTAATTTTTGATGGCGCTAAAATTCAATGTCTAGTTTGTAAAATTACTTTAATGTGTTGGTTCAGAAGCCATTGTCAATGTCACATCGAAAGCAAACAGCATTTCTCTGCAAAAAGTGGCATACGAGACCAAGACAAATTTATATTTGACTTATGTTACTCTTATTTTACGTAATCTATCGTTTCGCTTACTAGACAAAGAAGCATTTGTCTCCTTCTGGAACAAATATGCGGACTGTAAATTACCTAGTCGGACATCGATACGAAATGTAGTGCCATTTGCTCGTGAACATATAGAAAAAAGAATGAAAACGGAATTGAAAAATAAAAAATTGTAGTTGTGTGTGGACGAAACAACAGATCGGCAAAAACATTCCGTGGTTAATGTAACGGTACGTACAATGGAACCACATCGACCGTCATCCTTCTTCTTACTTGCTTCCAAAAGAATTGTGAATTGTACTGCCGATGAGATTTTAAAGGTGGTGTTGAACTCATTGAACAAATTTGAAGTTTCAACTAAGCAACTTTTAATACCTATGAGTGATGGTGCCGCAAACATACGTTCTTTGGGCCGATCTCTTAAAGAACACAGTGGTAACTTCTTACATGTAACGTGTAAAATCCATACTCTAAATTCTAAATCTTGCGGCACAAACGATTCCTACATGTTTTCCACTAGTAAATGCATTGATTGCTAGTACAAAGGCAGTGTTTCTAAAGTCCCCGAAACGTACCCGACTATTTCACAAACTGTGTCCTGATTTACCTGAACCACCACAGTCGATTGTTACACGTTGGGGAACATGGTTGCAGGCTGCGTTTTACTACAACAAATATTTTGATCAAGTAAAGAAGGTAGTTTTAAAATTCAATCCGATAAAAGCTGCAGCAGTCAAGAAAAGCCAAGAAATATTTCAAGATAGTCCGCTTAAAAGAGATTTACAAACTATTCACTACAATTACTTCAGACTAGCGGAGGGAATAGAAAAATTACAAAATGTTTTGATGTCGCTAGTGGATTCTGTTCAAATTGTGAATGATGTTCACGCACAGTTATGCGCTGTAGAAGGCGAAACAAATTGGTGTGTAATACGAAAATTTGAAAGTGTTTTGGAGAAAGACCCCGATTTTCTCATATTAAGACAAATTTGTGAAGGTGCGTGTGAAGATGCATTAAGTTGTTTCAAAGATTATTTTAAATATGCAAATATAACATCGCTAGATGTCGAACGGTCGTTTTCGGCATTAAAAAGCATTTATTCCGCACGTCGTACTCACTTGACTGAAACAGCTGTGGGAACATATCTAATGATTCAAATATTTAACAGATGTTACCCAGTTTGTCATTTCACGGAAGACTTTTAAAACGGTAAGTGTTTCAGCACGTTTCATAATTTATTTCTTACCTTCTATTTTATGTGTAAAGTTTTATGCGCCCGCCACGCCTATTTGCCCAGATTACTGATAATAAATAAAAACGGCTTCATACATTCTCGGGCCGTACTTGATTAAAACGATGAGAATAAGGGGGTGATAACATTAATCGCGACCACGTTAATAGTGAAGTTCAACATTGAATGAGTTTATTGAATTATTTCCATTAAAATACCTCAATAATTATTTCGAATTATATCGGAAATACTAACAGTGGTAGGGTTGGTGAATAACATTATTAAATATTACAGTATAAAGTACACAATATAAGGCAAATTTAGAAATATTTGCCACTATTCTGTTTCTGAAAACCCTCCCCCAATGTTATAATCCGGTAAAATACCAAAACGTAAAATCTGCTTATTTGCGCCTATATATTTTCAATCTAAAAATCATTTCCTTGTGGTCGAATTGATGAAGCTTCTACCATATGATAGTTTAACAAGATGGGAAAAATTAAAACACTTGATTATGTATTTTATCACTTTATTTAATTGTAACAAAACGTCACTGCAGGAGACTAGACTTAACATTGTCCCGCGATGATAATAATAAAATAAATTTCGACATACACTACCGTTCATGGAAGTTCGGGCAAGCAAAAAAATGTACGGAAGTCAAAGAAAATAAGAGAAATATTAAATGGCCATATATTTAATACTTACTTACACGATTTTACATATTTTCAAACACAAATTTATTAAAAAGAAAAAGTTAATGTAATACAAATAATTTAAATCCGATTTTCATCGAAACATCCACCTTTTGCCTTTAGGACTGCTGCCACTATTCTCGGCATCCGATTCACTAATTTTGCTGATGTTTCATTGGGCAAGCTTGTCCATGTCCTGTGCCATTCCATAATTTTTAGGGTTCTTTCATTTTCTTCTTGCTGCGGGTAATCTGTGCACAATTTAGGTTTATGTTTGGGGTCATTGTCCTGCATAAATTCAAATCCACGACCAATAAATCGGACTCCTGACGGTGTGGCATTTTTCTCCAGGATTTTCCGATATTCTTCTTTTTTCATTATGCCCTCAATTTTGAGCAAGTCCCCTGTTCCGATTAAGGAAAAACAACCCCAAACCATTGCAGATTCGCCTTCATGCTTCACCGTAGGAACTATACACTCCCGTAACATTCTTTCTCCTCTTGATCTGCGTACGAAAACCCTCCGTCTATTTCCAAAAACCTCAAACTTGAATTCGTCAGTCCACAAAACGTTTATAAAATCGTCCACTGTCTAATCTCTATGAGCTTGTGCCCATTTCAGTCGTTTCAGCCTATTTCCGATTCGGAGCAGCGGTTTTCGATAAGCCACTCGCCCATGCAACCCAGCCTCTTTCAGCCGACGTTTCACAGTACTCACAGAAACTTCGGAATCTCGCTCATTATTGAATTCTGCTTACTAATTATTTTTATTCGTAAATCTTCCGCAGGTGCCGTTTTTCTTGACGGTCCTGGCCGATTACGATCTTGCACGTGACCGGTTGTCTTAAATCGAATTATAGTATCGTGTACTGTAGATTTTTTTATTTTTAATTTATCCGCAGTCCGTCTTTCTGCGTACCCTTCCTGATGCAAGGTAATAATAGCAGATCGTTTTGAAACAGCTAGAGGCTTTCCATGGGGCATTTTAAGCAGTCAAACCGAAATTATTTTATTTTTCACTTGCACAACCACAGATAATTTCACAATAACAATCTCTTCAGGACTACTGCGTTTACAAATGTTATAATACTTTATAAAGGGTATATTTCCAGGTAACACGAGTGAATCAGATAACCCTCCTAGGGATTATTATAAAGCTTTATTGTCACTGTAATTATTGGGGATTTCCAACATAATTATACATTTTATGATAACGGTCTTATAAGAGACAAATACTACCTGGAAATTGGTAAAAGGCCTCCAGAAAAGGTTAGTTTTAATAATTCCTCACAGAAATGTATATTATATAATTTTAAAATTTTTTCCTAAACAATTAATATAATTTGTCAGCTTGCCCGAACTTCCATGAACGGTACTGTATATAGAAAACCAACGTTTACAGACACTACGATTCCCTATTGTTCTAAAAGTTCCATTTCACACAAACTCCCAGCATATTATTCCATGATAACCTTGTTTGTGCCTCAAATGGATTGTATGGTTCTCGAAGACATGTAGTTCCAATAAGACGATGTCACTTGCCACACATCACATGAAACAATGGTATTATTATTATTGCACGAAACCTTTCTTGGGCGTGTTATCTCCCGTTTGGACAGCCGGAATTGGTCATCTAGATCATGCGATTTAACGTCTTTGAACTTTTTTCTCTCGGTTTTTTTTTAAGTCAAAAGTTTATGTCGTCAAATCCACGACCACCCAAGCTTTGAAGGAGGAGATTAGATGCTGTATCACTGAAATATAGCCACAGTTATGCCAAAGCGTGATTGAAAATTTCGTCAACAGAACAAATGTGCTGGCAAAGCGAAGATTGTTGTTCCATACATAATTCCCACATGTCTAAGTCTATAATTAAATTAAAAAAAAACTCTGTTTTATTTAAAACTTTAGTTTTCCGCTCTTGTTGGGACATCTTTATTGTTTTAAGCAAAGAAGTATTAAAAAAAAAACCAACACAGTTAGTAGAATATGAAACCCATCAAGTCGACTCCGCGCCGTGGATAAAGGGTTTCGTTCAAGATCTTGGTTTCAATAATTAACTTGATTTCTATAATAATTAGATACATCATAATTAAAATACGTGAAGTGAAACTTGTATAATCTAGTATATCTAACAGAATTATCATTTTATTGTTCCCATTAAGTTAATTTTTACTTTAATTTTAATACTTGAGAAAATAAAACAATTAGTACGACATAACAAGCATGCTACCGAGTTACTCGTTATGAGAATTTGCACTCAAGAATTTTTACATCTTATTTGTTTTTCTTTAATTATAATACAATTATAGCGAATAGAAATTAAAAAATGAGAAGGGATTTCCATTGTTGGCTATATCTTTCCATTTGGTGTGCTGCCTTTTAAAGAGGATTTTGTAGAGGAGCGATCGCTATCACAAAATTTCCTTTTAGAGCTTGGGCGTATTCGATCGTCACATAACTTTTTTTTCCTTAACATATAGGTATAACTAGAAAAATGTAATTCAATCAACATTCCCCGCTTGCTGCTCAATTTCGCTGTGATTGATAGTGTCTAGGCGCATGATAATACGCCGATATGTCCGTCGATGTGGATAAAACGATGGGGTGTAAACTTTCGTTTGACGCGAACAGCAAAGACATCAGTTGGCGTATATACGGACGATTCACCCCGATGCCGATGGTATCCGTACACCGTCGGTCAACGCAGTCCGAATACAACACGGTCAGTTTCTGGGTACGTCTAGCGGTCGCCCCGATATCTGTAATATGCGTGTTATCCTAATGGAAGTTGATAGAGTCGTCATGACGGCATTAGTGTATTAGGGTGCAACGACATCTGCCCCGTCTACGGGTCTGTGGTCTAGACCCAATTACCAGGACTATCGACAATGTTTTTCCATTAGCCACCAAAGAAACAATAAAAACTCCTTTCCATCACTTTCCCTTTAACGCTGACTTTCAGTATATAATATGCTTTATAGGTGCTGGTACTTAAAATAATTTGTTGTTTATGTCTTTAGTTAATGTTTTTAATTTGAAATCGGTTCCCTGGGTACTTCTATAATTTTTGCCATATATATACATTTAATTAATTGATTTAATGCCTTGATGAACATGAAATCTACGCACTTTAACTCTATTCAAAAGGAACACTTAATTGGTGTTGTTTAAATAGCTTTGTTTAAATGGTTTTGCGATCTTATTTATTGTATGGGTTCAATTTATAAATAACTCGGATTGATTATACTAATAATATGATCTTCTAATATGTTTGGCAAAAATCTTGACCTTATTAATAAATTCAGAGTAGAATTAGAACCTTAATCATAGAATGCTGTTCCTGGTGTTTGGAAAATTATTTTCCGGATTTAGGAATATTTGAAACCTTATTACCTTGCTGAAATAAAAATGAGCACATAAGAAGCTTGTTAAAGAATCAAATATCATTGTGTAAAATTATGTTCACAATTTGATGGAAATAACTTGACATGACATATTTTGGGCTTACAGGACGATATTATCATTAGAGCAACGCAAACTGCGTTGAAAGCCAGTGGCGGACGCATAAAAGTTTACACAAAATAAACACGGCCGGGACAATTCGGTATAAGCGTCAGTATAACTGCGACTGGAAAGCCGATCTGTTGTGTATGCATCTACGCTGTCGTATACAATATCGTAGTTCTACGTTTGTTTTGAAAATGTTTCCTACGTCGCCAAAACGACCAAAGTTGGACACAATAAGAGAATTTATTGCAGGAATGCCTGATTTAAAGTGTGATGGCGCTAAAATTCAATGTGTAGTGTGTAAAATAGATTTAATGTGTTGGTCGAAAAGTGATTGTTTACGGCACGTAAATAGTGCAGGGCATATTTCAAAAAAAAATTCCACACGAGATTATGACAAATTTAAATTTAATTTATGTGTTTATTCCATGTAATTTACCATTTCATTTACTAAGGAAAAAAGCATACGTCTCGTTGAGGAACATGGTTAGAGGCTGCATTTTATTATCTTAAATATTTTGAGAATATAAAGAACGTGATTTTAGAATTCGACCCAAAGGAAGCTGCGGCTGTCAAGGTAAGCCGCTTGAAATTTCAGGATAGTCAAGTTAAAACAGATTTGGAAATTATTCGGAACAATTACGCGGAACTAGCGGATGCGATAGAAAAAAATTCGGTGTCGTTAGTGGAATTTTTGTAAATAGTGCAACATGTTCACGCACAGCTATGCGCGATAGAAGACGCAAGAAATGTTTGTGTTTTAGAAAGGTTTGAAAGTGTTTAAGATAAAGACTCTGATTTTGCCACATTAAGACAAATTTGTGAAGGTGCGTCAGTTTGCGTTGCTCTACTAGAGCAACGCAACTGCGCTGAAAGCCAGTGGCGGACGCATAAAAGTTTACACAAAATAAATTAAATGTGATACGTGCTCAAACACTTACCGTTTTAAGAGTCCTCCGTGAAATCACAAAGTGGATAATGTCTATTTAATATTTGTAACATTAGATATGTTTCCAAAGTTGTTTCGGCAAAGTGAGTGCGGCGTGAAGAAAAAGTGTTTTTGTATGCCGAAAACGAACGTTCTACATCTAGTGACGTTATATTTGCATAAATAAAATAATCTTTCAAATAACTTAACGGTTCTGTTAACGCACCTTCACAAATTTGTCTTAATGTGGCAAAATCAGAGTCTTTATCTAAAACACTTTCAAACCTTTCTAAAACACAAACATTTCTTGCGTATTCTATTGCGCATAGTTGTGCGTGAACATGTTGCACTATTTGCAAAGATTCCACTAACGACACCGAAGAATTTTGTAGTTTTTCTATCGCATCCGCTAGTTCCGCGTAATTGTTCCGAATAATTTCCAAATCTGTTTTAACTTGACTATCCTGAAATTTCAAGCGGCTTACCTTGACAGCCGCAGCTTCCTTTGGGTCGAATTCTAAAATCACGTTCTTTATATTCTCAAAATATTTAAGATAATAAAATGCAGCCTCTAACCATGTTCCTCAAGGAGTAAGAATAGGTTGTGCTGGTTCAGGAATACCGGGGCATAGTCTATGAAATTCCCGAATACGGTTTGGGGATTTTACAAACACAGCTTTTGTATGTGCTATTAGAGCGTCTACCTCGGAATAACATTTTCTGATACTATCTGCTACGAGACTGAGACTATGAATTTTACATGTAATATGCAACAAGTTAGCACAATGTTTTTAAGAGATCGACCTACAGCAAGCATGTTTGCGGCACCATCACTCATAAACATCAACAGTTGATTTGTTGAAAGTTCAAACTTTTCCAATGTATTTAACACCAACATTTAAATTATTTCGGCAGTGCATTGTTGTATTCGTCTGGAAGCTAGTAAAATTGCGGGTGACGGTCGATGTGGTTCCATTGTGCGTACCGTTACATTAACCACAGAATGTTTTTTACGATCTGTTGTTTCGTCCACACATAACCACAGTTTTTTATCTTGCAACTCCGATTTAATTCTTTTCTCGACATGCTCACGAGAAGACGGCACAATTCTCTGTAATGTTCTGTCACTTGGTAACTTAAGGTCCGAATATTCGTTGCAAAACGAGACGTATGCTTTCTTCCTTAGTAAATGAAATGGTAAATTACATGCAATAAACACATAAATTAAATTTAAATTTGTCATAATCTCGTGTGGAATTTTTTTTTGAAACATGCCCTACACTATTTACGTGCCGTAGACAATCACTTTTCGACCAACACATTAAATCTATTTTACACACAACACATTGAATTTTATCGCCATCACACTTTAAATCAGGCATTTCTGCAATAAATTCTCTTATTGTGTCCAACTTTGGTCGTTTTCGCGACGTAGGAAACATTTTCAAAACAAACGTAGAACTACGATATAGTATACGACAGCGTAGATACATGCACAACAGATCGGCTTTCGAGTCGCAGTTATACTGACGCTTATACCGAATTGTCCCGGCCGTGTTTATTTTGTGTAAACTTTTATGCGTCAATCACTGGCTTTCAGCGCAGTTTGCGTTGCTCTATTGATCACGCATCAAAGTATCTCTAAAATCATTTAAACATCTTCCGTTTGAGTTAACAAGTTTTTCAATTAAAAAAAATGTATTATTCTGTATTTTTATTATTATTTCATAATTTAGTTTATGCTTGCATCTTATATCTATTTATCAACGGCTATCTTAATCAAATGCTGCTGAGTAATATTTCATTTTACTTTAATTAACTTTAATAAAGACAACAAATTAAAAATTAAGATTTTAGACTAAAATTGAATAATATTACATAACTAAAACGCGTATTTTATAAGCGTTAAAATTCCCTGTCTTTATAAAATTGTATGATGTATCAATTCCAGCAGCAACCAATATCCTTGAAACGAAGGTATGCTGATATAAGGAAACCTATGCTAGCTACTACTTACTCATTTTTTTTTTTGCTCTTCACCGTGTGTTCTTCTAAACGTTGTAGAACGCGTGAAATATAGCAGACACATGGGCGTATAATTGATGATGGCAATTTTTCATGACCCCCGGTGACATCTGTCTGTGATGCTGATGCGACCTGGTAAGGGCACACGTTCTAATAGACCATTAAAAGAAACACTCCGTGTACGAAAACCAAGAAATAGCATGTATAAAAAATTCCTACGACCCATAGAAATAAATGCGAGTTACAAAATAAGAGGACCGTCACAAATTTGTGCAGGAAATCTACTACGATGATGATTTAAACCGGTAAAATAGGGAATTTTTAATAGTTACTAAAAATAGTAAATTTTTTTCCCCGGCATGAATACATTTAACCGTTTATCTGATGTGAATATGTATCATCATAGTTTGTAGGTGTCTTGCTAGAGCACGCCTATAAACAAGTCGGTTTTGTCTAAAAATAAGGCGGCTAGCGTTCACGGCAATTAAGATAAAATTACCGTCATAATTATCGAAGTTTGACAAACTTTTTAATCCTTCTAGCTTTCCGGACGTAGCCTTTTTGTTAGAGAAATATTTAATTTAGGTTTGCCTGCAGGCGAAATGCTCATACAAAAGCTGCAAGATTTATATCCGGATTCCTAGTGTTTTACTAATTGCGTATTATGTTCTGATAAATGCGGTCTCCTGGGATTAATTTTTAAATTATTATAGCGACAGAAATATATTGTTGTAGTTAGATAGGAATTTCAGTAGAAGGAATGTGTAAATTATATAATTTCGCTTCAGAGCTTGAGTAAATAATGGTATTGCATATATTAATAATATAATAATCATTTCTCGTGTAGAATTTATATGAATTGGAATCTCTAATTAACATTCTGTTATTTTAAATCACTTCCTCATATTCATAGAAATGTACACTTGGTTGAAGAATATTAATATATTCGATTTCTAATACTCAATTAGGATTTACGCATGTATGCACACAGAAAAATAGTTTCTTACACCAAGAAAATAGATTTTCCTCCAAGTAAATCATTTAGTTTTAAGTTAAGAAAATATTCAGGGATGAAACAATTTTCCAGATCTCACAAAGTTCTACTGAGAAATTAGGCGACCGATCTCGTGTTTAGAAAAGACATCATCAGGCCAACTACTAGGGTATCTAATAAAAGAAAAATTACAAAAATGGAAAAAAAAACTAAAATTAATAATTAAAATTAGGAGCAAGTGAATGAACTAATGAAACCGTTTTTTTATAGGTTGCAGTATAATTAATTTCTTTAATAATGTAATTAAATAGGGATTATTTTCATGTAGTTTAATAATAAATGTGTTAATATATAATTTTATTCAATATTTAAGCTAATAATACCCATTTCAAGAATTCTTAGCAAAAATGCTTTATTTTAAGAAAATGAAACTATTGATTTATGAATAGAGTAAGAAGATAAGAATTGTAAAAAATTGATGGCATTAGATATGTTTTAATAGTTGTGTCGTGGAACCATGTTCGCAGTGGTGAAAAAATGTGATTATATTTGAAGAAAGATCGTTCGACATCTACCGATATGATTAAAATAATCTTTGAACTCAAATTTGTTGTAATGTTATAAAATTGGAATCTTTCTCTAACACACTCTCCAACTTTTTTAAAACGCGAATATCTTTTGCCTCATCTATAGTGCGTAGCAGAGTATATACTTCGTCCACTATTTGCAGTGACTTCACTAACGACAACGCTCTATTTTGTAATTGTTCCAGTGGGTCATGTAAGCATTTATAGTAGCTATGAATACTTTGTAAATCTGTTTCAACAGAAGTATCTTGAAATTTTGATTGGCTCTCCTTAATAGCTGCAGCTTCGGCAGGATTGAATTGTAGAATAACAGTTTTCACTTTTTCGAAATGTTCAGCATAATAAAAAGCTGCCTGCAACCAAGTTCCCCAACGTGTAAGAATCGGCTGTGGTGGTTCGCAAATACCGGGACACTGTGCGTGAAATGTTCGAAGAGGTTTTGGAGATTTGAGAAACACTTTTTTGTACTTGATTTTAATGCATCTACCTCGGAACAACATTGTCTAATAATTTGTGCCACATGATGTAAAGCGTGCACTTTACAAATTACATGTAAACAGTCGCAACCCTGTTCAAGAAGAGAACGGCCTACCGCACGCATCGTCGCTGCACCATCGCTCATAAACATCAACACTTGATGTGTTGAGACCTGAAAGTTTTTTAACGTAATAAGTATCACAGTCGTAATTGCTGCACTAGTACACCCTTGTAATCTTTTCCTGGCTAGTAACAGTGGAAATGTCGGTTTATGTTGATCCAGTACACGAACTATAGCATGTATAATAGAATTTTTTTTACAATCTGTTGTCTCGTCAACACACAACCAAAGTAACTGATTTTTAATGTAGATGATTTTATTTTCCACCACTTTGCGTACAAATGAAACATGCTTACGTGCTCTTGCCGTACTTGGCAACTTCAACTCCGGGTTGTATTTGTTCCATAAGTTCTTAAACGATTTCTTATCCAGTATGTTAACTGGCAAATTACATCATCATGACAAGCAAATGGAAAATAAAGTAATTTCTATTTGACGCGCCGTTTTTTTCTATTTCTGTGTTTTGCATTATTTACATGTTTCCTACAGTCGTTCTTTTGCCAACATATCAAAGTTTTCTCGCACACTTTACAAACTATTTTAGCACCGTCGTACAACAAATCTGGAAACTCACAGATAAAGTTTTTTACTTTATCAGCAAAGGGTCGTTCTTTAGCCTTGCGCACACTGGACATTTTTAATTAAAAAGTTTCTTAAATAACTAGCATTCCGCTCGCCTGATTTAATTCACACGCACGCGCCGCGTTAGTGATGATGAATGTGTACGAATTTGAACTGCTTTGCCACCCGACAGATGTTTACGCATCGCATCAGACAGGCGCGCGCCGAGTTCCGTTGGCTGCTCCAGCTGTTACGGCTATGCTGGGACGACACGATTATCTTATCTTATTTATGAACAATACTTAAACGCTTTCTGGAATTAAGAAAACTACTTACTACCCTTAAGAAAAGATTGTTTTGTGTTATAATGGCCATTTACTTATACTAAGAATCGCTTCCTTCAAATTTTCTGCAAGATTTTCTTGAATTAAGTTACCAAATGTCTTAAACAAAGAAATACAATTATGTTATTAGAAGTATATACCTCTTTTAGGCGGAGAAAGATACGCTAAGAAAATATTTCTTTTGATTTGAAACAGTTATTGTATTGCGGATAATTGAGACGGCAATCGTCTTGAATTAAGGCGGACAGCTTTGTTATAAGTAAACGTTTCTCTACGTGTGTATTATTTTGAAACTTACATTCAGATAGAAGATCTAAGTTCTAATGTTTCACTTAGAACTAGCTTATGCTCAAAATATATCTTTGAAAGATAGCAATGCTATTGGAATGAAATATAATTGAAATACTTGTGCGAAGTAATTTAATATTGTTACAGGAAGTATTCAATATATTCATTTTAAAGTTGCGGTAATTTTAGTCCTTACTTATTTGAAATTTGTGCGCCTATATTTGAAAGCTGCAGTCTAATTCCAGTGTAGGTCTTTGCATAAATAATTTGCAACATATCTGATTTGATTAGTCTAACCAAACCATTTTGGATGAGATGGTGAACCATTTAACAGATTTTCTTTGTTAGAATTTAGAACTAAAAATGCAGTACTTCAACGCGGAGGTTTTTCTTAAATCACTATAATAAATTCTTTATGTATAATGGGGTATTTAAGGCACGCTTATACACAACCATTTTAATGATGTCATCCTTATATTAAGCAATGCTTTTCAAAAACACGCACCTGGTTAAAAAATTAAGCTTCACATTCTTCACATCTGCTGCATCATGAAGGTATAGAATCTTCTTCGGGTTTGGCAGTGCGTCATTTGGGATGATCAACGTTTGGTTATCCATTTTACCATCCCAAACAATAACACTGATTACTAGAAGCAACATACGAGAATGGTATGACAAGAGGGCTATTGAAAGCGAGCAAGATTATGTATTTGTGGAATCATGGAAAAATAACAATACCAGTCAGTGATTCGATTCCTTTTTTTGGATGGGAAAACGTGTGCCGAAATCAAAAAGAAGTTAGATGCAGTTTATAGGGACCATGCACCTTCGATGACTATTATCAGATACTGGTTTAGTGAATTTAAGCGTGGCCGAACGTCTTTAATGAGGAGCGGCCAGGTCGTGCCAATGAGGTAGCTACGGACGATATGATCAATAAAATTCGTAATATCGTGTTAGCAACACGTCGGGTAAAGATTAGAGAGATTGCTAATATGGTAGACATCTCAATTGAACATGCGCAAAACATCTTTTACTAAAAATTTTGTGTGAGAAAAATATCGGCGAGATGGGTGCCGATGATCAAAAACGGAATCGTGTGATAACTTCAATGCAATGTTTGGACATGTTTAAGCACAAAACGAGTGGTTGTAAATGAAATGTGGATGCATCATTACACACCAGAAACCAAAGGTGAGTCGGCAAAATGAGATTTCCCGGCGAACGTGCACCAAAGAAGGCGAAGACAATTCCATCAGCCGGAAAAGCTATAGCAATAGGGATTCGCAAGGCATAATATGCTGGTTTATTAAAACGATTTCACGCTGAACTAAATGAAAAAGGCCCCACCTAGGAAAGAAAAAAAATCTCTACTGTGATCCTAACGCCCTGGCCCACTCTTCGGCAATTGCCTGAGCGAAACTGGTCCAGATACGGTACGGTACAGGTATTTAATCATACCATCCTCGCATGGCAAAATCTTGAAGGCCCTGCGAAATTTTAAAAACACGATTCTTTCAAGAATATCATTCCAGTGAGCTCTTGCAATATTTGCCTTGAATTTTCGGTATTATTGTTCCACCTGTCGCCTTTACCGGCGTAAACACTCTCTCATTGATTGAACTTTCACAACTGCGTCAATGAATTATTTCCACCAATAATGCATGCATTCTCGCAAATTGTTGTAATTCTTTCTTACTTACACGCTTTTCTGGACACGTACCATAATATAATAAAATAAGTGACATTTTATTAGAATACAACGTAGCAAAACCCAACGCGTAACCGCAATTAAACGCTATAATTGAATAAAACCGCTGGTAATTGACTTAATTTGTAATTGATCGTAAATCACCAGCGCTATTGAAACAGGTCTGCTAAGCAAAAGAGAAAAAAAGAACAGAATTGGGGATATATGGTGTTAATATTACTTTTACTTATATTTAGAAAATGTAGAAATCTCATGTGTGTCTGAATATTAATTCCAGACAGAAATTGTTCTATTTATTTGATTGACAGATCCAACACTTTCATAATAAACAAATGAATTTCATTCAATTTGAGCGTTTTTGAACTAGTAAGAAGTACATTAAATTGAGATCGCCTTATTTTCAATGAAATCTTATATCGATATGAATTTTAATATGTTTATTCAATTTTTTTAAGAATATAAATTTGACAACGTAAATTATTAAAATGCCAACATTTAAATAACGGGAACAAGTTATTTAAATTCTAAAATTTAATATTTAAATATTCTACAACCAATAATTCAAAATAGTGTCTAATCGTGTAAAACAAAGGAATGATTGAACGTATGCCCGATTTAGGTACTAGGATATGTTCATCTACCTTATTTGGTATACATTGGTGTCAGGAATAATTATCACTGGTTAACAAGGTTTTTGTCCCAAGTATAAAAATGTCTGTTTCCTATGTATTTTTGCACGCTGAATTCAGTTCCAGTATATCCACGTAGCAAAATACTGTGTGCTTTACAATAAAATGCCGATAAATATGCCGGTGATATTTAGGCATTTGAAATAAAATGTTATACAATATTGCGCAATTCTAAGTAATCTTACGTCATTCGGAACAGGCAGAACAGGTCTCGACAAGCTGGTCGGGAGCACTATAAGATCCTTGGCCGGGAGCGCAGTTGTAGTAAACTGACCGGCTAGAGGACATTGCAGCTCCACATTTGCCTTGTTCTAACCCTTGAGAAAGTGTGCTGTTGCATTTAAAGTGATGTGTTGATACCCCAAGTGCCACTGAAATGCTGAGAAATTGTAAAAATAATCTAAATTCGTTCTGCTACATCTGCAGCGAGTTGACTTTTAAAACCCAGAAACGTTCGTTTACACAGTTAGTTAGAAAATGTTATGAATTTTATTTTGGTTGTAAAGTAGGCGACCAGGATAAAAGTTGGGCCCCCCATATTTGCTGTGCCACATGTGTTCGGCTTCTCACAGCATGGGCAAAAGGTTCACGTCATATGCCTCTTGCAGTTCCTATGGTATGGAGAGAACCTAAAGAACACGTTTCGGACTGCTACCTCTGCCTGACAAATATAACTGGTATTACATCAAAATCTAAACACACAAGCTACCTGTAACAGCACCTGCAGAAAACATGACTTTGAGTGATGATGAGTCTAGTGATGAGAAAGCACATCAAGTAACAGAAGAAAATTTGAATTTGGATCCCATATTTGAATCAGGATGTTCTTCAAATGAACCACATTTGCTGACTCAAGGAGACCTTAGTGACTTCGTCCGCGATTTGGGATCCAGATTGAAGGGCTAGAATCTACTTCAGAGTGACACAAAAATTTCGTTTTATCGTAGCCAAATTCAATGATTACTTTTCCCTTGAAAATGACCTGGTGTTCTTCAATGATATTGTCTCGGATATGAGTACACTTGGCCATGAATATCACACTGATGAATGGCGTTTGTTCATTGATTCATCCAAAGCTAGCTTAAAAGCCGTTTTACTTTACAATGGAAACAAGTTGCCCTCAATTCCTCTGGCCCACTCAGGCAACACGAAGGAAACATACGACAACATGAAAATTCTTTTAGAAAAAAATCAAATACGATGAATTTAAGTGGAATATCTGCGGCGATCTAAACGTTGGGCGCTATTACTCGGATTGCAACTCGGCTACGCGAAGTACTGTTGTTTCCTGTGTGAGTGGGACAGTCGAGACAAGAAAAACCATTATGTAAAGAAAGTGTGGCCGACACGAACATCATTGACTCCAGGAGTTAAGAATGTCATCAACCTCCCTCTTGGCGATCCTTAGAAAATTTATCTGCCCCTTCTACATATAAAACTAGGACTTATGAAAAATATCGTCAAAGCAGTGGACAAAAACGGTCGCGGATTCGCGTATTTGAGGAATAAGTTCCGCAGAATCAGTGATGCTAAAGTAAAGGAGGGTATATTTGTAGAACTCCAGATCAGGGACTTGTTTCGAAACGAAAAGTTCGATATAGAGCTGAACAAAAATGAAAAATTCGCCTGGCTGTCATTTAAGAATATTTGTGAGAACTTTTTAGGCAATCACAAATCCGAAGACTACAAGAACATTGTAAAAGACCTCTTGACTTCGTACGAAACATTGGGGCGCAATATGAGTCTAAAAATTCATTTTTTAGGCTCACA
The DNA here is from genome assembly GCA_029619315.2 of Dynastes maya. Taxonomy (NCBI): domain Eukaryota; kingdom Metazoa; phylum Arthropoda; class Insecta; order Coleoptera; family Scarabaeidae; genus Dynastes; species Dynastes maya. Next base: position 455,904 of record JAROYE020000026.1, read on the forward strand.
TTTAGATTTCTTCCCGGACAATCTTGGTGTTGTCAGTGACGAACATGGGGAAAGATTTCACCAAGATATTTTGGACATCGAAAAGCGCTACCAAGGCAAGTGGAGCCCCTCTATGCTGGCAGACTATTGCTGGACACGGATGAGAGATGTTCCTGACGCTAAACATAGCAGAAAATCATACATTTGTACATTTTAGAAACATTTTCTCTTGTTTTATAAATAAACACATTATACACGTTGTTCTACTATTTATTGCGCTGTCACTTAGAAACCCTGCCTAATAGAATATTTCTGAAAAAAGATTTGAATTCAGCATAAAAAATGCTGCAAAGTTCACATATACTAATTTGCGGGACAAGAAAAAGTTTAAAATTTGTTAACCAGTGTTATTAGTGCGCATGTAAAAATACACAAAAATATTAACTCAGATATATTTTCCCCCAGAATCCTTGCTTTCGTACAAAGTTTTTAGTATAATGTAATGCAAAAATCCTGATTCGTAGTATAAATATGTATATAACGCCTATAGTGTTTTTAACAAAAAAAAAATTGTCTGAAACTTATTAAATAATTATCCATAATATTATTCAAATTTTATTTTAAGCAAAAATCATATATAATTCGATAAACCATATACCAATATTAGCATATATATGACATAAATAAGGTGACTACATTTATTTACAAATTCATTTTACTGTTTTATGCTACAAAATTAACTTGAACATTAATTAAATTTGTTCAATACAGTTATATCAATTTGTTTCGCCTAATCAATGAACATAACATTGTTTATAATTAGTATTTAAAATTACTACAAAAACAGGTTGTTGAATTTATACATAAGTTAAAAAATAGAGTATACCATTTTGTTTTATGAGTACATCTTCGTTGTAAATCGAGTTATTTCAAGTTCAATTTCACTAGAAAATACTCAAAACAGTTACGGAGCAAGATCTTTGCTTAGATTTCTTGTGGTCCTACATATTTCCGAAAAAAAAATTCTTAAAAAAAATGCCAAAATTATTGCTTGAGGAACTGGGGTAAGTGTAAATATGGAATACACTGGAAATTTGCTACACAACACTTATTAATTGATAAAACCTACAGATATTATGATCGCAATAACATAATTATTTGCATGTCACATCCTTCTTTCTTCTTCAATGTACTCCTTTTTTTTTTTACAAATTCGACATTGACAGAAAAAGGAAAGCTTTCATAGAAAACATATGTGAAAAAAGCGGGTGTGCAAATATAGAACATCAGTATTCCATATTCCCAACAACCCAGATTGTAAACATTTTAGATTAGATTTCGTTACGTATTAAAAAATAATAAATGGCAGTAGTATTTTTGTAAAACCCATTTCACGTGCTAGTCAATAGTAGCAGACACTTAAATAACAACAAGCTACGAACACAAGTAATTAAATGGTGGAAATGCTGCATTTGTTCATGGGTCACTGTAACCTTAATAGTAGGTCTAGGCTAAAAGTTCACGACTCGTTTGATAGATGTAACGACATATATTATTGAGAAACCTTGGTATTCCATATTACCAACATATTCCACATTTGCATCTTTTACTCTACTTATTCTCAGTTCCAATTAATGCAGACTATACCCGCATTAACTGATTTTCAAAGCAAACTTTTTGTTATTGGAAACTGCTAACTATAGTAACACATCAAAAACAGCAACCACAAAACGTTAATGTTAATATTGATATTTCAAATGAAAATAATACCAATCTCAATATTTAAAATGAAATTTACATTATTTGCTATTATCTACCCTTGCAAACCTAATTTTATTTTAAGAAAGAGTAAGGAACGTATTTTTAATAGGGCAAGCTTATTTGAAAGCCAAAAGCATTATTCAGATAAAAATAATTTGTCAAATTTGAAAGAGATCTCGTTTTGTTAAAAGCCTGTGTAGGTATTTTTGAACTGTTCGGTTTTAGCATCACTTATTTAAAACCAATTATATTACAAGTGCAAATGTAATACCGTATTTCAATGCTATAAATTCGTTAATTCAAATGTAAGTACAAAAATTTGCAACTTCCCAGTATTTATATGAAACATAGAATTTCTTATACATACGAAGCAAAAAATTGCGCGTAGAACTTAACACTAAAAGTGGTTTACGTTATAAGTCCATGTAAGTTTCACACTTTGAATTTCTTTAAGATTTGCGATATGGTAAAACGTACACTTGTTACACTTAACGATGTAAAATATTAGATACTGATTATTAAGGTTCGACAAACGCGCACTGCGGCAGAGCCGCCGAGAGGAGTTTAGGTCGATGCGAAGCCAATGGAGAGTTTAGTAATTCGATAGACGTGGAAGTGAACTGTCGTTCGATAATTATCGGTTTATCGGTGCGCGTTTTTTAAAATATGGATCGTCGTAAGCGAGGTTTACCTTTAGCATTGCACGTGAATAAATATATTAGCCGTTTCCCTAGGTTGGAATATACAGGTACTCATCAGTGCAAAATTTGCAATATACGGTTGATAGGTCGCGATACATTTCACTGTAGAAGACATATTAAAAGTAAACGTCATGTACTGAATTTAAGCAACAATATTCCGTGCTGGGAATTTCTGCATGATTTTATTTTTATGCTAAGCGTGTGCAACATCCCACAACACCTAATAGACAATGAACACTTTCGTCTTTTTTGGAATAATTGTGTTCCCTCGTGGAAACTACCAACCAGTAGGCAATTGCGATACAATTTACCACATTTACAGGGTACAATAAAAAACTGTATAGTAGGCGAGTTGAAAAATAAGAAAATTTGAGTAATGGTGGATGAAACAACTGATGCACAGAAACACGCGTGATTCATGTTGCAGCGTGTCGTTTAAAACGTAATGATCCAGCAGCTTCCTTGTTATTAATCAGTAAAAGGATTGAAAAAAGTGATGCTGAAACCGTTGTGAAGATAATAAAAGATTCGTTAAGAGAATTTTGTATCATAGGAGCCCAAGTCACAACGTTAGTTACTGATGGAGCTGCAAAATTGCTGAAAGTTAGTAGGATGTTGAAAATATGCTTTCCGACTCTTCTTCACATAACATGTCTCATACATGCGTATCATCTCGTTACAGAAACCATTCGAAAGTAGTATCCGATGGTGAATAATTTAATAGCATCTACCAAAAAGGTGACAACAAGTTTTAAGCTCGTTGAAATCGAATCGCACATCAACCTAGTTCCAAGATGACTTCATAAGCATATGTGCTAACAAATCTCCCTTTACCGCCTACGGTGAAGTCGTGCGTAACTCACATAGGTATAGGTAGAGTTGCTCAATTTGCGCCAACAGGCAGTGGCGAGCGCATAAAAGTTTACACAAAATAAATGGTCAGAAATAAAATATAATACGTGCTCAAACACTTACCGTCTTAAGAGTCTTCCGTGAAATCACTAAGTGAATAATGTCTGTTAAATATCTGCAACATTAGTTATGTTTCCACAGTTGTTTCGGCAAACCGAGTGCGGCGTGAGGAAAAAGTGTGTTTACATGCAGAAAACGAACGTTCTACATCTGGTGTTATATTTGCGTAATTAAAATAATCTTTGGAACAACTTAACGGTTCTGTTGACGCACCTTCACAAATTTGTCTTAATGTGCCAAAATCAGAATCTTTCTCTAAAACACTTTCAAACCTTTCTAGAACACAAACATTTTTTGCGTCTTCTACCGCGGATAGCTGTGCGTGAACATGTTGCACTATTTGCAGAGATTTCACTAACGACACCGAAGGATTTTGTAATTTTTCTATTGCCTCCACTAGTCCCAAGTAATTGTCCTGAATAGTTTTTAAATCCTGACTATCTTGAAATTTCGACTGGCTTTCGTTGACAGCCGCAGGTTCCTTTGAATCGAATTACAAAACCACGTTCTTAATATTCTCAAAATATTTATGATAATAAAACGCGGCCTGTAACCATGTTCCCCAAGGTGTAAGAATAGGTTCTGGTGGCTCAGGCATATGGGGGCACAGTCTGTGAAATTTGCGAATACGTTTGGGAATTTGACAAACACTGCTTTTTTATGCGCTATTAAAGCGTCTACCTCAGGATAACATTTTCTAATACTATCTGCCACGTGATTGAAAGCATGAATTTTGTACTCTACGTAACATATACCAAGTGGGCCAAAAACTGGCAAACAATAATTAAACTGCGACGATACTAAAGACTCACATAGCTTGGTTTTTATTTTATACGATAAATAATGACGGTGGAGATATATTAATTTTAGAGAATAATAAGCATTTTTATCATATTTTAATACTTGAGTATTAAATCTAAAATTACAATCAATTACAAGACCCATTTTCTTAGTCTCGTTAACCACGGAAAACAGAATACCGATAATGGAAAACTTTAGAGTACTCATAGTCATCAACAACTATAAGTATTGATGTCTCTTCTCGCCTCTTCCTAATTAATTTCACATTGCCTTAGTATGCTGCAATGTTTTTCGCATCTTTTGAAGTCCTGAAATATAGAATAAATATACTGTCTAAAGCTGCAGTCACTCATATGACAAATAATGCCAATAAAATGTCAACAATTTATAGGAGGATCAGTTCTGATATTTTTCAGTTTTATATTTTCGACTTTAAGTATTTTTTTGGGTTAAGTTCGTATTTGCTTGTTTAATTTTGCATTGCTTTCTTTTAATCTGCTTTATTTTTACTTCACTTTGCTAGGGTATTTTAAGTTTCTCTTGGGATTCAGATTGGGATAATCAACTCAATGTACCACACCCACATTCCATTAAGGTTGCACAAAACAGTAAGACTTAGGATTTGGCTCATTGTTCTGCATAAAAAAAAATACCTAAATTAATTTATTTCACCAGGCAGTATTATATGGTTATTAACGTTAGACTATTGAATCCGAAAGTTAAGGTGGGCATGAATATTCCAAGTATACAATTCCGCTTTTGACAAAAAGACATAATAGAGTTGCATCTAACAACAGAATATTGCGCATCTAGTTTATTTGGTATTCATATGTTATTCTAAGATTCATGGGTATAGCGTTAATTTTTAAATTAAGACCTCGAAGCATCTTCAGCATTCTATAGATTTTACAACTGTATCTTTAGCATTATGCTATGCTTATAAGCTCAGAAATTTGAAAATAACATCTGCGTCCACTCTCCACATCAAATTTTGGTGCCCAACCATATAGATTTCTGATCCATATTATCGTCATATCATACTCGTCTATATAAAACACCTTCCAATCGTTAATAAATAAATAAATAACAATAAAAAAGACCATCTTATCGGTCCGGTGTTATGATGCATGTTTAAAAAGGCGAACCCGATAATCCCGTCCATGTTCTTGAGATATGATTGATTTATCGACGGCCGTATTGCCGCTAAATTAAGACCTGCTATTAGAGAGAGGTAATGTTGACGCTCTCTCCTCCAAGAGGTTGCTGTTTTCGACGTGAAGATGCACTCTTTGATGCCGGTTTATTTTCGTGCCGGCCGTTGGTCGATGGAATTCCGCCAGCGCAGTGGACTGACTCTCTCGCGGGCGAATTGTTTTTTATCTTTCCGCGCTACCGTCTTAATGGTCCCAATAAATAATCTGCTTGCCGCTCAGAGATATGATTAAATTGAATTATAAATCGGCAAGGAGTTTGCTCTCGGCATAGATTGTCTGATGTCGTGCAAAGTTAAAATAAACAGTAGGTAGAGGTAGTCGTGATGGTCTTTGAATTAAAATAGATATAAGAATCGTATCACGCGAGGAGTTTTTGCGGTTTGAAAATTCTGAAAAACTCTATTTTTAGCACTCCGTTACATTGAATGGCAGGCTCGAAATATTCTAAATCGGGATAGAATACCGTCAACGCATAAACAATTAGCTGTTTATATTTTCAACAGTATAGCCAACTGACGAACATTTGTGATCCGGGAATTAAATGTGAAGTGTAAGTTTACCATAAATTATTAAAAATTAAAACCAAAACTTTTTCATTTAGTCAAAGAATAAATGTCTCTTTTTCGTTAATTGCAAAGTTTTTGCTGCAAATGCTATAGCTTTTGTATTTACAGCTTTTAACTGATCGACTTCACCCCCAGCTCGGAGTAAAGTCGATTAGCTTTTAACCAAGAATATAAAAAAATTCTCATTCTACGGCCCTGATTCAGTGACCAATCAGCAGCCTAAACATCAACGAAGTTATACTTTTAATTGCATTGACAAATTTCTTACTAAATTAGTATTTTCTATAAATTTGATACTTTGTGAAAGTGTCGACATCTGAGCAATGGAATCCATATTTGTCCTCTTTATTTTTTATTTTTCCGATTCAGGCAATTGATTTTTAAATGCAGAAAAATAATAGAAAATTTCCTTATCGATTAAGATGTAATATTAACAAATTTCACAATAAAAACATTTCCTGATTCGAGAGAATTTTAGTAATGATTGGTGGAACCAACACTCTATAACCAAAAGTTGTTTTTATTAACCCTACATTGTCACTGAATATATATTTTCTGTGTTTAGTGTTACTGACTGTCATATAGAAATTGGTGTAAGGTATGACTTGTTTAAAGTTTATCAAAACATTATGTATTTACTTTTTTAATTAATCCATTGCCTTTATTTTTAGTATCTAGTATCACTTTATCAGTTCTTTTTCGTCCATCAGCTTCTAATATTAAAATACACGAACTTACAATAATATATATGGAAACTACCACAGACCACTCGCAACAACAATAAATGTGGATAAAATTGGCATATGGTATCTTATTTATGTATCTACCTTCGGAGTATTGAAGTCTTCCCTAGAATAACTGCTTATTATTGTTATTTTTACTAATTATAATGTAACATAAACCGTTCTTCTGGGACAAAATTCTAAAAGTACTGAAAAACAGAATAAAATAATTTTTTACTAAATCATAATGACTTCACCGCCACAATGATTGTTAAATCATTAATTATTTATAATTAATTATGTAAGAAATTCAAGGATTTTAATCGCAGCAGAAACCCGCGATAAGAAATTTGTGACACTTCCGTTCCACAGAGTATCGAAAGGTATTAGTAAAGTTTTTAAGGGACATGAGATTAGCATATGCTTCAGTCCGCGAATTACACTCAAAAGCTTTCTTGGCAATCCAAAAGATAAACCGGACATGAAAGAAAGGTCGGGAATTTACAAAATTGCAGGTGATGATTGTGATAAAGCCTATATTGGCCAAACGAAACGAACGGTAGGTACTAGATTCAATGAACACATCAGGTGTTACAGGTACGGGAAGATAAAAGCGTCAAGTGTAGCACAACACATAAAAGAAACCGGGCATAATATTAAATTAGAAAACCTGAAATTGATTAAAAACGTGATTTCACCGCTTGAACTGGACGCCTATGAGACTATTTACGTAAATAATGCAAACCTAATCAATAAAGAGAAGGGATCTTAACATTATTCCTGTCTTTCCCATTTATTACGGTGAGGCGGTCATTTGGTTTATGGTACGTACTACAATAACAAGAGATCTCGATCCTTCAGTATATTCCGCGTGTGTGTTTAGTCTTTAGTTTAGGGCTATAAGCGGAAAGAACACAAATTTAACGGATAGAAAGGACATAACCGTTGTTTCACTCTGTTTTTATTTTTATTAAGATGGGATGGCATGTCTTGGTGGTAACAAGACCTTTTCCGCCTATTTCTCCTTATTTTATCTTGAAGAATAGGGATAGAGCGGGTTTGTTAGGTACGCGGCTGAAGATGAAGACTCACGAGTCTTGGAAACGGCTGTTCCGAGTTAATTAATAATTTGTGTGGTGTGGAGTGCACCGAGACTATTGTTATTTGCCAATTATAAATATGTTTTATTTCCAGTCCTGTTCGCAGAGAAAGATTATTCCAGGGTAACATTGTTGAAGCTTTACGTCATTTCAATCTCAAGCGCGAGAGTGAAGAAAAGGAATCTCTATCACACACATACCTATAATTCTATTATATTCGACGATTTTGTGAACAATCTGTTGTAGGTTTTTGAAATAAGCTTTCAAGTAAAGTGGGATGACTTTTTCACAAACATATGGTACAATTATTCCTTGTATAAGGTCCAATAAAAAACTTTCAAATACTGCTATCGTTGCTGTTGCTTTCAAAATAATATTCTAAAAAATTACATTATCCTCTAAATGAAATTGGACTGACTTTTATAAGCTCAAATCCATTTTGTAAATTTACGGTTTCAAATTTAATTTGACAGTATTAAACTTCTCTACACAAATTTATTTGTCACATACATTTGTTATTTTCAAAAGAAGATTGCCAAAATATTTTCCTAAAACGAAAATCACTTTGGCTATTCCCTTCATGATACAGAGAAAAACAAAAGCAGGCTGCCATAGGCTATTTATACAATCGCGGTCAACATAGACTAAAGTGGTCGCGTTTCGGCCTACGCGATCTTCACCTCCACGAAGCATCTTCCAACTGTTGTCGGGTTCGCCGAGATCATCGGAATCAAATGGATACCATCAGCCATCGCGATAGTGACGTCACGGCGACCAGAGAGGGTTATTAGTCGCTTGTCTCCGCCCCTGTACGCTGTCCAAATCACACGCCCGCGGCCCCACTGGTTCCTACTCTACCTGTCCTTTATTAGGCCGTTGTCGACGTGATAATGAGGTCAAGTCGTGAATTAAAGCTTAGGTTTTGACAGTGTCGAAGCTTTTTCTTTAACACGTAGTCGCTTTTTATTAAAGTATACGCTACGTATTCAGGATAATTAATATCCCATCAAATGAACTAATTATTTTCTAGTTTTCGTTATCTTTAATTTTGGTGCCCTAAAATTATTATTTGGAATTATTTATTGAGCCTTAAGTGCAAATACTGGAAATTTTTTCAATTACCTAAGTTTTCAATTATTGAAACGGATAGAGGAAAATTGTTAATAGCATTAAAGAGGCACCATTTTGACTAATATTAAAATTAGAAAAATTATGACAACAAAAACGTTTGAAGCACTTAACAAGTTTATCTCAAAAAAACTAATTTCCCAATTATTCATCATGTTTTGCAAAATAAAGAAATTGATAGAATGCTGATTTTTCCTGGCTAATTGTATGTGGTAGAATTATAAAATGACTCAAATTCAGTAAACATGTTCCATCTCACTGTGTCACAATCTAAAGTATTAGGAGTACATAACAACAATCAACTTTTACATTGGGTAGTAATTCCCAAATTCATGTTTATTTTGAACCACCCCCAACATTTACAGTTAAATTGTAGAAAATATCGTCTCGATTTACATAGATCCACTACGTTTCCTGTACAAATTATTTTTACAGTTCTTCACTAGTATAACATTAACAATCAATATGTGTTGATTATTCTAACACAGTATTGTACATTATTAACAACCCTTACCTACTATCACTTGCTCGAAATCATAAAATTCTGTCAGAAAAAAACAATAAAAGTCAATAAAACAATAAATGTAAGATTGTCAGATTAATAAACTACATAGCTATAGCTGTGTATGTTAGAAGTTTAGATAAAATATGGAATTAAGAAAATCACAAATCCTTCTATTTTTCAAGAATCTACTTAATTTAATAAAATCTTTTTACAGTTTAGCCTTTAGCCCCCGTGTATGTAGTGTTTGTGTATAAATAAAATCCTTGATAGAATCCTGTTCCTTCCCTCTACGAATGTTCTATGTCCTTTTCGTTCAGTCTTTAGATGCAGTGTCCTCCTTCCTCTTTGGATGTTCTTAAGTTCAATATTACTTTTCTTTATTTCCAAACGTATTGTTACAATGGGCATTATGAATTTTGATGATTAGATTCCGACGTAGTTAATATCTTGTATGATTTTCTGTGTTTTTTACAAAAATTGTTGTTTAAAAAGTAAATTCTTGTAACTTTGTTTATTCCCTGTAAGTTGATTTCAATTGAGTTTTCTTTTTAAGACAAAGTATTCATAATACAAATCGTCGAAATGCCGGAATTCAAGAAACAAAAAAAATTATTCAAATGTTGAAAATATAAGTGGAATCTTGACATAAATTACAAATTTATATTGTAATTATGTAAATTGATGACGCATTTTGCAGGTTAACTTATTTCCAAATATCTGCAGGTTAAATTGATCGACAGAACTAAAGAAGCAATAGTTTACATTAAAATTTGAGGCCAACATAAAACCAAAATATTAACAACCAGTCCTACAATCTTCATCTGAAGGTTGTTGGTTGTCTACCTCTAATCCCGATGCCACATTTTGTCTATTTCAACGTATCAAGTTGGTAAAAACGTGCGAAGAATGTAGAAAATACTATATTATAAAAGAGCAGCGTAGTTTTTATTCCTTCGTGTTTATTTTTATTAAATTATTGTCCTGTATATCTCTTTTCTAACCCTATATGTATATACCAGGGCGTATTGAAAACTAATGCCTCCATGGCTATAACTTTATTAGTAATAGATATATTGTTTACATATAGCTGTGAAATGATAGTATAAACTGTCCTCTACCCACTGATATAATCACTTTTCCACATAATCGCCATTGACAGCAATACATTTACGCCAACGTACTACGAGTTACGCAAATCCGTCACGGAAAAGGTCTGAAGTCTTCGCACTGCACCATTTCCGCACCTCCGTTATCACCTCTGCATCTCAAGAGAAACGCTTGCCCTTGAGATATTCCTTAAGCTTCGAAAAGAGGAAAAAGTCACCAGGCGCAAGATCTGGGCTATAAGGTGGATGAGATAAAACGTCATGAAACCCAAGCTTCTCCAGTGCTATACGCGTCCTCTGACTTGTGTGAGGCCGAGCGTTGTCATGATGCAGAATTGGCACTTTGTCCGGACGAACCCTACGCAGCCGTCGCTTCAGATTTGTTAGGGTGTTAACATATCCTTCGGAGCTGACAGTACAGCCACGTTCCAAAAATTCAATATGAACGTGGCCATCGCAATCCCAGAAAACGGTAATCATGACTTCCCCGGCAGATGGATCTGCTTTAAATTTTTTCGGTTGTGATGTACTCTTTCTTGTGAAATATTCACCCTATTGGTAATGTCAGTTTGTTTACACTGTCGATTCTCACGAACCAGTTCATCCACGAGAGCCACCTGCCTTTCACCACACGCAGACACTGGTAGGCCACTGCGTGCCTGATCTTGGAGATCCGATTTAGCAAGATTTTCGTCTTTCACAGTCCTTACCCTCCTCCTAACAGTACTCACATCAACACACGTATCACGGTACACGACACTCAACCTTCTATGGATGTCAATGGGCGCTACACCCACCGCAATAAGAAATTCGATGACAGCTCGTTGCTTTAACCGCACGTTCATGCCGACCGCCATTTTTAGAACTGTCGTGCGCAAACGCAATATTGCTGAGAATCTCCACTAGGGAGACTTATGTACCAAGAGTTAAGGTAAAATATAGTCCAGATTAGAGTTAAAAGCCCAACGTGGTATTCTAAGCTCCATAACTTCTTTATCTTTAAATTTTTTTCTTCTGGGCCTTGTCTATGCCTCAACTGAATCTTCCTGTTGCTATTTCTAATTGGCGTTTGATCTATATAATTTATAAGAAAATCTATTTCAGATATTTGAATTCTACCGCGTATTTACATTTCTCTGTCCTTGTAGGCCCAGTTTATTTTTGATTGATAATCGTTTATATTTACATCCAAAACTGTCTTTGTTTAAATAAGTTGTTGCTTCTGGCGTCAATGTACTGCATATTGCAATATCATTTGGAATACAATGTGTTAACAATCGGCTGCAACATGTTGTAACATGTAGGAACAGGCCTGCTTCTGCGCTAAACGGAGTTTGCAAGTTTCAACGGCGTATGCAGGTTTCAATACGCAGAAATGCATATCATATAAATATGCGAACGCATAAGAAAGACTTCAGTTACTAAAATTTGCTTGAGGTGTTTGTTTGTAAATGTTCGTTATGCCAGCTTCAAGTTCAAGAAAATCGACCGGGCAACGTGCAACAATGAGGTATGGAGATCCCAATTGCGAGGAAACTCTAATACGGTGAGCAGAGGAATGTGATGAAGTTTTATCGGAAGAGAGTGAAACGTCTGAAATTGAAGAACCTGGTCAAGATTCATTAGAAGTCAATTCAGACTCTTCAAACTGAAGAAGATGGCCGATAGTGATAATCCTAACTGTTTCGCTTCTCCATCCGGCATCCAGTGGAATAAAGATCCGCCAAGCTCTACGAAAAATGCAAAACGTAACGTACTGCGTTTAGCACCAGGTGCAAAAACTAAAGCAGTGTCCTGTGATACACCTGAAAATGCTTTCAAATGTTTTATTACAAGAACGATCTTAGAAGAAGTCGTCAAGTGCACAAACCTTGAAGCTCGAAGAGTAACTACAGTAAAAGACAAAGGATGTTTGTTTAAGATTTTTACACGCACAAATAAATGATTTAAATATGTTTCAGGTTCATATATATTTTTGACAGAGTAAAAAAACCACCGGGCCTGAAAGACCCGAGAAATGTTAATCTGTATATCCGAACACCCATGCATCCTACGGTTAAAACGGGCATTTCTAAACATTGAAAATTACTTCCTAATGATTTTTTTATATGTTCGATGTGTTTAAACGGGTACAACCACTGTAAAATCTACCTAACAGTTCTTAAATTGTAACTATTGTGAAAGTTTTACTAACCAAACGGCACGCATAACAGCAACCTGCATGATTCAGTAGGAAGGCACATAGGGTAAGGGACACCGCAGCTCTTATCAGCTTATCACCCACTTGTTGAGCATGGTGGTCTTATCGGTGATAAGAGGCGGATGATTAGCAGTTTATATTGTTATTATCGCCACCATTCACTCCGTACAATAGAAAAATCTATTATCAGCGTTGTCATGTCGGTCGCTGTTATCACCGCTTGGGCTGATAGCAATGTTTACTTTTAAAGCTTACTCTTTCACGCGTCCATAAACAATTGCGTTTTTAAAATGTTATAGGCCTATACAGATATTTGAGTATTATATACTCTTTATTCTATTCTTCAATTTAAAACCACATTTTCTATATGCTCGAGAATATTTTATTAGAGGAAGAAGTTCATAAACATTAAGTGTCAGTAAAGTAAGCAATTTAATAGGTCTAATAGAACCAAATGCCGAATGGTTTCCATAAGTCACATTCCAAGGAAATAAATAAAGAAGTAAATAAAGGATTTGCAAACTTGGAAGGAAGCAGATGTTTGAGCATTTTCCAAAGAACTTGGAGCAATAAAAATAACCTCTATTTTAGCCTTTTCAAATCACAAGCAATATGAATAATTACTGCATCATGTACGGATATATCTTACTGTTTTAAACAAGGTAAGCCCAATTAATAATGTGCATATAAATAGCATGCATATAAATATCATGCATTGCAGTGACGCATAAAAGTGACGACTTGGTAATTTGCAGTCCGAATATTTGTTTCAAAAGAAGACATATGCTTCCTTGTCTAGGCAATTAAACGGTGGATTACATGCAATAAAGGTAACACATAAATTAAATTTAAATTTGTCATAGTGTCATGTGCAATTTTTTTTTGAAGAATGCTGTTTACTATTTACGTGACGTAGACAATACCTTTTGAGCCAACACATTAAAGGGATATATCAAAATACACATTGAATTTTAACGCCGTCATAATTTAGGTCAGGCATTTCTGCTATAAATTCTGAAACTTTGTCCAACATGTATACACAACAGATCTGGTTAAGACTCGCAGTTATACTGGAGGTTGTATCGAACCTCCGTCACTGCCTGTACTAGTATCATTGTCATCATTATTATGAGAATTAAAATTAGGAAAGTTTTTTCTTCATTAAAAACTTAGTTTCATCTGACTTGTAATATCTATATGGACTATATTACATTATAGCAAAGAGAATTGAAGAAGTTTAAATTTATCTATTTATAACCCAAATTAAATTAAACTTCTTTCCTATAATACCAAATCCTTCTGTAACGAACAATTCCGTTGACAATTCTTATTTCAAAGGAGAACCCTTAAAATTTACTTCCTCCATTTAAATTTAACTACCAATACATCATTTCGGTAATGAATCTGCCGCTGGAATGTGCAGAACTCGTGTTACACGCCCGTGTCAACAGCAACCGAAGTGTTGAAATATTATCCCCAGATGTAGAAGAGCGTTTTGCCTATTTGCGTATTGGACATTTATTTTCTCTAGGACGTCGAAATATTTTCAAATACTACTTCACGTAGTTATCTGATAATAAGAAAAAGAACGAAATATGCGCATACCTATATGAAGGTATGCAATTACTTTCACGTAATTAAGAACCTAACAATTAGAACAGACATGTAGTGTCATAGGTTTTGCTATAAAAATCAACAAGCATTTGTTTCATTCAATTTGGAGATTATTTATGCATACACGTTGACAACCAAAGCTAATTTAATAGCTACGTGTTTGACAGAGAAGAAAATACTCTGATAGGGGGTAGTACCGCCTATCATGCGATCTATATCTATGAAATATACTTTTCTCTCTTAGATACATTAGCAGTTATTAATCAAAATTAGCTGTCAACGTGCACAATAAAATGTGAAGAGTTGAAAATTCATCTTCATAAGAAATGTGGGATCAAATCTGCTCCAATTCTAATTCATTTTTACATAGGACTACTGTATGTAGCCAATTAATAAACATCAACTCTATTTGTAAATTGTTTCCTCGGCAATTCCTAATTTTTGCTTCCTAATTTAACAAAATGGTAAATTTCAGAAATTTCACTCGCCAGTATCAAAATTTATTCAATTAATTAAGAAGTACGAATATGATTAAACAAATGTGGGAACCGGTGTAATGGTTGTTTTTTATTATTCAATAAGGTGTTGGCTAAAATTGCATAATTATACTATGTTCAATATGACAATGGAGATCGCAGAGGAAGCAGTAGCCCTCATTCCGGAAAAGGAACTTCAACAGGATTCATTGATATATTTAATCTTAATAATTTGGAAGAAAGACTTCGAAATTGTGAAACTAATTCATTGGCTGGAGATGGTATTTGATACCTATCGTAATAGCGATCAAATACCAACACTTGATTGGGAAACGGACCTTCAGAAAACTTTCGGAATCCACTGAGGAAAATAATGAAAGAAATGGAAGAGAAGGAAATATTAAAAAAAATCAAAATGACTTTAGAGAATTCTGTGGAGCTCTTAAAAGAAAAGAAAATCATACACAATGGTTTGCCGAACATTACTTCACACGAATATGATAAATATTCAACAGCAGAAATATCAAGGAGGAACCTTCGTCTGAGTTTGGCGCGATAACCATGTCGACTTTTTTCATGACTCCTGGAGCAAACGATATTGTCGATGGGTCCGACTATCAGCAATCCCTTACAGGCGCGGTGCTAGAAGAATTAAATGGAATTATTCCATTATGGTTGGCATTTTTTCAAGTTTAAACAATACATGTTAATCATTATTGGGCTATGGATGTTCAAAAATGCGCAACTTAGAGCCATCAACCTAAGATGATTCTCAAAACATTAACTCATGAAAAGGGTAATAACAATACAGAAGTAAAAGAAATTAAAAAGGGGAATAAAAAAGAAAATCAAAAAAATACACCAAAAATTAAAAAAAAAACCGAAAAAGTTAAAGCAATTTAGTAAATATGACTTTTCTCAAGAAATAGTTAAAAAACAGCGATAAACATTGAGACTGTAAATTTATATTCTGATTTAACATACGTTTTATGCCAATACCGAGATAACTATCTAGGCCATCTAGGGATTAAGTTAGTTGGAAAGGCTGAAGTCAGGCCCGGCCAACCTATGACCCACAAGTCGCGTGCTCTTTAAATGACGCGACCACAAACCACAACGCCAACAAAAAAGTCTTTTATTCTTAAGAAATCCAGAATGTTGACAGAACTATTATTATATTAGCGAAAACCCGCTGTGCAAGTTTTCAAAGCTCACCAAAAGCCGAATCCAAATTTTTGTAAACAACTGTTAAATAAGAACGTCTTCAACTTGTACTCAACATGGGTTCTCAACAATACGCAACAGCACTACATTCTCAGTTATATAATCGAAGCAATTTTCAAACTCATGTTCCAGTTCTGTTAGTAGATTTATACATTTTTCTTTTGGAAACGAAATGTGTAACTTTTGTGCAACATTCAAAATGTAAAACATAGTCTTCTGCGATGTGCTGTGCGAGGAGGAGGAATAATTACCATAAATATCCATTCAAAATTCTTATTTTTTTGATTTTAATTGCTAAATATATTATTGTTTAAGTTAATTAAAACTTAACATTTTACGTTTCGACAAATTTTATTGTCTTCTTCAAAATGTATATGTCCATAACTGTAAGAAGTCAAGTAATTCGTTTTTAGTAGTACGGTTCTTTGTTTGCTTTTGTTTTTTTGAACTTACAATAGAACATTGTCAACTAATACAACACTTTAAAAATGGTTTTGTTGTATCAAATAAAACATTCAAAACTATTCTACCTTACAATCTTATTTTAACATTAAATTATGAAAAAAAAATTATTCTAGCCATCTTTGTTGGCTGACGGAAAGGCGAATGCGAATACTTCGATTCCAGCGAGGCGGCACACATTCCGAAATTTTTTATTTGTATAAGTGTAAAAAATCTTTTATAAAATATTTTACTATCGTCAAATATTCTCAAGGCCAAAAATTGAATGTAATAAAAGTAATAGTTTGAATAATTAATCATTGCAAAATAGGATAATAAATCTTAGATAGTCCTTCGATTTCAGTTTTGTCTTAACTAAATTTTTATGTTTGTTGATTTGTATCATTTCCAGTATGCATCTTGCTTTATAATTAACTTCTTTATTAAGGATAGAAACATTATCGAAATTGAAAGTGCGTCCAGTATTTATTGTGTATTTTTTAAGGCAGTGATGTTGTTTTGATATTTGTCACCTTTTAACCTATCATTCAAATGTTGTCGTGTTTGTCCAACATAGACACCATTACAGTTGTTACATGGAATTTGTACACTACATGAGTTTGTTTATTTTTATGTATCTTATCTTTCATTTTGGAAAATGCAAACTCTAAACCATTGTAATTTTGATGTACTACTTTAATGTTATGTGGCGTTAAAATTTTGTTGATTCTTTCAGATAATTGTGGGACATATGGTATATTGACATATTTTGTTGTTGGTCTATCGTTGTTGTTTTTGTTTTTGATCATCTGCTTGCAATTGTAAAATACGTGGATTTTATTTTTTATTATTTTTTCTGTTAAAGCTGGGAAATAGTTTGGTTGATTCTGAAAGTTTGATTCTTTTATATATGAGCTTAAAGAAGCGAAAATGAGTGATGTGTCATGATATCTCTATCAAAAGAAGGCAGTAGCCCGAATGGTGGCAGTGTATGGAGAAAATAGACCATCCCATTTCCAAGTCAAATATTGGTGCAAGCAGTTCAAGTGGGACACGGAATCCATTCATGATGACCCACGAACTGAAGAAATCGTCAACAAAGTTGAAGATATGGTGTTGATTGACCACCGAGTAAAAGCTTCAGTTATAGCTAAAGAAATAGAGGTATCAGAAACGAGTGTTTTTAAATATCTACACGAAGATTTGGGAATGAACAAAGCATCCACACAATGGATTTCCAGGCTGCTCAGCCCCGAACAAAAACTGTGTAGACGACAAATTTGCAAGAAAAATTTGACTATTTATCCCAAGATGAGGACTTCTTCTATAGAATTATAACCTGAGATGAAACCTGGCTACACCATTGGGACTCTCCTACGAAACAAGAGTCCATGCAATGGAATCATAAGGGGTCCCCACCACCCAAAAAGGAGAAGACGCAATTTTCTGCGACGAAAGTGATGGCCAGGGTTTTCTGGGACGCGGACGGGATTCTCTTAATTGACAATATGCCAAACGGGACTACAATAACGAGACAATTACTCTCAGAAAACTCTGCTTCTGTACATCTGCAGTCCCGACCTGCCCCCCGTGACTATTATCTTTTCCCAAAACTCCAAAAACACTTAAAAGGGCGTAGCGTTTTATCGAATGATGACTTGGTTAACACTTTGAAGTCGTATTTTGCAGAATTACCAAGAGATTCTTTTTCGAAGGCATAACGTTATAACAAGTGTGTTAGTGTTAACTGTTCTTACGTTGAAAAATTAATTTTGATTTGTTCTCTAACTTGTTTTCATAGCTAAATAGATAACATAAAAAACTCCCCTTGTGGTTCACGTACGTTAAATGTTAATCAGATAATTCACTAAATTTATTGAAAATAAAACAGAAATAACATTTATTTCCTGCAATTATTGTTTGTTGTCTAAATTAACTCGAATTAACCGAATAGTTTGGTAATAATCGATCATTCTTGTCTTCTTATGAATGCAAACCAATTCTTCTCCGGAGCAAATTCTCTAATCGAAGTAATGGATTCGTTACATAAACCTTTTCTTGGTCTGGCCGTACCCCTGTTGTTAAATCGTAAACAAAAAATCCACGACCGACTTTGAACAAGCGTAACTTATTTAAATGACAGGCAGTTCTGCTCATGTAGATGTGTATGCGAGTGTTTGTAATATTGAGGAAGCGACGATAACACGTTATCGAACATAATTAGTGTCGGCTGGCATAGTTGAGGCCGATAACGTCGATGATATGTTATCGGAACTCGGCCCGCGCATTTAACTACAGCGTTTTCTATCTAATTGTGTGCCGACCATCACTTTGCACATCTACGTTGTGTTCGGCTTCGTATGCGTGCCTGTATGTATGACATAAGTACCTACATTGTAATGTTTGCATAGATTATGGCGGAAGTTCAGTGAAATACCTCTAAAAAATAAACTAGGGTAAATATAGGAAGGTGTACTTGACAAGAGCACCGTTAGTTGGGTCGACTGATATACCTCTGTAGCTCATGCCTTCCAGTAAAGCTTTTGTATTGCATTGATATCTTTGTTTTACTTGGTAGGCACATCTGAATACTGTTTAATGAATACATGAGAACTAAATATTGGAACCATTTCCCCAAAATAAATCAGTAGAGTATGTTGAATCGAATAAGTATCTACCAATAGATTATCTTTCCTGAATACAACTAGATATCATATGTAGTATATACTAAAACCTAGTTATAGCTCATTAAAATGCCTATTTGTGAATAATAGCCCTTGATTTCGGGTGTACCACACGGTAGTGTACGTGGTCCCTTATTATATATAATTTATACACTTGGATTTTTGAATTATACAAAACATTGTAAATGTCATGCTTACGCGGATGATAGCTAATTGTACTTTACCAATTGCAGTTTACATTTCCTATCGATACTGCTAATACCAATGCAACATTTACATAATCAGGATATTCACTCACTTCTTGGTACTTCAACTTCGCACGGCCTTACAGTCAATCGTAACAAATCGGTCCCCATTCTTTTCGGTAATAAAAATAAAATTAACGAAATGTTATCATTTATTAGTATTAATATGGTATGGTTAGATAGAGAATTGGGATTTGAAACGCATGTTAATAAATTGATTCAGCAATCATCCGGTACACTCGTATTGCCACATATTTTCTGAAAAAAATAAGCTTACTCTTACCAATTCTTTAATGTGATTTCTCTTTAATCACGGTGATTCAGTATGTGAATCCTGTATTAGTAGTGGTGTTAGGATGAGGATCAAGTAAGTTCAACATTTCTGTCTACGCTTTCGCTACGGTATTCGTAAATTCGAGCGTATTTCATATAAGCTGGGAGAGTGTGGGT
This sequence comes from Dynastes maya, assembly GCA_029619315.2. Lineage (NCBI taxonomy): Eukaryota > Metazoa > Arthropoda > Insecta > Coleoptera > Scarabaeidae > Dynastes > Dynastes maya. The sequence continues at coordinate 475,793 of JAROYE020000026.1, forward strand.
GGCTTAACATATCGAATCGTCGTAGGCTTCATTCTGCAGTTTTATATTACAAAATTATAGCTACAAAATAGCCTGCATATTTGTACAATAAAATTACTTATCGTACGGACATACACAATATTAACATTCGACATAAAAATGTCAAAACCAGGGAGCGGACCGACGGCTGTCTCTATCGACTATGAATCACACGACATCGGCTGGCTGCAGTCGTTCAGCTTTGGCATGCATATGCGTTAGAGGTTGAGATATTCGTATCGGTCAGTACTACTTGCATGGTCGTTTGTCCGACCTTCGCACGCTAGCGAAATGTGAGTTTTCAGTGCCGTAGATGCGTGTTAGATTTATTATACGTAAAACATGAGGTTGTATTTAACTTAATAAAGTGAAAGTAATACAAATGTAAGTTACATTTGGCATGATTTATTCACATTAATTATTAGCAGATATTATACATATAAACTTTTCTAGCATCACAATTAGTGAGATATGCATCCGTCATTTTTATTATATGCAAAAACGTTTTAGTACATTTAGAACAGGATTAAGAGCAAAACTTGGACCAAATATTTACTCAAGGAATACCAAAATTGCTGGATATATTCTTCAGTTTGCTTAAAATATTATTTCCTGTGTGCGTTTTACAGTATGTACTTCAGCCAAATCTCCAAAATAACAATCGATAGAATTGAAATTAATATGTACGAGAATAAGTCAAAAATTACTTACACTTTTAGTTCTACAATTGTATTAAACAAAGATAGGTGTACAACAGATACATTATTTTTCGATATAGTCTCCACCTTTAGCAATGCACTTCGTCCAAAGAGTCACAAGCTTCCGTATGCTTTCCTGATAGAAGGTTTTCGGTTGGTCGTGAAGCCACTTTTGCACCGCATCCCGAAATTCTGTGTGTGAGGCAAATCGACGACCTCTCAAAGCTTCCTTGAGCGGTCCAAAGAGATGAAAGTCTGAGGGAGCGAGATCAGGGCTATAGGGAGGGTGTTCCAGGGTCTCAAAGTCCAACCTGTTGATAGTTTCTATGGTGTTATGAGCCGTGTGCGGACGGGCGTTATCTTGCAACAACAAAACTTTCTTTGAGAGTAGGCCACGGCGTTTGTTTCGAATTGCTGCTTTCAGCTTATTCGCCAACAAATCACTGTACCTCGCACTATTTATGGTAGTCCCGTTGTCCAAGTAGTCGTCCAGTATAGGGCCTTTCTTGTCCCAAAACACGGTTAACATCACCTTCTCAGCCGATGGCGAGGTCCTGAATTTTTTCGTGCTAGGGGATCGTGGGTGTTTCCATTCCATACTCTGGCGTTTTGATTCGGGCTCGTAGTGATGAATCCACGTTTCATCAACGGTCACTATTCTGCTTAAAAATGCGTCGCGTTCCGCGTTGAAGCGATCCAGTAAGCATTGGCAGATGTCCAAACGTTTGGTTTTGTTTTCTGCTGTAAGCACTCGTGGTACCCATCGCGCACAGACTTTACAAAATTTGAATTCATCGTGGATAATTTAATAGCCAGAACCGTGGCTGATGTTTAAAGAAGATGCAACCTTCCCTATGGTAACTCGCCTATTTGCTGTAACCATCTCTCGAGCTTGCTGAATGTTGTCGTAGGTGGTCGAGGTTGACGGCCATCCAGCTCCCTCTTTTTGTGTTACGCTCGTGCGGCCACTTTGAAACATTTTGATCCACAAAAAAACGCTTTTACGAGATAAAGCACTGTCCCCGTATTGTGACAAAAGTCTCCGGTGAATTTCAGCACCTTTCACACCCTTTGACCACAAAAATCGGATCACCGCTCGTTGTTCCTCTTTGGTGCCAACTAATAGCGAAGCTGACATGCTTATGCTGTTATAGCTAGCAGACAAATGACGCGATCGTGATTAAATTCCGCACACATGACCACAGAGGCGCCAACTTAACGCATGCGCAAGCAGCCACCACTACGATAACCTTCAAAGCTTGTTATGGCGAAAGTATAGATAATATTTGACTTACCCTCGTATATCCTCATTTAAACTAACTACGATATTTCCAACCTTCTTCACATTATTGCGTATTCACTGGTTCAAGAACCATACTTACTAATAGATATGGTTTTGTTGATATATCTGGGTGTAAAACACCAATAACAACGTTAACTGCACTTCTACCTAATCTATCCATTGTTTCGTCTGAACTGATTCAACTAACTCTGAACCTGATAAAAGAATATAAAAGAATTGTGACATTGCTTAAACGCAAAGAAATAAGCATTATATTAAGAAATTGAAATTAAGCAACCGAAAATTTAACAAAATAATTTTTAGGGGTAAATTAAAAAGAAGAAAAAATAAATAGGTAAATAGTTACAAAGAGAGAGAGCGAACGTTCCCACAATAAAACTTTGTGAGAGACTGCTTAACAGAGCAACAGTGCATAGGTGTTATACGGGTACGTCTATGTTCTGGCGTCTTCCAAATGCGATAGCGACAGCCGTCGGTCCGCTCCCTAGTCATAACTGCACCACTTCGCAGAACTGCTACATATCAAAAAGGTTTCACGTACCGTATTGCCTCATTTTGGAACAACCTTCTTATACATTTCAAATAACTTAGTGTAGCAACTTTCAAGAGTAGATATAGATAATAGCTGTACCTGCGTCAACAGTGTGAAAATGAACTTATTCCTCCTTTTTCTTTATTTCTGCAATATAAAAACAGTTTTAAATAGCACATGAAAAATAGAAACAAAAGCGAAATCAAAAGGCGACGTTCAGACGAACGGCAACTAATAGATACTGTACCACCTAACCTGTAAGAACTAGACAGAAATATTTTGATTAAAGAAGTACCTATTCTTAAGATAAATTTAAAAATGAATTGACCTAAATTAACCTAAATTCTGCAATGGCTTACAAAAACACATACATGTGCAAGTTGAAACATATAAATGCAAAATAATAACAAAGCAAAAGTGGATTATATCTCCTACTGTGTTTCAAAAAAAAACTTATGGAGCGTCTTAAAACATAAATAAAGGATTCCTTTCGATGGATAAGCAACGGATTATACAATTTGTAAATACAAAAAATAAATGATCTTTCGTAAAGAAAAGTACTACGAGGGAGTGGAATGATTAATAATAATAATAATAATAATAAGTCATTATTTCACAGACACATACATATATATATATATATATATACGCATAAACAAATACAATACATACATACATTAATAGAAACGCGTCACAAAAGGAAAAAGAAACAATGTACTGAGATCATGTGTAAAAATCATCTATTGTATAACAATTCTGGGAAAATAATAGTTCTTTTAGGGCATATTTAAACATATGGTGTTTATTTATTTGTTTTATTGCGGCAGGAAGACTTATAAATAGAGTAACCAAAACTTGCGGACTCGCATAGGCGTCGGTATTACGGGTTAATATAAGCATACAAAAAATTCATAAATAAACTTACTTGCTAATTATTCAACAAATTAGAGGCATCAGGATGTGAACTACTGTAAATTTGCATCATTGCATATATTTCCACAGTTACTTCTTTAAACCTTGTGCGTCGACAAGAAAAAATATTCTTATACATAGAAAACGATCTCCCCATATCTAAGGAAGTTACATTTGCATGTAGAAACTGTTTTTCAAAATCACTTAAAAGTTCACTATTCTTACACTTATTATAAACGCGCCTCTAAAGTATTAAAATCGGGATTTTTCCTTAAAACAACTGCCAGCTTTTGACTAGCGCATAATCCTGGCGTATCATTTAATGCGTGTAATTTATTTTTTACACTCTCCACTATGTCTAATAATTCCTGCAATGACAATTCAGTACATTGTAATTTTCTGATGGCATCTAGTAATACTGTATAATTGGTACATATTATTGAGGAATTTGAAATTCTCTTTGACTTTCTCTAATTGCTTTGGATTCATTCCGATTATTATAACTGATTGAATTTGTTGAAGATGGATCAAATAGTAAGAAGCTACTGTTAGCCAAGTACCCCATCGCGTTAAAATTGGTTCAGGAGGTTCTGGAATACCTGGACAAAATTTACGAAATTCTTTTAAACGTTTAGAAGATTTACGAAGCACTGCTTTAGTACTTCCAATCATCCGATCAACGTTTCCGTAATGTTGTCGAACAACTTCACCAACTAAATGCAAAGCATGCAGCACGCAGGTTATATGTATTAAGTTAGGAAATATATGTTTTAAGGATCGCCCAACTCTTAACATCGTTGCTGCACTATCTGTCACAATCATCACAACTTGATCTTGGGCAATTTTAAATTTTTTCAAAGCGTTCATTATCACTTTTTGAATATTTTCCGCGGTACATTGTTGTACACGTTTGCAAGCTAACAAATATCGAGATGCTGTGTTCTCGCTAGATAAAACGCGAGCTATTACATTCACAATACTGTTTTTCTTTATATCGGTCGTCTCATCCACGGTAATCCATATTTTTTTGGAACACAAATCACGTTTACACACATTTTCTAGCATCTCTTTCATTCGCGGCAAATGATTCTGTAATTGTGTTTGTGAGGGTAATGGGTACTTTGGAACGTATTGTCGCCAAAACGTTTTAAAAGCTGCTTTTCTCACCATCGACAACGGAAGATTACAAGAGGTAAACATAATTAATAAATGTATGAGGAATAGTGTATAAGGTATTTCAGTTCTTGCATTTCTCATATGCTTAATACCATTGACATGCCTCTGGCAATCAGTTCTGTCCAATGCAGCCAAACGAACATTGCATATTAAGCAAAAAACTGCACTACCGTCATATTTTAAATGGGGAAAAAGTGACACATACTTATATAGATTAGTAGCAAATCTATTACGAGGCATTGTTTTCTTAGGTATGTAAATATTAGTTCTATGTGAAACGATTCACTAATTATGTACTTGGTATAATACTACAACACACAAAAAACACCAGCTATATTTTCAAAAGCGACACGTAAGTACATAACCTTGACCGTTCGACTAATCTCTGCAACAGCTCAACCGGTACTAAAACGAAATCTCTCTCAGCGCGGTTTAACATGATTTATATTCAAGGTCGACACTACATGCCTGCTTCTCTACCGGTTTAGTTTATTTATAAATTTTTCGTATTCTTATATTAACCCGTAATACCGACGCCTATGCGAGTCCGCAAGTTTAGGTTACTCTACTTATAAAGTTTGCATCCATTATAAAAAATGCTCTTTTGGAAGAGACTTTGTTTATGAGACGGAAGTATTAAATAATTACTAGCTATTCTAGTATAATGTTCATGCTCTATTTTATTGTCACTAAAGAAGTTGAAATGTTTGTGGACAAAACTCAAGATTTCTAAAATATAGACATCGTAGAAAGTTAGTATTTTTTGTGACCTAAAGGTATTTTTACAAGATTCAATAAATTTTAAGTCAAAAATAAGACGTAAAACACGCTTTTGTAAAATAAAAACCCTCTGGACTACAGAAGATGATCCCCAGAAAATAATTCCGTACTTCATTCTAGAATAAAAGTTGGCATAATACATAGTTTTTAGAGTTTCCTTACTCCAGGAGCGTTTTAAATTTCACAAGGCAAAATATGCATTGCTTAGTTGACTACACAGATGTTCGATATGACCATACCACTTAAGATTTTCATCAAATATGATACCTAAGATTTTTATAGTTTTAACAGAGTCAACACTTGCGTTATTACGAATTACAGGGGGAATATTGGGCTGCACGCGGTTGTAGAAGGAGATAATTTTTGTTTTTTCTTTATTAATACAAAGACGATTAACGTTAGTCCAATTATTGATGGATTGAAGTATGGATTTAACTCTGCTTAGTTCACCATTGGTATCTGCGGTAATAATAACATTTATATCATCAGCGTACGGTATTATATCTTTACAATCAACACAGTTAGGTAGATCGTTAATATAACTTTCGAACCATTTATGCGCTAACCCACGTATCCCATACAATTCCATTCTGTATAGGAGAATTTCATGGTTCACACAATCAAAGGCTTTAGTCAGATTCACTGATACGCTAAGACACAAACGGCCGTTATCCACACAAGTGTGAATTTCTTTAGAAAGAGAATTCAAGGCGATGTCTGTGTTTTTGTTTGGCAGAAAGCCATGTTGATACGGAGTTAAACAATCACTAGCCAGCAAAAATCTAAGTAGTCTGTTGTATATGACTGTTTCATAGATTTTGGAGAATACTGTTAATATACTTATCGGACGATAGCTATTGAGGTCTGATGGGCTACCTTTCTTTTTATAAAGAGGTTTTACTAACGCACTTTTCAATTTGTTGGGGCATGCGCCGGTTTTGATGGAGAGATTGATTAAATATTCTAGCACTGAGATGTAATTGTTTAACGAAATTTTAACAATTTTAGTATTTATCGCATCTTCACCTGCACATGAGTTGTTATCTAGCTTCGTTACAGTAGTGTAGATTTCACTTGGAGTTACAGGATCAAAAAAACACGATTTCTCTGCCACTTGGATGTTCTTGCGAATCCCGTTAAAGCTAATTTCATTGGAAAAACTGTCTACCAAATTGTAAGCTATTGAAGAAAAGTGTAAATTGAAAGAACTACACACCTTTGCACTATCAGGATAGTTGTCAGGGAGCTTTTCCTTGTAGGCATATTAGTTGGAGTTGTTCTTAATAATTGACCACATAGCTTTGCTTTTGTTACCCGAGTTCATTATATATTCGTCATTCATTTGCCGTTGTATTGTTTTAAGAAGTTGATCGTGATGACATTTATAATTCTTGTATAAAGGTATAAAGTTGTAATACCGATCACTGAGATTCTTTAATAACTGAAGATTATTCCTGCTTTCTATAACATCTTGACTTCCATTGCACATTTAACTCATTGCAAAAGTTACTATAATATTTAATTAGAGGAAAGCAGTTATCAAAATAGTATACAAATAAGTTCAAAAATTGTGTAAAGGCATTATCAGCGCAACCGCATTCGTACACCGATAACCAGGTTTCACTCTCTAGTAACTAACAAAATCTATTGCAATCCTTTTCGCTATATATACGTCGGCATCGAAAAGCTTGATCTCTGTTTTTACAGCATACCTGTATGTTTGTAATTTGTTTGATTAAGTTCTTATTTCTAATATTAATGTTGTGCATATCCGTTCTAAAGCTAATCCTTTTGTACAGATACAGTGGCGATTTCAAAGTAATTATTTTGTGATATAGGCAGAGACATTGGAGTATCCTACGATTCCTCAAGTTTAGCCAATGTAAACTCTGCAGCGTATGTGAAACATGATCATATTCTTTTAAACCAAAAATAAAGCGCAAACAGGTATTCTGCACTTTCTGTATGCGCTGGGTCTCAAACGATTCCAAACATGAGTTATACAAAGGGGTGAAATAGTTAAAAACAGACAACACCATAGCTTCACATAGTGCACTTTTCAAGTTATTTTCTAATACATTGTTTGAACCTGAATTCGTTATCAATACTCATACTTAGATTTTTCACCGCTAAACGAAATGGGATGTTGGTATTACTAACAGTGAAGGATATGCTATTGTGAATTCTACTACACTTCTACTTGTTACCAAATAAAATAGTTAGGGTCTTAGCTGGATTCAAAATCATAGCATGCTGTTGTAAAAACTGAGAACATAATCAAGATCTTCTTGTATTGCCATTACCGCTACCTGTAATTGATATGAAAAAAATTATGTTTCGGAGAAAACTAACCTGGCATTGTGACGTTCTAATATAAACTCTATGTTTATATATTACGCACTGAAAATCTACGTACTCTTAAACCGCCAAGCTTGTCTTTTACTTCGTACTTATGGTAAAATTTAAATGTTAAACACTTAGAAAATGGGAACGCAGACAAACTCGTGTTACCTGGATGGATATCTTGGCTTAAAGTGAGAAATTGATTCGCGTCCCTTCACTGCTTTATTTCATTAACGATAGCGATTGTTTAATCACAATTAATTTTGGTAACTAAACTTTTCCAAATATAATTTAGTAATAAATTTCAAATGAATATTATGTTATTTTTGAAAGTAACAAAAATAGCACAATGCGTGCCATGCAGGGACGCAACTGGAAGAAGAAATCTATGCTACTCTATGAGATTTAACACCACCAACAAGTGTACGATGTTAAAATTTACTGACAAACAAGACGATTACTTGACGAACGATCCTTAATTTTCGAAATTATGCTAAAGATACAGGATTTATGCTGTCAATTGTAAGAAAATATTCCATGAAAATTGAAGATTTAGGATGTGAAGAAAATGAACAGAAGACAAGTTATTTATCCGTTCCACCATGTTGACTTGGGTTAAAATTTAAACGTTAAACACTTTGAAAATGGGAACGCAGACAAATTCGTGTTACCTGGATGGATATCTTGGCTAAAAGTGAGAAATTGATTAGCGTCCCTTCAGAGCTTTATTTCATTCACGATAGCGATTGTTTAATCACAATTAATTTTGGTAACTAAACTATTCCAAATATAATTTAGTAATACATTGCAAATGAATATTATGCTATTTTTGAAAATAACAAAAATAGAACAATGCGTGCCATGCAGGAACGCAACTGGAAGAAGAAATCTATGCTACTCTATGAGATTTAACACCACCAACAAGTGTACGATGTTAAAATTGACTGACAAACAAGACGATTACTTGACGAACGATCCTTAATTTTCGAAATTATGCTAAAGATACAGGATTTATGCTGTCAATTGTAAGAAAATATTCCATGAAAATTGAAGATTTAGGATGTGAAGAAAATGAACAGAAGACACCATGTTGACTTGGGTTAAAATAATCTCCTAGCACCCCCGCTTCGGCGATAGGGGTCCATAAAAGGAGTTGGAGCTACTAAAAAGGAGCCGCTAGAGGGATTTTGACGTTGCACTCACTATATGTGCCGCTAATAACAGCTACGTTTGATGTTGTAAATTATAACATTACAATATTTCAGCTACTCCCAGTAGATAACGTATCTAATTCATCTCACTCATCTATAGCGTAAAAACTACGATATTCATTTTGAGAAAATTATCTCGTTGAGGCAATACAAAAAGGAAATTAATATATAATTTTAAATAAGTAAGATACTGTTTTAAAATACGTATTTTTGAGATGCCTTTCATTTGCTTACATATCGTATACATATAATTCCTGGTTTCGGTTTGCGTTTTAAAATTAGAGAGGTGCATCTTCGCTTTAGCTTAATATTACCCAGCCTCAAGATTTTAGAAACAAAGTTAAACACTACGTGGTGTATTTGAGAGGAATCCTATCTTCCTAAAGTTAATTATGATAAGAACTTAGCTATAATAAAAAGTACACATCGACTTTACCAGATATAAAACGAAAATAATTCAAAATAATTAGAATCATATAAATTCCAACCTTTCCCCGAACGTAAGAGCAAGAAATTCTGTCAGGTATCCCGATTGTATTTTGTCTCCCTCCGAATTTACAGCGGCGGTATGCGTGTCGAGCATATGTGTAGAACATTTCTGCTTTTTTCTTCTGGCGTAGCAACGTGTTGTGTGAACGTGTGCATATATACTCGAATCGGGTGAAGTAAAATGGAGAGCGCGAGAGCGAGAAGGAGAGAAATTGACCAGAACCGGTAATATTAAATTTATTGTAGTTTTGGCCCGTCCCGGACGGCCGTAATTTATTCAAATTAAGTTGCATTTTGATGCATTTCGGTTTATATGGATTTAATGTGTTTCAAGAAAAGCCTCTTAATGGACGCAACCCCGCGACCATCGTCATATACCATATAATACATTATACGCTGTAGCTATACCAACTATACACGCCAGCTATATATTCGGATGTGGGTATATACATATGTAGAGGTTGGTCTGGCCGACCATAAACAAGGTGATAAGAACGAGGTCGGTACATCAACGGGCTAAGTGCCTCGACGGAGTTCCTGGAATGGCGCTTCGCGCTTCTTATTATTATTCCTCTTCTTCTCTTCTTCATGCTTTTCGTTTTTCTTCGGTTTTCTTTGGTATAGGTATTTAGAAGTGGATGACGATGATTATGGTCGCCAAGATATACACCAAATTCTTTAACTAAGTCGCGGTAATTTCAAAGAATGCAAACTGAACCGCATCGTCAATTATCAATAATTGAAAACTATGTAGCTTCAATACCACGCGTTGATACCCATACGTATTTGAAATGCTAATTTATATATGTTTTCGTGTAACTATTACTACTACCAGATTTACATTCAAAGATTAGATGCTCTCTCTTTCGATTACCAGCGGAATACAGTGTGATTCTTTTGAAATGAAAGCACCCTTATAGAACCTATACTTTACACTAGAATGAAACTATTTTTTTCAACTTTACCCCTGAGTTATTAATTCTGTTAATAAAAAAAATATGGGAGAACTATTTTTCAAACTTCATCGTACATTATTTCATAAATCCGCTTCTTACGACATCTTATATTGGATATAAATCTTTTGAGTTCCATCTATCATCTAGTGTTCCTCAAGGGTCGCATTTAGTGCCACTTCTATTTGTGCTTTTTGTTAACGACGTTGTTAAGTGTTTGTTCGACATAATCGACACATAATTCTGCTCTTGAAAGGGCTAATACTGCGAGACTTAGATGTACTATTTGATTCTTAGCTGAGATTTTCTCCTCATATCATACAATTATGGCACTCTGAAACAATTAAGACAAAAGGAGTTCAATATGATGAATATAAAAGACAAAAATGGACATGTAATTACGGAAGAAGAACAAATTATGGACAGATGGTGACAATACTTTCAAGAGCTAACAAATACAAACATAGAGAATATAGAATATAAAGAGAAGAGCGAAGAAATGCAAAAGATAGAACCAATACAAGAAAAAGAAATAACTGAGACCATAAGAAGATTGAAAGTAGGAAAGGCACCAGGATGTGACAACATAACCGAAATGATTAAATATATGGGGAAAACAGGAATAAAACAAATAACCAAACTAATGAATGAGATCATACAAGAAGTGAAAATCCCGAAAGAATGGAACACTGGAATAATATTACCAATCTATAAGAAAGGAAACAAAAGGGACTATAAGAATTATACGGGAATTACACTAACAAGCATTCCAGGAAAAATATTAGTGAGCATCATTGCACAAAGAGTAAGAAAAATAATCGAAAGTACTATAGAAGACACGCAATGTGGGTTTCGAAAAGAAAGAAGCACACACGACTTGATATTTGTGATAAGGCAAGCAAGTGAGAAACTAATAAGCAAGAACAAAGAAATACATATGTTTTATAGACTTAGAAAAAGCGTTTGATCGAGTAAGAAGAAAGGACATATGGAATACCCTTGAAAAAAGGAAAATAGATAATAGAACAATCGAAATAATAAAAGAAATATATAGGAATAACACAAATATAGTAAGAACCAACAACGAAGAATCGGAAGAATTTACAGGAGGATGTATGCTAAGTCCACTGCTATTCTCTATTGTACTAGATGAAGCCATAAAAACAGCCAAGAAACGAATGAATCCACTAAAAATGGGACACTGAAAAATGAAATAGACCTACTTGTGTGAAATGATGTTTGCAGATGATATGGCAATACTAGCGGAATCAGAAGATGAACTCCAGAGGAACCTAGAAATCTTAAACCAGGAAATCACAAAGATAAACATGAAAATAAATATAGAAAAGACCAAATCAATGATAATTCCAAGAGAAAAGAAAAGGCATAACATCAAGGATACAAGGAAAAACAATAGAATAGGTGGACTACTACAAATATTTAGGAACAATAATACAAAGTGATGGAAAAATAGAGAAAGAAGTAAATGGGAGTATGAAAAAAGCGGGAAAAATGTTCTAGATGATGAGAACAACATTCCTAGGAAAGAAGGAGATACCAAAACAGATAAAAGGTGAAATAGTGAAGAAAGTGATAAGACCTACGATGATATACAGTAGTGAAACCTGGACAAAGACAGAAAAAATCAAATCACGAGTGAATGCCATGGATATGGGATTCTTAAGAAGGATAGAAAATAAGACAAAACGAGACAAAATAACGAACAGGACATACTGGGAAAACTTAGGGGTCAACCCATATGGCAGATAATAGAGGAAGGTAATTTCTTAAAAATTGTAATAATTTTTCCGCATTGATTTTCCCTGACAAAAAGAAGGGATCGATTATTTTATTAACCAACATCCCATGCCAAACGTTTTCTGAATACGACCTTTTGCAGTTAATTGCCCAATTTGGGTTTTCAATAACCCAATACCGACAATTTTGTGATTCCATTTGTTGTGAAAATAGCTTCATCACTAAACAAAATATTATTTAAAAAATGTGTATCATTAAGGTATCTCAAAATGGAGGCAATCCTCGCGAAACAAGGACGGGCGGCATTAAACGTTACAATGAATACTATACCATCATAAAAAAGCACGTAAAATGAAATACAAGCAAAACTGAAGAGTTCCAAGTGTTATTAATGCCGTCACGGGTGAATGTTGCGAAAATTTTGACATATTACAAGAACGCTAATTAATATTTCTTAGTTACGCTATAACTTGAAAACAAATGAGAACCAGGTAAGAACATATGAGTTTTTTTAGATTATTTTCACGTATACAATACATTCCTGGAGTTTGGTCCGTTTCTCCCGACTCAACCTGTATACACGGTAATCGATAAACAGCAAGCTAGCCACCTGCTTTGCTGTTTTAAATGAAATACCCTGCATATTATTACGTTTCTAGTTTCTCCATCCAAAAATAAACCATGGCAATATGGGTTTCGTTTCCTTAAAAAATAGAAAACTAAGCTAAATTGCATATTTGGCTTTACCTAGACATGGCATCAAAACATCTTCGAAACACACAGGATATTCAGGATTGAAATTTTCTAAATTTAAACACTGAAAAAACGTAATTTTCTTATGTAGCTCCATATATCTTTTTCTATGTCCACCGTATAGAAAATTCATATTTCTTGCTTTTTTATAAGGCATATATACGTCTAATATTCAAAATAAAAAGCATATGTAGAGTCAAAGGTGCGTCTTGCATTTTGATGCATCAATTTGGTTTCTAATTTTAGTATTGTTTGGTTACCATGGCAGCAGTAAATAAAACATAATTTAATTTAGTTACAGATTAAAGCTGTAAGAGAGGATGTATATGATTACACGGAATACAAACCACTATTGCTGTTATACATTTTTCTTTATAATTAATGTTAATTTCTTGGTTTTAGAACATTAGCTGCATCTTTTGCACATAGCGTAATATAAGTTATTTAGAAAGATAGTTTGACAAATTCATTTATAAAGGTGATGAAAATAAAAGGCCCTAACACAGAGTCTTGCGGCATTCTATCTATCCCGCGTATATGAGTCACGTCAATTGCCCACGTCTACAAGAAATTTTGTCAAAAAATACATCTGATTTATTAGGAATATCACTATAATATTGAAATATTTGCATATATACATATGTATCTCTGACTTGTAGTAACCAGCAAAACACCTAACTCTACTCAGATCAAAATGTAATATAGTTACGTCTCTATCCTGAACAAGTCAACGAACCAAGATTTAGAATGGCAGATATATACATGCATACGTATATACTGCTGCCCGTTGTCTGAACGCGATTTATCATTTTAGCTAAAAAGCCTTACCCGATTCCGCATGTCATAAATCGTCATATGATAAAACCGCGGCAGCGGCGGAATAATGAATTGCCGACGGTTGGTGAATCTGAATCGGACAATGGAAGGAGGAAAACAAAACAATACGAAGCGTAGTTCAGCTAAGGTAGTAGAGGTACATAGATAAGGAAACACTTAATGAAAATTTATGCGTCGCATAAGTGGGCGTATTGTATAATAGTTATTTGCCGATAATATGAACACATTTTTCAACGGAGAAACACAGTAAAGTACTACTAGTGTGCTGATGTGATTTCTTTCATCAGTCGTTTACAGAAAATTTATCTCTTTGTATTTGACTACCCATCATGTTTATTCCTTCTTTGGAAAATGATTTCTAAAAGAACTTCGATACATGAAAACTTAATAAGGAAGACGAATTTTGAATTGAAACAGAAAACGAAATGTGGATTTGAATAATAAGGTTCATTATACAGTTAAGGAAGAGTATTATCCAGGTAAATTAGGAAAAATAGGGGAAAAGAGTTTTGAATCTCTGGGAAAACACTCATAGGGGGTGTAGTAGTAACAAACAGAAATGTTACCTCCCCTCCTTCCTCTCCGCCCATCCCCCCTCCAAAAGACAATTTTTTACTTGCTTTTCAATTTTGACGCAAAACGGTTCGTTTTTCGAACAGAACTATTATTACAAAAAACATTCCTGGTGAAATTCTGCACCAAAGAAGTCCTATGCATGTCTTAAGTAAGTCTTATGTGAGTAATCTCGAAGAAACTTGAAGGAAATCTGTACGATTTAAGGTTCACTGCTTTTGTTTGCAACCACGTAGACCGCTAGAATGGCCTTAATACCACCTTAATGTAATAGAGGAATATAATGGTATTTTAGGTGGTATTCTCTATATACTGTAATGATTAATATTTATATCGGGAATACCAGCTGTCAATCTAGAACGTAAAAGGTGCTCAGTATAGCCAACCGATGGTAATGAAAGTTCCTCTAGCGGAGAAAAAGCTCATATAGACAGTTACAATTTCCCCCCAGGCCGACTGCCCTTGTAGTCCGGTCGATAAATAATTTATATAAGCCCAGATAACGACGCTCTTAGTATATTGTAGATAAAACTCCATCTTCTGTGAAATTTCTCCATTTGTAAATCGTCAAAATTAATGTAAAATTCTTCTAAAACAAACAACAGGATATATTCAAATGCGTTTCTAACATTATTTCGTAAATTAAATCTCTGTCCTAAAGTTATTAAGTAAATCGTCAGCAAAATTTTATATTTAAACCTTATCAGTCGTAATTTAGGTCATACATAGAGTTGTCTACTTTCAGTCATCTGGTAGCGTTACCACATTCATTCTCTTATGCTATTTCGATAAATAACTTCTTTCATCGAAATTCTTCGTAAAATTTATATTTGAACAAAAACTATCAAGATTTGTTGTGGAATGAAACAATCGCTATTGCTATTAAATAAAGGAGTAGGGGGACGCCAGAAATTTCATCAATTCTGATTTAAGTTTAGTAGAATCAACTAGTGTTTTTACTGCGGTCTCCATTTTTAAGTGTATCTACAATAGAGAAATTAGAGTATAATTTTAAAGAAGAAAAGGTTCGAGGTTAGAGCAGGCAGAATCCTGTAAAGGTCGTAATAAACGAAGTGTTTATGTGACAGCTTCATTCGAATTCAAGGTTAGTTTGTATTTTTCATTCTAAAATCCGTTGATTTTCATTAAGTTACTTCAAAATTCAAAAATAAAATTACCCAAAGGGTATCAAGGAATACTCCCGATCCCACAAAAGTGAAAAAAATTTTATCAATTTGGAAAATTTCAAAATTTTAACAAATTTTTCCTGTGAAAACACATTACAGTACTTTTGTTAGTTTATCCACAATGTTAATAAAGGTTTTCTTAACACATTATTACCCTATGTTCTCATAAATTGATGCTTTCTTGTCTAAAAATAAGAAAGCGTCTATCATACTAACAACTTCAGTGGAGTAATAATATTTGTCAAAGCAACAGCGCACTTTAAACCACAGCAATATAAGCAAATGTTCGCCATTAAAAGGTCAAGTCAAATAATTGGTAAAGAAAAATATATTTGTTTCAAATTAACGAAGTTCTTTAAAAGAAAGAACCGTATTCTTGAATCAAATATATTACGTATATTAAATCAAACAGATATATTTTCAAATTGAACTGGAGGTTATTTGTTTCAAGAGATCATATGTTTGAATCAAATAACGATGTCAAAGAAATTATTTAGTTAAATTAAAAAAATATATATTCGCCGCCATTTAAAATTACAGTTTGATTGACTGAATGCATATTTGTTTGAGCCAAGAACTTTTTTTTCTCTGTGTGATAATTAATCACCTCTAAGCAACAATTAGGTAATACTATTTAATTCGATATCGTAAATCGCCAGTGTCTAAGAACTACAACTTGCCAGGTTGGTGTAAAATTAATGCACCCTGTATACTAACATTTCACAAAATTCATCTCACATGGGGTAAATTGTAAATGATTAATTCCATAAGATGATTTTCCCTGTCAGAGGAATGTGAGAAAAATGTAAATTGTGGCAAGAAGATGTCATCACAGATGCCACATTTCAGAAACATAACTCCCTAG
Organism: Dynastes maya; assembly: GCA_029619315.2. NCBI lineage: Eukaryota > Metazoa > Arthropoda > Insecta > Coleoptera > Scarabaeidae > Dynastes > Dynastes maya. The sequence continues at coordinate 492,181 of JAROYE020000026.1, forward strand.
TCGCCGTCAAACACTGCTCTAAATTATGTAGAACGTGCCCCAACTTTGTTAGCGTTATAAATGCTTAGGGGTAACTCTTCGTATTGAGTTACCGCCAAATAAATTAAAGTTAAAGAAGGATATTTGTTTTGTCTAGTAAATCTGCATGAATTTGTTCCTATATTATTAATCTCGATCTTTTTAATTGCAGAAACCGAGGATAATTAAACTCGAAAGCCGATATTGAACAATTATGTTTCATTCCGGGAGTGGCGGCTCCGGAGGTTATTCTGATGGTAGTTCCAGTTTTCATCAACATCTCCAACAATCTCCCGTATTCGTACCTAGCAGTAGAGCAGTTCCTCAATACCCATCACCGGCTGGTAGCCATTTTGGAGCCGCTACCCATCAAACGAGCTGGCCTCACACGGCTGGTGGTTATGGAGAAGTTGCTGGACCTTCAGCCCATGGCCTGGGTGCAGGTGCGCATGCTGGAGCTTTATCTGCCGGACAGTTTTACGCACAAAATATGATGATGAATACGTGGAGAGCTTATGATGGCACTGGATTCCAAAGAACTTCACCATACGGTAGGTTATAAATTTGCTATTTGGCTTTTAAAAATCGAATATGGGATCTGTTATGTGATCGGAGATATAAGAACATTTCGCTTTAGCTATTTTTTATTAGCATTTGCTTACTCTTTAAGTTATTGAACTTCTAAAATAAAATACGCCTCACACTTATAATTAACACAAAAAAACTTGTTGAACCTATATGTTCACCGTTTTGGTCTTTAACAGACAGTGGTTCTTCTTCCGTGTTGCAAATAGCATTTTCCAGTTGATCTTGTTGAACATCCTCAATTTGTTATGAAATTGAAATTTTTCAGTTCATCGAGAACTGCAGAATTGCCAAGAATAACTCCAAAAGTCAATAATTGGCCGAATTCTTAGGGGAACGCATTAGCTAAGAGGAAATGTCTGCTGATTTTATGACTTTCGAACGTGTTAGTTAATAGTTAATAAGGGGTAGAATACCCAGATTGAGCCATTTGTCATAATTTGGGCGACTTTTGCCGATAGTTTACTATTTGCTTTCAAAAAATATCGTCATTTTGGGCGATCTGAGGAAAAGACAAGTGGTCGGACTTTAATATAAAATGCCTACTCATTTAGAGATATTTCCAAAAATAAAAAAAAATTCAGTCCTGTGGTGATTTTATTCAATGCTACCAGGTGTCCGTTATATCTTACGGACATGCCTAAATTGATGAATAGAAAGCCAATATAAACATATGTTAAATATAAAGCAGAATGAACTATTTAATGGCAATATTCTTGAGGCCTCCATACTGTTCTGGCAGAGAGCAATTACCTTAAAAAATACAGCAGGTGATTTTATATTTCAAAATCTCATACAGTTGGCATTTACGGTGCATATGTGAAAATAATTGAATTTTGTGATGATTATTACAGATTATGCTAGTACCAATAACGTATGTTATAAAAAGTTTAAACTATATTCCGAGATAATTGTATTTACATCAAAAATATACCAGGAACACCAAAATATTTCAGATGAGGAGAAAATTTTAACACTAGACTGAAATGTGAAGATATTTAGAAAATATTTTTTATGTACAATGTGTGTCAAAAGTACGCACGATATGGGTTTTGTTTTTTTTTTTGGCATGGACTTTTATAGTATTGTAGTAATGCAGAAATTTTGGGCACCCTTTTAAACCAATTTGACACCCATTAAATGCAATTTATTTTCTACCGTATACAGGATGATTTAAAATTTAAAGAGGCTCAAGGGTAAAGTACTCTTATTTTTCAAAATAGAGGAAAATGTTATTAAGAAAAGTTGTCAGAGTTAATAGCTATACCTAAATGTAAACTCACAACCTCCCATCTCAAAAATTAAAAAAAAAAAACTTTTTTTTCTAAATCAGCCATATATGCACTCGACTTTTACAATATGTAATCTGTTTGAAGTATTAGCAATTGATATAACTAATAAAAAACGGGGATTAGTGCCACTCCTTAGGTGTTTAGAGTTGTTATCAAGGATTATTGAAATGTACGTGAAAAATTCACGTACTTTTGGTGCAGTTTGTTTCATCTCCTTGGTGAATTAGGACATGAATGGAAACTATTCTAGAAACAACACTTTAAGATATGTAATATTTCAAATTATAACCTTTTTTCGTTAAAGGCTGGAACCTTTATTTGATAATATTCAAACATATAAAGGAATAAGTAGTTGTTTTATGGAAAAAATGGTTTATTTTTCAACATTGACAAGAAAACTTATGTCTGCTACTTACAAACAATTAAATTCGGATAATGGATCCAAATCCGAGTTTTCGGATAATGGATCTGGATAACACCAAGGTCCGGATATCCGGATAGTAAATTATCCGGATCCGGATAACAACTCTAATGAAAATACAAAAACCGTCATGGTCATATTAATGAAATACTTACTGAATTGAAGTAGTGTAGATCTTGAAATTCTGAATACTGTTTACTCTGCTTACGTGTATAGTAAGCTTAAGTACGGGGTGATCTTGTAGGGCTCCTCTGCAAGAATGCGCGATATTTTTTTTGTACAAAAAATGGGGTATTGTTTCTGATGTCTTGTCGGCCTCTTTTTGCTCGTTTGGTGTCTTTGCTTGCTTTATATTTGTACGAGTTCAGAGTTTTGGCCTGTAGGAACCGACACTCTTTCAAAACAAACGCTTTGATTTCTGCTGCAATGTCAACAAGATACGCTGACAATTTGAGTGTGCCAGCCCATAAAACTGTGACTTTTTGAAAGAGGACTGGAGTATATGGCAACAAAAACCTACTAAATTAAATAAACAAACAACTTGTTGAACTGTAAATCCTTATAAAGGAATATATGATGAATGGTTGCTATTATTCGCTAAATGAATTCTTTAATGATTAGTGTTTCTTAGAGACTCTTTTTTATTTGTGTTTATTGTATTTAAGTGTTAAGATTTGACAATGCTGATATCTGTACTCAGATCAACAGCAATAAAATCTATTACTATTATTATTATTAAGAGTGAATATAGAAGTGTCCGAAACCAGGAGATATTAGAGATACTAGAAAACACGGATATAGTGAGCAGGATGAAGCAATAACGAGCAAAACGGCTAGGTCATGTATGGAGAAGGAAGGAGGAGGAAGTAATAAAAACAGTTTTGAATTGGATGCCTGCGGGTAAGAGAAGAAGGGGAAGGCCAAGAATAAGATGGATACAAGAAGTTATAAACAGGGCTTAGAGAAGCCGCAAAGGACAGAGGAAAGCGGAGAAGTCTATGCAGTGAAATAAGGCAGAAAAGCGGTATGGCCCATCCCGAAATTAATCTGTGCTATTTGTAGAAAAACACAACTCAAAAGCTGCGTTTTGCAGTGTACTTCCTGATATAGTTAAAATAATGTAATATAAAATAAGTGACAGCAACACTTTGTGTTAAATCCAACTATAATTTTTGTTGGATCAACTACATATTTTATTGGATTAACTAACCGTGTTGTAGTTCTTAGTATAAATTATTGTTATTTTGTTGTCCCAAAATTTTTCTGTCCGCTGCTTTCAAACTTTAAATATAAAGTTCGTATGAATCGTAATTTACTACCACGTAATTTTTTCCGTAGGGTTATATGAAATTATGTTGGCCTACGTATTATTTTTCAAAAAAAAATTTCGAAACTACCGCATATCTTGGTATCCTAGAATATTTCTCGAATTCTTCTGTCCAGTTAAAGCCGAGCATTTCACTTCTTAAATAATAAATAAAACATCTCTACTTCCTTTCCTTTTATAAGTCACATATTCAAGTTGATCATCATGTTCAGAGCAACGCAACTGCGCTGAAAGCCAATGGCGGACACATAAAAGTTTACACAAAATAAATTAAATGTAATACGTACTCAAACACTTACCGTTTTAAGAGTCCTCCGTAAAATCACAAAGTGGATAATGTCTATTTAATATTTGTAACATTAGATATGTTTCCAAAGTTGTTTCGGCAAAGTGAGTGCGGCGTGAAGAAAAGTGTTTTTGTATGCCGAAAACGAACGTTCTACATCTAGTAACGTTATATTTGCATAAGTAAAATAATCTTTCAAATAACTTAACGGTTCTGTTGACGCACCTTCACAAATTTGTCTTAATGTGGCAAAATCATAGTCTTTATCTAAAACACTTTCAAACCTTTCTAAAACACAAACATTTCTTGCGTCTTCTATCGCGCATAGCTGTGCGTGAACATGTTGCACTATTTGCAAAGATTCCACTAACGACACTGAAGAATTTTGTAGTTTTTCTATCGCATCCGCTAGTCCCACGTAATTGTTCTGAATAATTTCCAAATCTGTTTTAACTTGACTATCCTGAAATTTCAAGCGGCTTACCTTGACAGCCGCAGCTTCCTTTGGGTCGAATTCTAAAATCACGTTCTTTATATTCTCAAAATATTTAAGATAATAAAATGCAGCCTCTAACCATGTTCCCCAACGAGTAAGAATAGGTTGTGGTGGTTCAGGAATACCGGGGCATAGTCTATGAAATTCGCGAATACGTTTTGGGGATTTACAAACACAGCTTTTGTATGTGCTATTAGAGCGTCTACCTCGGGATAACATTTTCTGATACTATCTGCTACGAAACTGAGAGTATGAATTTAACATGTAATATGCAACAAGTTAGCACAATGTTTTTTAAGAGATCGACCTACAGCAAGCATGTTTGCGGCACCATCACTCATAAACATCAACAGTTGATTTGTTGAAAGTTCAAACTTTTCCAATGTATTTAACACCAACATTGAAATTACTTCGGCAATGCATTGTCGTATTCGTCTGGAAGCCAGTAAAATTGAGGGTGACGGTCGATGTGGTTCCATTGTGCGTACCATTACATTAACCACAGAATGTTTTTTACGATCTGTTGTTTCGTCCACACATAACCACAGTTTTTTATCTTGCAACTCCGATTTAATTCTTTTCTCGACATGTTCACCAGCAGACGGCACAACTCTCTGTAATGTTCTCTCACTTGGTAACTTAAAGTCCGAATATTCATTCCAAAACGAGACGTATGCTCTCTTCTTTAGTAAATGAAATGGTAAATTACATGCAATAAACACATAAATTAAATTTAAATTTGTCATAATCTCGTGTGGATATTTACTATTTACGTGCCGTAGACAATCACTTTTCGACCAACACATTACATCTAGTTTACATACTACACATTGAATTTTAGCGCCATCACACTTTAAATCATGCATTTCTGCAATAAATTCTCTTATTGTGTCCAACTTTGGTCGTTTTCGCGACGTAGGAAACATTTTCAAAACAAACGTAGAACTACGATATAGTATACGACAGCGTAGATGCATACACAACAGATCGGCTTTCAAGTCGCAGTTATACTAACGCTTATACCGAATTGTCCCGGCCGTGTTTATTTTGTGTAAACTTTTATGCGTCAACCACTGGCTTTCAGCGCAGTTTGCGTTGCTCTAATCATGTTTAACAATAAATTTACCTTAAAAAAATATCATTCAGACATTCACCCAAATTCGAGAAAGTAATTTTCATCTCTATTTTTTAAAAATAAATGCACCTATAAATTTGAAAATTATGTTGACGTTTTCTTGCGTTGAAGACAAATTTATTATTTAAAAAGGTAAAATTTGTAACTCGCAAATTGCTAAAAGATTATTGCCTTTATACATTTCTTGGCCAATATTTTTACTGCATGTCTTTTTTATGATCCTAACTGAGCTTGAACATCTTTCACATTGCTTGTACAATCAAAACAACAATTTGATGGTGCACAAAATAACACGCGCAAGAATATCTTGGCAGTATTCTTCTATGGGATCATTTCCAAGAATAAAAAGTCGGCTTACTACGCTGAAACTCTTTAGTGACCCCGCGTTACAAAAACACCTCAAATAAACATAAATTAATATGATCCCGCTTAAAATAACCGCAATCTGTATAAAGCAGATGCTTAATTGTTTTCGTGTACTTAACCTCTTGATGCAGTGTTCCACTCATGCACGACAATGATTAACGATCGATGCGTCTCGGAGATGCATTTACGTTAGGGAAGAAGTGGGAGAAAATTATAATAACGGCGTATCTGCTACTCTATCCTCTAAATTAAAATACGTACGATGAAGAAAAAAATATGCTTTGTAAGTGGCATCAAGTGTATGGGTATTATTAATGGAGATAATATGCGGGATTTCTTGTGACGATGTACGATATGATATTTTGTAGAGGAAGTATTTTTTTGTTTGCCACTTTGTCTGGCATATTAGTATGTACACATAAAAATCTGGAATTAATTCCAATACTTCTTCAATTCTTTTTCGATGTTACGCCGCTTATGCACCATCGTGAGCAAATGAAAGTAAATGAACTATTTTAGCTACGTAAATTTTACTATTTAGGATTTGAAAATATCAAACTAATGTAATTAATTAAGTTAAAATGCCTTATATGACTGAAATGTAGAAAATGCAAGCAAACACTCCCATTGAAAACAGATGGACCTTAGAAACGGTAGCAAATGATTTGGGACTTAGTAAATGTGTCATATTTTAACTTACAAGAAAATCTAATAAAACGCATACCGTTGCCTATATTCGTGGTAGTGGTAGACAACCGGTATCTAATGTACAGCAAGACCATCAGTTAATAAGCATTCTCACATTCGACCCCTTCAAAGTGCTCGAGACCGAGCAATTGTTCAAGAAAATATCTTTTTTGAATCGTACTGGACTGCTTACGCTTACAGAAGAGTAAAATCTTTTGTAACATTTTAAACGAGGGAGACATAAAAGAAAATCAGAATTAATTAATTAATTGTACGGTCTGAGCGTCCGGGAGTGTCCCTAGGCACTCTTTCGGCAATTTAAATTAAACTAGACATCAGTCAAAGGAATTTTAGTATTAAAACTTGAAAAGAGAAAACTAACCTGGAATTATGACGTTCCAGTATAGTGAGAAATCGATTAGCGTCCATTTACTCCCTTAATTCATTCGCGATAGTGATTGTTTAATCACGGCTAATTAGGATAACTATACCTTTCGAAATATAATTTGATAATAAATTTCAATGGAATATTCTTGTTTTTCAAAAATAGCATGATGCATGCCATGCAAGGACGCAACTGGAAGACTGAATCTATGCTGCTCTATCACATTTAACACCACCAACAACTGTATAATATTAAATTTACTGACAAAGAAGACGATATTTAATTTTCGAAATTATGCTAAAGACACAACTGAATTTACGCTGTTAATTGTCCTAAGAAAATATTCTATTAAAATTAAAGGTTTAGATTGTGAAAAAAATGAACAGGAGATAAGCTAATTACCCGTTCCACTATGATCAACGTTGACTGGAATTAAAATAATCGCCTAGCATCCCCGCTCCAGCGATAGGAAGCCATAAAAGAAATTGGAGCTACTGAGAAAGAGCTCATAGCCGCCAGAGGAATGTTAATGTTGAACGAGTGGACATAGTGCACTCACTATACGTGGCGCTAATGACAGCTACGTTCGATGTTGTAAATTATAACATTACACTTTTTTTAGTGCTGCCAAAAAGTGTGCTTTAATTGAAGACCATAAGAGCAATAGACTAAATTTTGCGAAAAACTTTATTAAACAAGAAGATATGCGGACAGGCGTATTTTTCCTTGATAAGAAAATAAACCAAAGAATAGAGAATAGAATGCGATTATTTCACTGAAGTCCAGTTGAGGCCAATAATAATAATAATAATAATTTCACTGAATAAACAAAAAATTTATTAGCAGAAAGAAAATTACGAGAGAAGAATGCTAACATAATATAATTAATAAAGTTCTTGGTTCTAAAATACTTTTGAGTATTATGAAGTTAAAGATATGCTTTCTCCAGTATAGCGTTTTTTTACGTGTATTAATGACCCTACGGGTTGTATATGTTTTAGAACGTGTCAGAAATAAAATATAATACGTGCTCAAGCACTTACCGTCTTAAGAGTCTTCCGTAAAATCACAAAGTTAATAATGTCTGTTAAATATCTGCAACATTAGATATATTTCCACAGTTGTTTCAGCAAACAGGGTGCGGCGTGAGGAAAAAGTGTGTTTATATGCAGAAAATGAACGTTCTACATCTAGTGACGTTATATTTGCGTAATTAAAATAATCTTTGGAACAACTTAACGGTTCTGTTGACGCACCTTCACAAATTTGTCTTAATGTGCCAAAATCAGAATCTTTCTCTAAAACACTTTCAAACCTTTCTAGAACACAAACATTTTTTGCGTCTTCTACCGAGCATAGTTGTGCGTGAACATATTGTACTATTTGCAGAGATTCCACTAACGACACCGAAGGATTTTGTAATTTTTCTTTTGCCTCCACTAGTCCGAAGTAATTGTTCTGAATAGTTTTTAAATCCGTTTTAACTTGACTATCTTGAAATTTCGACTGGCTTTCCTTAATAGCCGCAGCTTCCTTTGGATCGAATTGTAAAACCACGTTCTTAATTTTCTCAAAATATTTATGATAATAAAACGCGGCCTATAACCATGTTCCCCAACGTGTAAGAATATGTTCTGGTGGCTTAGGCATATGGGGGCAAAGTCTGTGAATTTTGCGAATACGTTTTCGGGATTTGGCAAACACTGCTTTTATATGCGCTACTAAAGCGTCTACCTTAGGATAACATTTTCTAATACTATCTGCCGCATGACTGAAAGCATGAATTTTGTAATATGTAACAAGTTAGCACAATGTTTTTTAAGAGACCGGCCTACAGAAAGCATGTTTGCGGCACCATCACTCATAAACATCAACAGTTGGTTTGTTGAAAGTTCAAACTTTTCCAATGTATTTAACATTAACTTTGAAATTACTTCGGCAGTACATTGTTGTACTCGTCTGGAAGCTAATAGAATTGAAGGTGCCGATTGATGTGGTCCATTGTACGTACCATTACATTAATCACAGAATGTTTTTTATGATCTGTTGTTTCGTCCACACATAACCACAGTTTTTTATCTTTCAACTGCGATTTAATTCTTTTTTAAACATGTTCACGAGCAGATGGCACAATTCTTTGTAACGGTGCCCGACTTGATAATTTTCAGTCCGAATATTTATTCCAAAAGAAGACATATGTTTCCTTGTCTAGTAAATTAAACGGTCGATTACATGCAATAAAGGTAACACATAAATTAAATTTAAATTTGTCATAGTGTCGTGTGCAATTTTCTTTTGAAAACTGCTGTTTACTATTTATGTGACGTAGACAATCCCGTTTGGACCAACACATTAAAGGAATATTACAAACTACACATTGAATTTTAACGCCATCATAATTTACGTCAGGCATTTCTGCTATAAATTCTGTAACTTTGTCCAACATTAGTCCTTTTTCGCGACGTAGGCAATATTTTTAAAGCAAACGTAGAACTACGAAATAGTATTTACGGCAGCGTACATGTATACACAACAGATCTGGTTGAGGCTTGCAGTTATACTGAGGGTCGTATCGAACCTCCGCCACTGCCCGTTGGCACTAGTGAGCGACTCTAGTAAAAGGGAAAGAATTTTGCAGTACTTTTTGAGATTCCAGGTTTTCAGGCGTTCTTCCAAAGCAATTGTTATCCATTATAATATTATCCATGCATTCGTTCACATTTTCCATATCCGGATCACGTACTGATTAACGAGGCAACCTTTTCGCATATTGGGAAAATATATTAGAACGCATATAATATATGAATTTATTAGCTATAAAGATACAAACGTTCACTGCAGCACAAGCCGTAAATCACCATTTATTACAGAACTAGAGACCAATCACTGGCGCTGCCAGATATCCCACATGAAAGATACAAGCTCAACGCTTATCTACGTCTCTGACGGGGCCATAGAATAATGCAACAACGCTACATACACTTTCGCGAAAATAGATTAATACTTCTTTCATCTCGAAGCGGGAAGGCCTTGCGTTAGAAGGCAAGTGCTGTCGAGTGTACGCTTCAAACGAAAAGAATCCAGATAATTATGATGTATTAGGATTTGTCAGATTATCACGAAAAGCTTTAATGTTTTCGTGGTTTCTGCGATAGGCTTCTTTTGAACTCCTTACAGTAGCTGTTAGCTAATTGATGTAGGAGATAAAAGTTAATTTTATATTTAGATGGTGTAATAAATTGTATGTATTTAACGAGTATTTATAGCTGTGTGTTGTTTTAATTTTGTCCCAATTATTGAGTACATACATACTTTAACGCAAATAAAGTCTATCTTTTGATAATAAATTAGCAATAAGGAGTATTTGTATCAGTTGAGAATTAAAGGAATATGATTCATCAAACAAATTTAAGAGAAAATGCTTTGGAATATTTGAGAGATTTTCTAAACTTGCAATGAATTCCTTTATTTAGAAAATAGCTCGATTCTTTGCTGGTTTGTATTATTTTTTCATTGTTTCTCCTTTATTTGTCCCTTCGACCAAGTCATATCAATTAAGACAGTAAGGTCCCTATTTTTTTATGATATTATTTTTACGGCATCCCTTGTAAATCTGTGTGTTTATCATTAAGAACAATTCTTGTCAATATACCAACAACGAAAAGCTACCTGATAACTTTTCTGATAGCACCAAGATGTGTAGTTCTTTTAATTTACAATTTCCTTCAATAACGCACAATCCGGTAGACAGTGTTTCCAATAAAATTAACTCTAATGAGTTTCGAAAATTTCAAGTGGCAGGAAAATCGTTTCTCTTTGATCCAGTAATTTCAAACGAAATTCACGTACTGCAGTGACGTTAAACAACAATGCCTGTGCCGGTAAAGATATGATAAGATGAGAATTGCTAAAACTTCTTTGAATCATTGCATTATAGTGCTTGAATATTTAATAAATTTCTCCATTGAAATCGGTGTATATTCAACAAATTGAAAAGTGCGTTACCCAAACTTATCTATAGAAAGAGAGGGGACGCATTAAACTTAAAAAAATTTCCTTTATTGGACGCTTGAGTCTTCTTACGTCCTGCGAGGTGTCCAACAGTTGAATTGCTTCAACGTTGGTATGGTTAAGAAGTCTTTTTTCGTGTTTCCTGCCATATTCTTGGACCACATCCTCAATCCAGTCCACATGTAGACCGTCATGAATCTCCATATTGGTTACATATCCGTAAGCATTTGTAATCATAGGTAGAAACTTATTTTGGATCCATTAGATAATTTCGCGATTAGATTTTTTAGTGCAGCCCCAAACTTGTACACCATACGTCCAAATTGGTTTGATGATAGCTTGGTAAATCAATCCTTTCGAACTAGGGTTGAGTTGGGAGTGATGCCCAACTAATCAATACATTTTTCTCCTCTTGTATCTGATTTGTTCAGTCTTTCGTTTAACATGGTGTTTCCAATTTAATCTGCCATCCCAGTGGAGTCCCAAATATTTGACAAATTCGTCCTTAGGAATTTGCGTTCCAATGAGGGAGATGTTTAAATTGTCATCCCTTCTGCATAGAGCAAACGCGACGTGGGTCGATTTTGTCTCATTGAGATTTATTTTCAAATCTGTTCTCCATTCGCTCACAACATTCATGGCACGTTGAAATTTTCCTACTGCTTCTATCTCTGTTGAGACAGTAGCCATGATCACAGTATCATTGGCGAAAGTTCCGATGAAAGTTTCCTTTGTACTTGAAATATCTGTTGTATACAAAAAGTAAAGGAGCGCTCCAAGGACACTTCCCTATGGTACTAAGCTTAAATAGCTATCAACCAATTACTTTATTAGCAATGCTCTCCAAATTTTATAAAACAATCATACACAACAGACTATCCAGATTGTTCCTGGCTAGTGAATGCTTAAGTCCGCATTAACATTGCTTTCCGCCAAATAAAAACATTGATACTGTCTTGAATTCTCTTTCTAAACAAATTCATACTTGTGTTGATAATCGACGTTTGTGACTTAATGTATCAGTGGATTTGACGAAAATTTTTGACTATGTGAACCATGAAATTCTCCTATGTAAATTAAAACTGTAGAAGATACTTACACAAGTTGACATATAAATGGTTCGTGTTACCCCTCTAACCGAATACAAAAAGTTTTCTGTGGGAGCGTCAGACCCACATCTTTGCCTGTTAATATCGGCATGCCACAAGGTTCAATACTTGGTACAATCTTATTCCTCTTATAAACAATGGTAGTCTGAAAAGTTTCCAGCCAACACAGAAACAAATGTATTTCTTTGTCAAAATCAGTTTTATTTCTCAACATAGCCTCTTTGTAAATCCAAATAGTTGTTGGCATCTCGTTCTGCAAAATAGGCGTTTACGAATCTGATTGCCACCTTGTTCGATGAAAATCTCTATCCTCTGAGCAAAACTTTGAACCCCAATTCGTGAATTTTGGCCATGGCGACCACTGGGAAGTGTGAGTTATCTTGGTGAAACAAAACTTTCCATTTTCTTCAAATGCGGCAATTTCCGCAATTTCTGCCTTCAGTTTGTCGAGTAATGATGTGTAGTATGCCGCTGTTATTGCTTTTCCTTTTCCAAGATAGTTGGTTAGCACAGTTCCATGACTATCTCAAAAAGCAATCGCCATCACTTCTCCGGCCGATGGAACAGTCTTCGGCCTTTTTTGGAGCCGATTCATCCTTCGCAATCCACTGTTTCGTCTGTGCCTTGACTTCAAGAGTGTATTGATGTATCCAAGTTTTATCAATCGATGCCAAAACTCTTCAACAAGGCTTTGGAAATGTTCATTTGAACGCGTTTTTGATCCTGAGTAAGCAAACGCGGCAACAAATGCACGGTTAGCTTTTTCATGCCAAAATCTTCAGCCAATATATAACGAACACGCTCTTTCGAGATGCCCACAACCTCTAGCATCTCTCTAACCTTAATTCGACGGTCGTGAACTTTTCCGATGTTTTCAGTAATGGTTTTTAGCCGTACAAAACTTTCATCGTCACCAAACTGGTACGAATTCGTTTAAATTCAGCAGTCCACAATTCCACTGTGGCAAATGATGGGACAGAGTCCCTGTAAACAGCGTCCATCTCGGTTTTAATTTGAGTAGGTGTATTGATTTTCAAATGCAAGAATTTAATGACTGCTCAATATTAGATTTTTTCCGGTTTTACAAAAAACCTAACATCGACTGCCACAAACGACTGTTAAACAACAACTGAGCGTCCAACATGGCGGAAAACGTATCTTTCAACCCATGCCTAACATTTTCTGAAAATTTGAACTTTACATCATTAGTTGTATATTTGTTGACTAATAGAAAGGCTTCCTCTGGCTGTAACTTCGTTGGCATTTGGGGGCCTGGTCTTCAAATAAACAAATGTTTGCTCCTATTGTTCTTATTTACCAATTATTTGCAAGGTATATTCACTTTTCATTCATATAAGGGACAAAAATTATAGTTCTCATTATAATTTGTTAAAATTAAATATCCTTCTACTTATTTTATTTAAAAAAAAAAAACAATTAACTCGGAGACCAAATACTTATGCAACAGAATTATTAGATATTCTCATTTGATCTGCCTTCCTGCACTCAAAGGAGATTGAAACAACACAGGGAGCTGGAAAGTGCTATCATATCAAACATAAGCACCTTTTAAGCGATATCTCTTCCATTCATTCACTACTCCATTTTCCTTAAATCGGATATTTTCAATACTCTTTATCAAACTTATTTACCGCAATCATATAAGATACATAACTGTAATTAAGCTTTTGAAATGCGTATCTGGACGTATTATGAAATTGCGGTTTTATAATAAACTCGATTAATTATTATCTTTTAACTGTAATCGGTAATTAATAACGTTTAGCAATTGGTACGTATTTCCATTCGAGGTGATTATGGGAAAGCATATCTTACCACGTATAATTTACAGGACAATACTATCAATTACAGTAACATTTCGTTTTGATTATAAGGTAAGTGATACGCTGCCATTTGCTCTTTATATAAATTCCTGTTCTACGAAAACGGAAATTTGTATGCAAATTCTCTACGTCGTTTATGATTATGGACAGTTTAAAAGGAACCTAAGAATGGAAAAAGATTATCTTATAAAGAGGATATCTAATATGAGCTAATATATAATCTTCAGCATTGGTGGAATTGACAAATTTGAATGCACATAAGAAAATTTCGGTTATAGCTATATTGACGTACTATTTCGTTCTTTACAGATGGCGCTATCGACTTTCAATTCGGTGAAGGACGAGAATGCGTTAATTGCGGAGCTATCTCGACACCACTGTGGCGCAGGGATGGTACAGGACACTACCTTTGTAACGCATGTGGTCTCTACCATAAAATGAATGGTATGAACAGACCCCTTATAAAACCATCTAAAAGACTGGTGAGTTAGCATTATTCCATAAAGTCCTTACACTTAGAAACCGTGCTAAATGATTTGAATAATAAATTGTAACATAACAAAGTTTACATCCTATCTGTAGTTTTATCACAGGGATGGGAAGGATCTCCTTGGTGTTATGAAAAGAAATTCCTTGTAATCTATAAGTAATAACGATTAAATATTATCAACATTTAATCTTTTTCTTTAATACCACAAAATTTCTTTGATAATAGGGAACCTCTTTGTATGTATGTATGCGGCTTCTATAAAATTCTTATTTAGAAAAAATAAAATGCGTTTATATACTATAACAAAGTGATCAACTTAAATAGATGTTGGTTTATTCTGAAGAAAATGTTTATTTCCTAAATTTGTTGAAACCATTTCGGAACACCATCGTCGTATAATATAAAATTTTCAATTCAAAATTCAAACTGCAATACGGATGTTTTGGATATTATTTCGCATTCCTATACATGACAACATTTATAAATTACATTCCGAACTTTTTGATTATCTTACATCTTGTAATGAATAAATATAATTCCTTAAACTTGATAATTGGTGCTTTTCTAATGTGATCGTAATAGCTCTTGCTTGTCTTTCCAACAAAACGATATTCACCATCTTTAGTAAATTTCTGACATTCATTGAATTCATTTTTTTTATTATATTTTGACTTTATGAACTACGAGAGTGAATCAAATATTAACCGGACTTTTGTTTTAGAACATTTATTGGTACAGTAAATAAAATTTTGAATACATCTTATTTTTCTATATAATCTCCTATTTTATTCACACATGTTTCCCACCGAATCGGAAGTTTTTTAATTCTGTTATCAAAGAGTGAATGTGGTCGCGTCTGTAACCAATTGCGCACGAACGTTTCTACACCTTCGTCGTCGTCAAAGTGATGACCTCCCAGTTCTTCTTTGAGTGGCCCAAACATGTGGTAGTCACACGGCGATCGATCGGGACTGTAGGGCGGATGTTCCAGTGTTTCCCAATGAATTTTGTCCAATTTTTCTTGGGTTAATGCAGCTATGTGTGGCCGAGTGTTGTCATGAAGCAGAGTCGCACTTCGAATAGGCATGTCTCGCCTTTTTCGTCGATAGGCCAGTTTCACTTCATCAAGCAGTTGACAGCAGTACGCAGCATTAACTGTACGCCGTTCATGGAGAAAATCAACGAGCAATATGCCTCTGCAATCTCAAAAAATCGTTGCAAGAACTTTCCCAGCAGAAAGACAGGTCTTGACATAATTTTTCAGCTTCACTGTATAAAGATAAAAATTCACGCTTTGTTCCTCATCATTTTAAATATATTCTCAATAGACTGTAATAAAACGTTTGCTTTGTTTAAATTTGATGTAACTTTTTGTAAGAAGTCACTTACGCCTTTAACATTTTAAAGATTTTACTGTAGAAGCACAATTTAAACGCAAAATTAAAATTTATTTGATGAAGAAGTCCTACTGCCGCTGAAGCAGGATCACCACTTTGTAACACTAATTTATTTAAAAAGACAAGGATTTCCGAATTTTTTTTGCTGCAGAACAGGCATAAACTTGAGCTGTCCATCTTGTGTAGCAAATTCGTTTAAGTTCAATTGGTTCTTTTTCAGAGTGTAATTGTCTTTGAGTTTCAATAAATTGGCTATGAATCGCTGACCCCGAAATGAAAACATACACTGATTCGATGAATTCAAAAAACAATTTTCTGTGTTATACATTTTTATTTATGTCTACTACAATTGCTGGGTGGGCCTGCGGGTGGGCCGCAAAATTTTCGGGGTGGACCAGGCCCACCCTAGCTACGTCCCTGTAAGGCAGCGAAATAAATTCTGAGATATTTGTGTATTATTTAGGTCACTTTAATTGTTTATATAGTATATCCCCAAATCGAGTTCACTATAGGTATAATCGACAAAAAATTTTAGAATTTCATTCTGTTTTGGGATTCCAGCCTGCTAGGTCTAATAAAGATTTTAATAAGATTTTTATTTTTTAGAAAATAAAGCGGCCATGAAAAATATGAAAAAAAAATCTTTTCAAATAAAGCGCATTTTCGATCAATAATACGGCAAAATGTTATTAAGAAAAGTTGCTCAGAATGAAATGTTATGGCATGATGCAAATTTTTTGAAGGATCTACTTTGATAAAATCCATTATTTATCAATTTCGTTTCAGGTAAAGTATTTTTTCCGTTCACAGCACGTCAATGTGATACTAAAAAAGTTGCTTAAAACAAAAAGTTACAGAGTTATGCAAATTTTCAGAATGATCGGCCTATTTTGATAATCATGACTCCATCATCATCACAATAGGGCAACTGGATTTTATCAAAAGTAGGCCGATCATTAAAGAAATTCCCATAACGCAATAGTTTTTCATTCCAAACAACTTTTCTTGATAATACTTTGGCATACTATGAACGGAAAGGGTACTTTACCTGAAACAAAAAATAGTTTTTGCTTAACTATAAAGAGCTACATGATTATAATTTGTAAAAGCTTTTAAACACCGTAACAAAAAGTCAAAAAGTCAGTTATTCATTGAGGGAAATGCTTGTCTATTCTAAGGAGAATTGTTACGAACGTTTGTTTGTGGAAACCATTTCTATACATCATCGCCATATAATATGTAATCAATGCAAAATTGAGGCTGTAATAGGGATACTTATCATATCATTTCTTATCACAGCATGCGTAGCATTACTTTCAGAAGATACTTGTTATTTTATATCTTGTGATAAAGCAGCATCATCTCTTAATCCAGATTGTTGATGTTTTTCAAACGTAATTACATGGTTAGTCTGAAAAGCTTTCAGCTTAACACAGAAACAACTACTTTTCTTTTCAATTTCAGTTTTATTTCTCAACATAGCTTCCTTGTAGGTCTATATACCTTTCCCAGCGACACTCCCATCTCTTTAATTCGTCCAAATAGTAATTGGCAGCTTGTTCTGCAAAATAGGCGTTTATGAATGTGATGGCCACCTCAATATGGGTGAAATTTTCAAACGTATCTTTCAGTGCATGCACAATTATACTACCAAAATATTTTTGACGGGTAGCGCCATCTTCATGTAGGGGCTTGAAACTTTTCAGAATACCTTCACTTACCAACTCTTGCTTGTCTTTCCAAGAAAACGATATCCATCATCTTCAATCAATGTCATTATCCGAATCTCTTACCTCGATAAGGAAGATTTCTGGCGCTAATTTGGTAATATAAATAATGAGACTGGGTTGGATTTTAGAATCGAACAAATGTTCTACAAGCCCTAACAACTATACGTTAGGACGGTGAATGACTTTTTCAAAAATTCAGCATATTTTTAAGATACAAAATATTTCGAAACTGATTGTTATGAAATCGAAAGAAACGTAATTTTGAACATCTATCGACGTTTGCCAATTGTCAACACCTTGTTCTTTAGTTGTATTTTTAATTGGTTTAATAAAAAGTTCCAAAAATATACGACTTTCGTAAACAACTAAATGTCGAGACTGTGAAAAAATTTAGTAGTAGTCATATTGAAAAATTGTACGGAAGAGGCGTCGATGATGGTGTCATAACGTGCGCTCAACCAAACGAGCATACAAAGCTTTGTCTTGGCCCTCAAGTAGCCCTGACTTAAATATGATTAAAAATGTATGGCACGAAATGAAAGAATACTTGAGAAAGGATCCCCAAGGAACAATTGCTGAATTGCCAGCCAAATTAAGATAAATCTGGGATACGTTTTATAATTATAAATTGCGTCCCAACATACAAGCTGCTAGGGTTCGTAAATCTATGCATTTCATTGCAGCCAATAGTTGCTCATAAAACTTTTGACAATATTTGACTTCAACATATCAATTTACGAAGAATGTTTATCATTTATTTATTTACGAGTTTATCGATTTATAAGCAATTCCAATTTGTGCCGCAAGAATATTATAATCAATTTTCCACACTTATCTAAATTAAAAAAAAATGCCTTAGTTCTTAGCAATTTTTCTTCTTTAAAGCAAAGAAAAAAGATCAAAAAAACAACCGTTTCTCATAGTTCAGAACATTATTAAAACAGAAATTTAGTCTTCTTAACTGTTGTGTAGGGAATATCAAAGGAATGATATTCGCCTTGATATCAACGTTTAATTTTTCTTTTGATTTCAGACTGCAACTAGAAGACTTGGCCTGTGTTGTACAAACTGCGGGACGCGCACGACGACGCTATGGCGACGGAACAACGACGGCGAGCCGGTCTGCAACGCCTGCGGCCTATACTTCAAGCTACACGGCGTCAATCGACCGCTGGCGATGCGTAAGGACGGCATACAAACGCGCAAACGTAAGCCGAAAAAACCAGTTGGAGGAGACCGAGAGGAAAATGGGAACTCGTCAGTGGATGGTGAGTACGCCCGACATTCTATTGGTTGCCAACCTTGAGCGATTGGGCGGGGATTCCGGTCGGAGTACTTAAAAAAGCGGAGCCGGTTGAGTAGGGGGCGCTCGGGTTGCTCCAGAATGCCATCCTTGTATTCATGTTACCCTGATAGGGGGTGTTGTGCTCATGAAGTAATAAACGTAGGGAAAGGATAGTTTAGGGAATTAATACATTTATAAATACGAAGATGAATAATAAATAATTGCCGGTCTGCTTTTTATCTACATGTAGCCAAAAATACTATAATTTAATCGGAAATATGAATTTGAATTCTCAGGGTGTTTCCGCTCAAGTACAAAAATACCGATAAAATATTACATAGTCGATTCATTTGAAAATTGGGACCCATTTTATTTCATGATTATAGGTTATCCTGCTACAACGTGCGGGATGTGTATTAGTGTTTGGTTCTTTGTGTATTGAAGACATTAAATCAAAAGCTTCTTTGGTACAAATACATTTAAATATGTTTAACATTAAATAAATAGTAAAAGTTGCAAAACTAAGATTATAACAATCTTAGTTTTTTAACAAAATAATGTATAAATGATATATACAGGTAATGAACATCGTTATCCCGTGGCGATTGATTTCGGCGGTTTATATCATCTTCAGGCAAATTGTTAAATTAGTGGTATAAAACTATATACACATTAATTAATGTGTATTCGTACAGTTCTTGTCTGTAAAGTCGATTTTACACCTGTCAATTTATCGATCAATTTCAAGTTCTTTAAATTGGCCAAATTCTAATTAGAACTTGTTTTTGTTTGACATCTGCCAATAATTGCGAGTTCTTATTTAAGATCAATTTATATACCTTAAAAAGGACCTTAGTCCTTGTATTACACCTATCAATAAATCGACACAAATTATAAGTTGTGTCTTGTGACGTCTGGTGTTCGATAGTTACCCGATCCTTAACAGTATTTGAATCTTTCAACTATTTTAATTTATTCATAAAGTAATTATTATATTTTCTTTCGCAGTTATAGCTATTCTAAAAAAAACATATCCTCTTTTAAAATCGTAACTTTAACTGCATTCAATAGTTTATTAAAAGAATCTTTATCCATCCAAAGGTATTTTTTAAACTGTTTTAGATCTGTTGCAAATTTTATTGCAACTAATGATAAAGTAATTGCCTTTTTTTACTTTCAGCCACGGTCTAACAAGGGAACACAGGGAAGTGTCCCTCACCGATTTAAATGAAACTTGGTGGGTTTGTAGACTGATGCAGTATAAGAACAATGATAACTTTCATAGATGCTAAATCGCCCGTTTTCGGGGATGGGGTGGCGTACAGCCAACGCTACCTTTCGCTATTTGTTTTAATATCTCCAAAACTATAAGACATATCAAAAAAAGTTGAGACAAATATATAACTGTTTTATGAGTACTAAGGTTAGCGGCAATAGTTTGCGTGTCATAGTTTCTTGTTTTCCAGAAACAACCGCCACCCCCCGTATTTTTTTAAAATTTTAAAATTTTTATTTGCTGGAAAAATACACAAAGTTATGCAGAATTCACCCATATATATTAAACATGCTATAAAATAACTCAATTTTAAAAAAAAACAATAACATACGAATTGAGTAGGTATACCTCCGTATGTACATATGTATGTAGATATATATGTAAATAATATTACTTATTGTTATTGATGTGAACAAATCGTAGAGATACTTATCTAAAGTATCTGTCTAAATATCTTTAATACTTTTTAGATCATTTATACCTTATCAGCATTACATTCCATTATTTATTTTTAAAAGTATTCGATTGGCGTATTATCCGTTATACTTATAAAATTCCTCATTGAAACTTCAAGTGCTGATTTTCACGTACAGATTACATGATTTCTATAGTATTTAAATTTTTTCTAGATTAGTGTAAGTATTAGGATATCTTGTATACCATAAATGCTTTTGCATACGCACATATATAAAGCAAGGCAAGTTACAATTAGTACTTGCAGTCTTCAGTTCATTGACGACGAGTACGTTTCGCAATTAGGCTGTCGAAAAGTGTTTCTTGAAGTCATGAGAATCAACGTTGCTAATGTTCATACAATTCTTTTACTTTCACCTTGTGTAATAATATTGAATACAATAAAAATATAGTGCCTAAACTAAACTAACTAACCAATGAAAATTAAGATAATTAAATTGGTACCCAATAACAATTTTAATGACAATAATAATATTTATAAGTTTTACGTGTATAGTCTCGATTATCCGAATAGGTTGGGACCTGGACCTCGGTTCCCCCTGAGATAATCCGAAGAAAGGCAAAAATAAATAACAGGCTACTCTGCATAGTTATTGCAATAATGGTAATTTGTGTAGAAATATTGAAAACAAAGAAATTGCTTACACCACGCACAACGAAGAAATGCAGGTTTGCCACAAATACTGCATAGTGGTGTACTTTGTAAATCCTTCGGGAAGCAGAATCGGACAGGATTCTCAAACTTCGGTGGCCGATCTTCGATGTATCCACTTTTATACCACGCATACTTAAATAGATTGAAGAACCTCGGCGATGATAATTGATTATGTGTCAAAGATTGTAACTGGATAATAGTGTTTCTTTGATGTAGAGTTAAATCGTATCCCATATGCAGTACGTCATCTGAAAAAGTCCTAACAACATTTTTCCATATTCTAAAACCGTAGACGTCTAGAGGCTGTACCATTGAAGTTGTCTTCTTGGGTATTGTAAAAATATCAACTTTTCTGTTCGTTGGTACTAATTGTAAATTGCTCACTTCTTTAGGACAATGCCCACTCCACGAATCCAATAACAAGACACTTTCAGCGTTAGTATTTGGTAAGAAAACATCTGTAAACCAATCTTTAAAATGCTGCGAGGTCAGTTTCCCTGATGTTGATGCAGATATATACACGTTAATAGGCATAAAAAGTGTTTTTTGTACGTTCGGTCCGAATTGACCTGTTGTTTCTTTTAACACAAAAAAGAGGGGGGCTTAATAGTCGTCCATTTGACGAAATTGTTGGTATGATTGTGTAACTATGTGTAATAGATGATAATGATTCCACGACCGCTTCCACTGTTTTTGTTCCAATGGCGGACAAGCTTCGACCGGAATGTATCTCTAAATTAAAGCCACTCTCGTCTGCATTGTAAACGTTGTCTTGTCCAACAACGCTAATTTTAGGTTTAATTTCATTAACAAATCGCTCGGCTGTGGATCGTAATTCGTCAACATCGTTATGAGTGGATCGTGTGATACTTTGTTATTTTACGAGAAACAATTCTATGTACTTTTTTGAAATGCCATATCCACCAATGACTAGCTTTAAATGAATTATACTCTATTTCATCTTTTGCCTGTAGCGCCCATCTGCGAAGATTTATGTCGTGGATAATATTTCCGCTGTTTAGCGTTTCCTTAAATCTTATCAGAACATATTCTGTAACGTATGTACTTTTGTCCTTGTTGGTGCCACTCCGGTCAACACTTGCTTCCCATCTCTGAAGTTGCCTACTTGATTTTACCTGGAACAAATGGACGCCAAAGATACAAATGCTATTATTAGTATTGATGTATCAAACTGTACAAGATATCTTTATGTACTAGTTTTAGAAACTTTCCCTTACGTATTTAAATGTTTAGATAGAATAAGAAATTTACGTATTATATTACCTTTCTAAAACGATTTTGGACAGATTCTAACGAACGTCGTTTCGCTTTTCCACTTTTCCAAAACTCAACGGCTCGCGTTTTATATTCAATATCAATTGAACTACCTCCTTCTTGGGGTACACAGTCTTCATGTTCATAATCTTCATCATATTCACTTCTTGGTTCAACGAATTGCGGTTCCTGTGGACCAGCCAAGTTTTCAAATTCCAGCGCTACATCTGCCTCAAATGCAAAGGATGCCTCTTCTTGAGCTCTCACAATGATATCCGTTATAGCTTCGTGTAACTCTTGTTCTCCACGTGTTATAGGTGTATCAGCGATATTTGCAACAAGGAATGTTGTACGTAGCAAATTCAGTACATTTAGCAACATTGATTCTCATGACTTCAAGAAACACTTTTCGACAGCCTAATTGCGAAACGTACTCGTCGGCAATAAACTGAAGACTGCAAGTACTAATTGTAACTTGCCTTGCTTTATATATATGCGTATGCAAAAGCATTTATGGTATACAAGATATCCTAATACTTACATTAATCTAGATAAATTTAAATACTATAGAAATCATGTAATCTGCACGTGAAAATCAGCACTTGAACTTTCAATGAGGAATTTTATAAGTATAACGGATAATACGCTAATCGAATACTTTTAAAAATAAATAATGGAATGTAATGCTGATAAGGTATAAATGATCTAAAAGTATTAAAGATATTAGACAGATACTTTAGATAAGTATCTCTACGATTTGTTCACATCAATAACAATAAGTAATATTATTTACATATATATCTACATACATATGTACATACGGAGGTATACCTACTCAATTCGTATGTTATTGTTTTTTTTTAAAATTGAGTTATTTTATAGCATGTTTAATATATATGGGTGAATTCTGCATAACTTTGTGTATTTTTCCAGCAAATAAAAATTTTAAAATTTTAAAAAAATACGGGGGGTGGCGGTTGTTTCTGGAAAACAAGAACTATGACACGCAAACTATTGCCGCTAACCTTTAGTACTCATAAAACAGTTATATATTTGTCTCAACTTTTTTTTGATATGTCTTATAGTTTTGGAGATATTAAAACAAATAGCGAAAGGTAGCGTTGGCTGTACGCCACCCCATCCCCGAAAACGGGCGATTTAGCATCTATGAAAGTTATCATTGTTCTTATACTGCATCAGTCTACAAACCCACCAAGTTTCATTTAAATCGGTGAGGGACACTTCCCTGTGTTCCCTTGTTAGTACATACTTTTTTAATTTAGCACTTCAATTTGATATTCCAATTGTGTATTCAAGTAGTTTTCGTATTTGTTCGAATTTTATTAGTCTTCGCCAATATTCTGTGTTCTGTCTTGGAAGCCGTATTGAAGCTGTGGAAATTATAGTGAAATTTCAGCTTAAAAAAAAAACAAAGAAATAAAAACAAGCCATGGCTATTTGTCAAATTGACAAAAAATTAACATTTTTTATAAGAATTTCTGCATTTTAGATGATCAGAAGCAAAACGAGATTAGCAGGCCGTGGTGGATTACATATGTGCCCCACATGTAGGGCAAATAGTATAAAATTTTGTGAAACTATTTTTAAAACCATTAGTGGGTTATTGAAGTCTACCGTGACTTTAAATAAAAGGAAGTCTGGTGTTCTACGCTGATTCATCCGGACAAAATCCGATGTCCAAAATCAGTGGGTTGCGTAGACCTACCATCGCAATTTACATATTAACTAAGAAAATGTTTGCGTAGATTATAAAATGATCATGAAATATTTTCTTTCTGGTAGTTAATCCATTTTATTGAAATGAAAAGTTTTCTTTTCAGATGGAAAATCGGCAATCATTCATCACAATAATCAGCATCAAATCGGTCAACCAACCACGTCCCAAAATCACACGCACGTATCGCAATCTCAAGCAGAATCCGCTGCTAAAATATCTTCAAACGATCGCCCATTCCTCGGTCATACTTCCTTGTTACCCGCTACTAGTACCGGAATAAAAAGCGAGCCCGGTTACGAATACAGTTGCCTCCAAAACCAATCCTATCCCTATCAACAGATATTCGGCTTTCCTAACGGATCACCGAATAACACAGAAGTAGCGTACCATCATCAGCACCACGTTACAGCAGCAGCTAAGCTAATGGCGTCGTCGTAGTTAATTTAATTATCACTCATTTTTTTTTATTGAAAGAAGAAATAGAAGCAACATAATCACGCCCTTGTCAATAATTCATTTTCTATACTAAAACCAACATTTTAAATTGTAAAATTAGACTGGCAAACATCTGCAAGAACAACTTAACTATGAGCATACATCATGGTCTACCTCATTGGTGGTACGATTTCGTTGAGATTGTGATCTTTCAGAGGTCTGATACATTATTTTAAAATTTGATTATCAAAAAGTTTCGTGTATATATGTATGTGTATGTTGTTAGAGAAATCAGGCGAGTGAAGTAGGAACAATTGTTTAAATTTTACGTAAGAATTTTTATATCTATTATTATTATTATTTATACGTTGTCGTGATCACTGAAAGAACTCTCTATGTATGATGGTATTTTCTGTTTTAATTTTCGAACATTTTGTGATCGTAGTGTATTATTATTATTTTAGAGGCAAATTCATTTTATTTATTAACGTATGAAGCTAATATTAAGTCTTGATATCATCAATATGCAAATGTTCAGATAATAAAAGACGATCTACCTGCAAATTCGTTAATTATACGTGGTAGATTGAAATATTGATTTACTCTATTTAATTAAGATTCTTCTCTGTTGGGTTAAATTTGATTTATATCCTTTTCCTATTTTCTCTCAGTACATTCTACAACGAGATGATATAGTATGAATGATTCAATTATTTATTTACAATACGGTTTCATCTAATAGATTTCCCAACATTTTAATGAACATTTTTTTTAACATTTTCATACCTAACTATGTAGATTATTTCTCTTTATAGCAACTTGGCATGGAATAACGAATGATTTTATAAATTATGAAAACTATAAATCAAAGATAAATGCTATACCTTTATTGGATCAGAATCAGTTAATGATTTCAGTGATTATACAGTATTATTTATGTCTGTTTTAATAAATTTATTTGTTTATTTCAAATATATCTACAATGCAATTAAATAAATAAATATTTTAAATATTCTTAAGATTTTAAATTGCGTACACTGCTTTATTCCTACAAACTTAACTATATGTCGAAAAAGCTGCAGATCCTTTGCGTTTCTAACATTAATTACTTCCAAATGTACAAATTTTGGAATTTTTTCATTTCTATTTTGTGAAAGAAGTTCATAGCGAAATGTGTTTTAATGATTTTGCACGAATTTTAACACTAAATGTTTATTATTGGGTAGATATACATATAGGATTATTCTAAACCGAAAGTTTTTCTTTGTCTTAAGTAAGTTGCCTTTAGAACATATTCTTAATGAACATGTTGTTTATTTTGCCATGGAAACTATATTCAACCTGCTTTTCAAATGTGTTCAAAGCATGTATACTATATTATACAGGGTGTTACGAAATTCACAGTACTATTGAAGGAAGTTAAGTAGAAGAAACTGAAACGAATGTTCCTTAATCATTTTTTAATGAGACCTATATTTTCTGACTTATAGCAATTATAAAAATGAAAAATAAAATATGCAAACATTTTTAATATTAGGCAACTAAAATGTTTAAAACAAAACACTTCCGTCAGCAGCTAAACATGCTTCACGCGTTGCTATTGCTTGGGCGGTGTTACGTAACATCTGCGTAACTAGAAATACACAGTTTTCTAGGTCACAGGTGTTTTGTAAACTAGCCATTTCGACACCCCATAGAAAGAAATTGCAAGGTGTCCGATCTGGCGATCGAGTTGGCCAAGGTATTGGGCCACCCCTGCTAATCCAACGGTCATGGAAAGTATTGTCCAGATAATCCCGTACAATTCATGCAAAGTAGGAATTGCCCCGTTGTGCATAAAAATCATATTTAGAGGCACATAATCCAAAAATCCTGGAAGCTGTTGTAGCAGAAAATCTAAATAATTTTCTCCATTTATGTGGTGCGGCAAAATATGAATAAACTAAAAATAATGGAAAGTAATTACAAAGTTGTTAAAAATAAGTTTTGAGGTAACCTTACCCGTCGTTCACGCAATAAACTAGCCAAAATATTTAAACCAAAGCAACGTTGGCGATTTCTAGGCATCATTAAATATGGCTTCTCATAACTCCAGTGATGTTGATTATGAATATTGAAAATAGCATCTTGGTTAAATAAACATTCATTTAGATTTAAATACCATTCACAAAACGCTTGCCGAAGTGGACTATCCTTCTCATCATCTTCCAAATACTGGACTCCTATGAAATGATACGGATGCTGTTGGTCACGTTTCAGAGCACGCCATACGCGGACATGATTTGTTCTCAATTCTCTCGCAACGCACCTACTACTTCTTGAAGGATCGTTTCTTATCAAATCAATTACTGCATTTTCACGTAAATGAAGACAGCCAGCATTTCTACGTGATTGTATTGTAACGCACCCGGTGATAAGAATTCTGTCTTCTAGTCTTTTAAAGGCATTTGCATTTGACAAACGATCAAGAGCCTGAAGCACCAAGAGCCATCAACATATCGTAATACTGACGATTTGAGTAGTTTTGAGGCATTACAGGCAAATACAAAAACTATTCTTTTCATGACGAGAGTCGAAATGTCAACTAGTTATTTATGCATTACATTTGTTTTTATAACGATTGCAAAGCCCTCTTGGCTCATGTTTTGTTTTATACATGTTCAGTTGTCTTATATTAAAAATGTTTACATGTTTTATTTTTCATTTTTTAAATGAATCAGTGAATGAGTCAGAAAATATTGGTCACATTAAAAACTGATAAAGGAACGTTCATTTCAGTTTCTTCTATTTAACTTCATCCCATAGTCCCTGTCCGCGAATTTCGTAACATCCTGTATATGCATTCGGATACTTGAATTGATTCTAATAGAGTTTTGTAGAATTCTTTCCACATTTTGTGTTTAAGTTCAACAATCTTTTATCAAAAATAAAGTACAAAAAATGAAAAAATATGTGAAGTGTTAGATTTGCAAACCCATACATGTATCCTAAATTACAACTCAGGAAGCCATAATCGTTTTATTATCCAATTTTAACGTCAAATTTGGCGTTAGCGGTAGCCAACTGTTTTCTTAAATAGTGATGCATAAAGGTGCGTTCACATAGGGTAGCGTGAAATTTTCGTTTAGATTAGCAGGAAATTATTCTGGGGTAATTCTCAAAATAATTTCGCGGGATAATGACAATTGACATCGCGGTTTATTTTGTCGTATCATAACCTTAATTTATCTATTAATGATGTCTTTTGTAATGGATGGAATGACACAGAAACGCTATATATTGTGTTTATTAACAGTTTCTGTAATAATCAGGACGAACAAATTTAAATATAAATGTAAAAAAGGAAGGGGTTGGCGGGTACGTCCCACCAATACTCAAAAGAAACAAGTGGACTATTTAAATTTGATTCAGGAAATCTTAAATCATGATTCTGATTCCTTTTTCTTATATGCAGGAATGAACGTTGATTTATTTAAAAATTTCAATCAAAGGTCCGTCAAATATTTCGAGAAACATTTGAAGCTCTGTGGACTGTACTATAATCTGCCTACAACTTACCAACAAGAGGCAGTCTCCTAATTGTATAGGTCCGATAAAAGGCATGCACATTATACAAATTATACAAATTATAAACTTGTACGTGTGGATACAGGAGCCCATGAATCTTCAAGTGATGGAGGAATGAATATGAGCAAAAAAAGAATCAAAGAAAATGAAACCAAACTACATAAATGACAACGATATAGAGAAAACATTTTAAGTATGATAGTTTTATAGCAAATTATCATAGAAAGAAATAGAAATGAACACATGAAAGGAAAACAGTTTATTTAAATTTTATTCTATTTGCCTTCATCGTAAAAGAATAAATGGAAGTTGCAATAGAAATGACTAATGTTTATCCAAAAAAAATTGTGAAATGTATGTAATTAGAAAGTCAAATAAAGAAGATATCAAATTTTATTCTTTTTTAAATGATGTAGTTAGAAAAAGTTTCTATAGACTCACACCTATTACGTTGCTTATAAATTCAATTCTTACCCTTACATCTCTGTATACTTTGATCGTTCCTTCGTAAAATGCACTTACACTACCGGCCATAATTATTTGCCCACCCAAAAAAATACACATAAGTAAAGGAAGTGTTGTTAACTGAAAAATGAATTGTAGTTTTCCATTTTATAAAATACTCTTAAAACAAAGAAATTGATAGTCTTTATTCAATTATAAAATTTATTTGACACAAAAAAATTAAATCTTCGGCACACACTTGCGGCATTCTTTCTATCAATTTCGTCAGAATAGCGGGTTCTATTTTAAGTCAGACTTCTTGTAGTTGTTTCCACAACGATTCCTTGGAAATTAGAGGATTTATTTTCACCTGCCTATCGAGTTCCTCCCACAAACGCTCTATGGGATTAGCAGCTAGGCTTTGAGGAGGCTATTTCATTATTTTGATATTGCTTTCGCGTTCCACCGATTTTAAATATTTGCGGCACAATTTACAAGTGTGTTTCGAATCATTTTCATGTTGAAATATAAAATTGTCACCGACCATTCTCATTCCAGATGGTATAGCATTTGTTTCCAAAGTTTTCTGGTAGCGCTCTTTTCTTAAAGTTCTATCTATTTTGACGAAGTCTCCTACGGATGCGGCGCCAAAACATTTCCAAACCATTAGCGATCCGCCCCCATGCTTGACTGTAGGTACTGCACGTGATTCTGCTGCTCGTTCTCCTTTGGACCTTCGAACAAACGTTCTCTTGGAACCGAAGAATTCAAATTTGGACTCATCGGTCTACAAAACATTTTTCCACTCATCAACTGTCCAATGTTGATACTCTCTACACCACTGCAGCCCTTTTATTTTATTTTGCTTGCGTAAGAGTGGTTTACGCAACGCTATTCGGCTAAACAAACTATCTTCCCTTAATCTCCTTTTGGTGGTTAAACTATCTCGTTTTTCACGCTTAATACTTTCAACCGTTATTTCAGGAGCAGTTCTTCATCTATTCCGTTTACTCGTCATAATTATTCGACGATCTTCCGCTGGTGTTGTCACTTCCGTCGTCCTGTTCGTTTTCTATTTAATAATGTGCCAACATCTTGATATTTTTTAATGTTACAGTCAACAGTTCGGCGACTTAATTTCAATTTTCTTGGGATATCTCTGTTACTTTGGCCAAGATTGTGTAAAGTAACAATCGTTGTGCGGGTTTCTGAAGGCAACTCTCTTGTTTTCGGTATTTTGAAACTAATTTTAGATAATTGTTTAGCGATATTCGTTGTTTAAAAGAACAATAACCACTAAATTTATATTCATTATTCTAGTTCGGGTAAATAGGGAATTGTCATCTTTACCTGCACTACATTAAATATTTACTAGTGAAGGTTAATTGTATTGTATTTTGGGTCTTTTTATGGCCCTACCTGAACCCATAAGTATCGGATTAATGGGATTCAATTGATCAAAAGAGCCTTTTGCGGAATTATATCATGTCTTTCTCTTACTTTTGGTAAATAATTATAACAGTAAATAAATAATTTTCTAAAATCCAAGCAAAAATGTACGTGAGCAAATAATTATGGCCGATAGTGTACGTACTGAAGCTGTTATCATGTATAGTTTATTTCAAATTATAAGAATATAACTGTAGACTTACAAGGGCTTTAATACTTTTATTGCACCTTCTGTGACGATAATAACTTGGCAATGCATATTGAATCTAGGGGCCGTATTGACTATAAATTACGGCCCTATAAGATAATTATATGTTTATGTATATATATTTTACAAACAGTATAAATTTACATAGTAAGCAATTCGATGTTACAAGTAATTAAAGAATTTACATATTAAATGAGATTTAAATGTACAAACAGGTAGTTACGCATATCGCAAATCATAATTTCATTTCTATTCAATTCACTTAAATTTTGTCATTACGGTCCTCAGCAGTTTGTTTGCGTATCCAGGTAGTTATTACCGCAGGTCGTGCAATAACAGCATTTAAGCCGTTCAAAGTTATATTCTTATAATTTGAAATAAACTATACAAATATACTTGAAATTATTTTATATCAGCTACCCAAATGTATATAGTAATTGTTGGGAAGAAAAGAAAATTCTATAATTTTTATATTTGAAACAAATCAAAAATTACAAAAATTCTCTCTTGGAATGTTAACTCTCTCCTAGTACATTTTAATGGATAGAAAATTCTAAATTGTATGAAGAATTTTAATAAATATTTCACTAACAAGTTATATATGGTGGATTAGAAAGTCACCAAAGCTCTGACGTATAGATTAATGCTATATAAAGCACTAATTATGTTGTCTGACACCTCTAAATCTTTTTCCAGAGCAAGCGTTATGTTTAAAAAACATATCCCATTTAGGTTGTTTCCAATTTATATGGACGCTTCTACGAAAAGCACCACAGCAAATTTTTAAAGGTTAGTATCGTATAGTTCTATCTTATGAAACATTACGATTCCATCTTTACTGACTCAAAATAAATTAACCTCACTTCAACTACACACAATATACAAGCTCAAGCTTCCTCTTTATATAGATGATTATTTAAAGTTGTGTAGACCATCTGAAACAATCATTCGTCTTAATGTCCTCATATTTGGTAAATGTAATACATTGCTTACGTATTCATATATCTCTGGTCACAAGAAATACAGATTTAAGGCAAATACCTAACTTTGCATCTTTGTGTTCTGCGTGAAGCTTTACAATGCTAATTCAGAAGATAACAATGTCACATAGTTGAATGAAATGTTTAAATCAGCAGGAACTCTTGTTGGAGTCTTCTGAAGCCTCGACTTTGATAGCTTACGTTTCCTACATTTGAGCCCAAGGTTTTGCTAATTTACAATTCCATGTCGCTTGTAGCTGGATTATTGTTATAT
Organism: Dynastes maya; assembly: GCA_029619315.2. Classification (NCBI taxonomy): domain Eukaryota; kingdom Metazoa; phylum Arthropoda; class Insecta; order Coleoptera; family Scarabaeidae; genus Dynastes; species Dynastes maya. The sequence goes on from JAROYE020000026.1 coordinate 523,820, forward strand.
AAATAGAATGTAATTACATCAAATGTCTTTAAATCTTCTTCATGAGCTTCTGTGACCATTCAAGTTTCAGAATCCACTTGTATCTGATGTACATAGGTGCTGTTTTATTACAGGTAAATTAAAAGTTCAAAGTCAATCAAGAGAATATCATAACCTCAAAAGTATGTATACAAATTGGCACGAACCACCACCTGCACTGTAATTGGTCGGTTGTATTTATACAACGCCGTGGTAGCGCCATAATTTAACGTGTGTATAGTTTCACCGTGCACCAATTAATAATTCTGCCTTATACCGCTGTGTGAACGGTCGTATTTAATTGCATTGTGCGAACTTTCTTAACTCCTACCTTACCCCCACGATGCCCTATGTGAACGCTACTTAAGTCTTTGTAAAATTCTTTAATTGAGATCTTTTTTAATTCAGTGGTGTTTAACGAGTTCGGTTTAGTATATAACATTAATAACGAAAGTTGGCTATAGCTCGTGTCTAATCTGAGGTTGCAAAAAAATATTAAGCTCTATTTATGTAGAAGCCTTCTAACTTCGTTTCGTTTGTTATCCAATTTTTCAAAATCGGATAATAAAAATGAAATTATAACATGCGGCATTTTCATAAGAAAAATATTAGAACTCAACAGTATACCCACTGTGAATCTACTTTTCAAATTATGCTTATCACACTATATTAGTTCCTGTAATCGCCAAATATTTGACAAGCTTGTAAATCTCGAATTGAAATAAACTAAATAGCAAGTCTTTTATTATCTGAACAGTATGTAAAACAGTATTTGTATAAATATTAAATGTCATTTATTTATATAGGAAATAATGTAATTGTAAAAGTTACTAATGCTTGGCTTGATATTTTCAAGGATAGAACTGATAGCATCTATTTCTTTTGTCCATGTCATCGAATACATCTAAAGCGCGCGCCACACAAACTAGAGGTGCAACAAATCTTTCTTTGTGATCTTTTATTAAAGCAATTTACAAATTTTGGCGATCTTAAAAATGTCAAGCGGATTCGAAAGAATCAACCTTGACCACAAACTACGAATATCAAAAAATCATTTCGTTAAAATCGTTCGTGCAATATATTCGTGAAAGAATCTTCATTTTTTTATAAAGAAAAAGACTGATGGATTTCATTGGCGTATGTTAAGTCTCAATATTTCTGTCCAGTACCCTAGCAGAAAAATATGAATAATTTAGCTGTTAGTAGTATATGTAGTAAATTGGTATATACAGGAAGTCCCAATCTTATGGAATTGTAGAATTACATGGAACATCCTGTATATTATTAAGTATCTGGTTTCTTCATGTAGAAATTTCATATGTCTATTTCTAACAGATTTCGAGAGATTTATGATTTTCTCTTCAATCGCGTAAGTTTAGATACATATATTTCCTTCAAAAAATCCGAAATGAGAATACATTTTAGCGTAAAACATTACAAGATAAATTGCTCACTTGGCTCTATTTAAACATTGTATTAGAACGCTTTCGAAATATACAGTATATTCAGAATTGAACACCAAATTTTGCCAAATTCAAACTCCTTCATTTCTTTTAAATAGCACCATATATTTTTCCTGTATCTACCATATAGAAAATTTATATCCCCATTTTTATATAATGATGCATATGTCGAACTTTGAAAGTGAAACAAATATTTAAATGCGAGTCCTGCATTTGAATATTGCATTCAAGTGGTTTCTGGTGCCAGTATTGTTGGGTTACCATGATAACAGTAAACAAAACATATTGACATTGCTATTATTAACCGCTGATTCAAAGCTTTAGGTATAAGTAGCTATAACTTACGAGATGAATTAGAGTTAATGCATATGATTTATATTATGCAGTTAAACGTTCCGGCGTCAGCACTTACTGTGCTACGAAAAGTGCAGAACAGCTTTCACAAACGATTGCGCAAATAAGGTGGAAGGAAGGACATCGTCGGTCAGGATATCGCTACCTATACATCCTGTTAGCTAATATATAGTCTTTCTTTCAGTTTTTCCTAATACATAAATTATACCTATTTTTTTTACTTAGTCTCGCAATATTGTATCAATAGTCTAAGATCGTCAATGTCAGTATGTTTAATACGAGGGTCACCCTATATATTTTGAGATACAAGAAAACTACAAGTCTTTTTACGAAAATGATTTTATTTATGTTGAAAATAATCTCCTCCTGCATCAATGCACTTTTGTAACCGAAGTTTCCACAACGTAAAAGCGTGAAGCCAGCCATCTCTTGGAATGCTCTCAAAAAATAGATGAATTGCTTCATGTATCTCATCCTCCTTCGTGAAACGTCGACCACGTAAATGTTTCTTTAGGTTGAAGAACAACCAGACATCACACATGGCCAAATCAGGCGAATAGGGTGGATATTCAATGACTTTTACCTTATTTTCACGTAAAAATTCAACTGTTTGCTGTGCACTGTGTGACGATGCATTGTCATGATGCAACATTAACCCGCGAATGTTGGCTGACTCAAGAACTGCAGGTAAACATTTTGTGGTGTACCAGTTTGCTGTGACTGTACGTTGATTCTCCAGCTTCATTGCTTTTACTAATCCGGTACTACGGAAGAAAACTGCGTACATAACTTTCTTGACAGCCCTTTGCCTTTTGGCCATTGTTGGTGTTGGTGCATCTTCGTGGATCCACACGCGGCTCTCCTGGCGGGTAGGAATATCGTAAAATAGGATGTAAGTTTCATCACCTGTTACTATTTTTGATAGAATGCGATGTCCACCATTATTTAACATTCCCAATGTTTCCCGAGCGATTCTTACTCGCTCTGCTTTTTGGAAATCGGTAAGCGTCTGTGGCACCCAACGAGTAACAATTTTTTTCATCCGAAGATGATCATGTAAAATTGAATTTACTGTTGCGGATCCAACACCAAGAGTTGCCTCAATCACTTGATAGGTGCATCTTGGATCTTCGTCGATCATACGTCTCACACTCTCAATGTTTCCAGCGGTAACTGAAGAATAGGGCCTACCGGTACGTTCCTTATCACCAAGCGATATCCGTCCTCTTTTAAATTCGCTATACCAGCGAAACACAGTTGCACGTGAAGGACTTTCATCACCAAATGCGAGTTACAATCGTTCAAGACTTTGTTGTTCACTTAAACCGACCTTAAAATCGTAGTAAATCATTGCGCGTACATGTTCTCTTGACAAGTCCATGTTTCGATGACAAATCGTACCTACCACGTTTACTCTATAACAACAGCGACTCAACTGACAGTCATAGTTTACTACTTAAGGATGGTGGTATTTAGAAATGCAGTGTTGCCAGCTCTAACTTCTCTACGTTTGTGGCACCTCAAAATATATAGCGTGTCCCTCGTACAAGACTTACCTTTGACCACAGCTTGATACTTGGGCTCAAAATTTTAAACCAATAGTTTAAAAACGACAATGTCAGTATTTTTTGTTTACTGTTGTTATGGTAACCAAGTAATACTAACATCGACAATGACTAAAACGCTATACCCAAATTCAGGACTCACGCTTTGCTGTAAATCTCTTTTACCGTCAATGTTAGACATAAGCATCATTATATAAAAATGTTAGAGATATGAACTTCCTACCGGATGGATGTAGAAGAAATATATGATGTTATTTAAAAAAATGACGTTTCTGGCGTTTGAATTTGGCGCTGGAAGTTTGGTGCTCAATTCTTAACACCCTTTATATTTTGAAAGCGTTTTTTGAAATTGGTTTTTGCTCATATTTTGTTTTAAAAGAAATATAATCTTTCGAAATCTTTTTTTAAACACAATCAAACTTACTGTCCCTTTAAAACAATAAATCGTTTAATTTTTCATATGTTTTTCGATTTGCAAAAAATTATTAAAATCAGATCCCACAAATAACGAAAACATTTTCAAAATGTTAACCATATTCCAATTTCACATTATCATTACAATATACACCAGGTAGGTACCTCATTTTAATCTTAACAGGGGGATACCTCGAGAAATATCCTACGAAAAAGTTCGTCATACCATTGTTTATTCGTCTCATCGAAGGCCCCAAAATGACGATTTTAGTTTCAACATAGAAGGCGCTGTAATCGGTGAAAATAGGGTAGCTTTATCTTCCTAAAAGGAAACCCCTATTTTTTACTACATATTGCAATTCTACACTAAAAAGTAAGTAACTTCTGTCTGAAACATTCTTTTGTCAATTTCGTAGATGGCACTGTAATTGGTGAAAAAGATTACTTTTATTTATTTTCATGGAAACAACCATTTTGTATTTTATCAAATGTTAACAACGATATGATGTTGTTGATTGTCTTTATTGGCCAATCGGAAAACAACAACATATCATGCAAATTGGATAAAATGCAAAATGGAGGTTTCCATGAGAATAAATAAAGGTAATATTTTTCACCAATTACAGCGCCATCTTGAAATTAAAATCGTCATTTTGTGGCCCCCGATGAGACGAACGAACAATGGCACGATAAACTTTCTCGTGGCATTCATATTTCTGGAGATATCGCTCTGTTAAGATTAAAATGGGACAACCGGTCATATAAATTTAGGCGATTGAGAACAAAATTATAAATTATCAAAATCTGTTAAAAATAGACGTATAAAACCTGCATTACATTTTATCTTTCAATAGCGAAACCAAACACGTAATAACGTACAGGGCGTTCCATTTAAAATAACAAAGTGCCTGGTCTGCTACTTACCGATCACCCTCTATATACGACAATATTTTAAGATAATCTATGCGATCTGTTATGTTTTCGGCAAATTTTAGGTTCCTACTATTTATACAATAAGCACAATTTTACAATTCAAGAAGGTTGGGACATTCTATATATAGGAAAAACCAAGGAGATACCATATTGTTGTAACTATCTTTTTTTATTATTTAACTATTATTTCTTATTGTTGTAACATTAATGGAACAGTTTTGACAAATTTTATAAATCTAGGTATCCATATTTATCTGGTTGGGTACTGCTATATCTATATGTACTATTTTTTTCTTTTGGGCATTTCTCACCTAAAAGCAACAAATCCAGACGAATAAAATAAAAATAAACGATCAACGTTGTTAACGATAACGCATTCGAGTAACTTTACCGTACTAATGGAAAACACATGTTAATCCCATTTGCCCAAAATTCGGACTTTATTGTTTCTCTTGTACATAGGTATTCTATAAACATTATACTGTGTGTTTGTAGCCGTTTTAGTGTGTCCTAATTAATCAGATGTAAATATTACGAACACTAAATGAAACTGTTACTGTACTAGATGAATATGTACTATAAAACAAAAATAAAGTATAATTCCATACGTACTTAATCTGATGTCTTTTTTTATTATTCCTCACTTACCTTTTTTTAGCGTAATGACATGACGTTGGAAACGTGTCAAATAAAAATAATAAAATGCTAGAAAGAAGGCGTGCTGTCATGCAACCGTACAGTGATTTGTATGACTAGGTAAATTTATTATTGATGGTGTGCTTAGCAGTAGGTTATTGATCGAGATTTTTACACAGGATGTTGAAATTTTTCATTTTTTGAATAAGATTCATTTTAAATGTTATTAAATAAAAAACGTGTTTCTAATTTTACAAATTTCCATGTTTCTTAATGAATTAACAATTTATACAAGAAACCGTAGTATAATACGCAAATATTGCGAAATAAACCAAATTTTTGAAAAAGTATACATTATGATGTATAATTTTTCAAAAATTTGGAGCACCTAATCAGTTTCTTAAACTTCAAAGGATCCGCTTCTATCGTCCATAACATTTTTTCAGTCGAGTTTGCCAAATAAGGATGTCTTTCACTCATTCAAAAACTTGGTTTCGTCGTTTATATAAAAATAAGTTCAAAATATATTTATTGCAACAAAATCCAGGTACTATGTTAGTGTAATCGGAAACATTGTACTGGTTAGTGGCTAATCTCTTAAATGTTTTTAAAAATTTCGTAAACAAGTTAAACTTAGGTACAGACAACAAAATCTTTTTTGTGTAATATGTAAAAATAATCAAGGGTGGTCGAAAATTCCCATATTTACACAATATCTTTTATTTACGTCTGATGGCTATCCTATGGGGTTTATAATCTATAAATACTTCTAAATATAAATCTTAGTAAATTACACTGGGCAACAAATTTTGAAATTTAGTTTTTTGCCATGCATAATTTTTATCAATTATTATAGTTTTTGTGTGACAAAGGTTCGACTATTTAACGTTTTGATAACTACAGAAGATTACATAAAAAATGTTTTTTAGTCACTAACTTTGTTCTTTTTTTTGTTTTTTGCTTGTGTGTGATTGTCTTATGACTCCCGAATACTCATCCAACAATAGTCAGCTAACAAGGTAGCTGATATCTCGTCTCCATTAAAGAAATGTTTTGCTATGCTCATCGCTGATGTCTACAATTCATCGGAAAGAAGTCAAGGTGGGAATGCAAAAAGTATAGTTTTAATGACACATTGCACGCCATAACCTCGTAGGCTAATACCAGATTGCTTACTAGCTCTGTGGTTACCCAGGAATTTAGTAACCCCTAAACGCAATCCACGCAACTTTCTCAGTGCCTTCAACAATTCCATCGAAGATTTCATATTCCATCGGTTCTCTAATTTGAGAGCATACGAAAATCCCTTATTTTATTTTTGCCTCGCTGATTCTAGGAACTTCTCACGAATACATTTATTTAAATGCATTACCCTCTTGATTCATCCCCTTTACAAAATTTTTCAATAACCCTAATTTTATATGTAATGGAGGCAAATGTATGTACCTTATGTGGATCTACTAATGGTCCAAATTTCACATGCCTTATTCCATGTGTTAGTGACTAACGTTTAGGCCGGTCTTTTACTTTACAATGCAACAAAAAAATCACAAAATTTTCTATATCCAAGTTGTAATCCAAGCAACAGCGCAACTACTTTCAAATCCTCACACAGATGCAATTAGTATTTTATGTATTGAATTGTTTGCAGAAGTATCTTCATATTCCCATATGATTCCTTCACATGTACAGCATGTATAATGGATATTGATGGAAATACATTTCCATTATGAAGAAGCACAGCTTTTAAACTTAATATGGACGAATCAATAAACAAACGCCATTCGTTTGATTGGTGTTCTAATCCAAATGCATTTATAAAACCGTCAACGTTTTTACAAAACATCATTTTCCTTTGAAAAAATGTCAACATACGGTTTAGGAAACCAACAACTCTGCTTTAACCTTACCCAAGTCCATGTCCCGAACCAAATCATTAAATTAATAAATATATAATAAATAATAAATATGGTGCTTGAAGCATTGCAGTCATAATCAGGGTCAGGTCCCTCTGCAGAAAAAGGGGAAACGCTTTCCATTTCTCAATTATCATATTTTTCCAAATTACAATTCTGTTGAGCTTTTGGTATGGTAACATTCACTGAATGTGGTCCAGGACGAACCGCCAAAGATGAAGTGGGATAGGAAACCGAGTTACTCTTCTTTGATGTAATTCAATGGTGTTAGACAGAAATAGCAGTCGATTAGGCTTCTTCCCAGGAACAGCAAAATTCCTTGCACGATTTTTACCCCTTAACCAGCTCTGGAGTTTGGAGGTGTACAATTTGCAACATACATGCGGTGCCCAAACTTTATCTTGATTTTTTACTTTTATGCCGAAATACAATTCTTATGCTTTCTGGGTTAGAGGAGTTACATAACGTCTCTGTTTAGCGATAACAGAAACATAACAAAAATAGTTACTTTTGTTGTTGCATTTGCGCTTTTTATGAACACCACAACAATCTTACAACAGTCTTTTGACAACTGTGACACCACTGCTATAACACCGGACACCGTAACTTAAAAAAATTGAATTTAGGATTTTTTTGCAACAGACTTATGACAGCTGCGACACTATAATGATATTAATGACAAAACCATGTCGATTAACTCTCTTCTAAGCCTACCTGATCTTTGCAGAGTTTGTCACAATACTAAATTACAAGTAAAATTACGAAAAAGCATATTTCTGCATCTCAAAAATTGTAACCAATACAAATTGTTTGTTATCATTTTCAAGTTTAGCACGATAAAATTAGTCAAAAATGGTTATTTACGTTTCTGGCACCAAAACATGTTATAGATAAAATAGATGATGGGAAATAGATAATGTCTCTTGGAATGATTCAGATATTTGTTTATATTGCTACTAGCAAAGAAGCTCCACCAAGTGCTAATTTCCGATTTTGATGGAACTTGGGCAGGATTGTAGAAAAATTGACAATGTTCGTAATTTTTACAGCTCCAGAATTTTCTGTAGGGATACAAACCTCCTCCTAAATGAACTTTTTTTGAATTTTTTGGATTGTTTATTAATGAAACTTGCTATCGGGTTTAGACCGGTAATATATTGTTGTGGATTTTTATGAACGATTTATGTATTGAGAATGTGTTCGGGTTCACTATTGTTTATATTTTTGTTGCAAAGTGTTATAAGTTTGCGAGGAGAGATCTCAAAATAACGTTATAATTTATAGTCTTCTTTTTAAACTTTTTAGACTCTTGGATAAGCTGTTTTTGATGTAAAAGCTCCATATGCTCCCGAGTAGCGTTAACATTGCTGGTAAGATCTTCTGGATCTAACTTTCATGGTCTCTCATGCAATTTTGATGTAAAAATATGTAAAATTAAAATTAGAAGTTATAATGGGAGATATGGTTATTGTGGGTGACTTAATTTTCATGAATTATAATAATAAAATCCTTGTAATTATTAACAAACCCTGGCAATGGAATTACGAAGAATAGTTCTGAATTGTTCAGTTCAATCCTATATACAGTACCGTTCATGGAAGTTCGGGCAATTTGACAAATTATATTAACTGTTTAGGAAGAAATGTTAAAATTATATAATATACATTTCTGTGAGGAATTATTAAAACTAACCTTTTCTGGAAGCCTTTTACCAATTTCCAGGTAGTATTTGTCTATTATAAGACCGTTATCACAAAATATATAATTATGTTGGAAATCCCCAATAATTACAGTGACAATAAAGCTTTATAGCTGATTCCCTCGTGTTACCTGGAAATATTCGTATACCCTTTATAAAGTATTATAACATTTGTAAACGCAGTAGTTCTGAAGAGATTGTTATTGTGAAAGTATCTGTGGTTGTGCAAGTGAAAAATAAAATAATTTCGGTTTGACTGCTTAAAATACCCCGTGGAAAGCCTCTAGCTGTTTCAAAACGATCTGCTCTTATTACCTTGCATCAGGAAGGGTACGCAGAAAGACGGATTGCGGATAAATTAAAAATAAAAAAATCTACAGTACATGATACTATAGTTCGATTTAACACAGCCGGTGACGTGCAAGACCGTAATCGGCCAGGACCGTCAAGAAAAACGACTCCTGCGGAAGATTTACGAATAAAAATAATTAGTAAGCGCAATAGAAGACTAACAGCATCAGAAATTGCTGCAGAATTCAATAATGAGCAAGATTCCAAAGTTTCTGTGAGTACTGTGAAACGTCGGCTGAAGGAGGCTGGGTTGCATGGGCGAGTGGCTTGTCGAAAACTGTTACTCCGAAGAGAAAATAGGTTGAAACGACTGAAATGGGCACAAGCTCATATAGATTGGACAGTGGACGATTTTAAAAACGGTTTGTGGACTGACGAATCCAAGTTTGAGGTTTTTGGAAATAGACGGAGAGTTTTCGTACGCAGATCAAGAGGGGAAGGAACGTTTCGGGAGTGTATAGTTCCTACGGTAAAGCATGGAGGCGGATCTGTAATGGTTTGGGGTTGTTTTTCCTTAATCGGAACAGGGGACTTGCTCAAAATTAAGGGCATAATGAAAAAAGAAGAATATCGGAATGCCATACCGTCAGGAGTCCTATTAATTGGTCGTGGATTTGAATTTATGCAGGACAATGACCCCAAACATAAATCTAAATTGTGCACAGATTACATGCAGCAAGAAGAAAATGAAAGAACCCTAAAAATTATGGAATGGCCGCCACAGTCCCCCTGTCTAAGCCCGATAGAGTTGTTATGAGAAGAATTAGACCGATGTGTTAGGAAAAAGTGTCAAAAATCGAAGGAACATTTGTGGACTATTCTCCAGGAGGTATGGACAAGCTTGCCCAATGAAACATTAGCAAAATTAGTGAATCGGATACCGAGAATAGTGGCAGCAGTCCTAAAGGCAAAAGGTGGATTTTTCGATGAAAATCGGATTTAAATTATTTGTGTTACATTAACTTTTTCTTTTTAATAAACTTGTGTTTGAAAATATGTAAAATCGTGTAAGTAAGTATTAAATACATGGCCATTTAATATTTCTCTTATTTTCTTTGACTTCCGTACATTTTTTTGCTTGCCCGAACTTCCATGAACGGTAGTGTAAGTAAGGGAAGTGCGGAAACTTCTGAACGTAGTATACACAAGTACTGATGACATAAAATCACCCGATTTTGGATTAAAGAATTTTCTAATTTTCAAGCTTAACCATTGACATCTAGCTTTGTAACACTCACTACAATTTTTGTATTACGCAAAGGGGAAAAAAACTAACAAAGATAACGAGGTGAGGAAATTATCAGGTATCGCCCTATCAAATATTAATCGAGCACTTCAACCTGAAGTGATGTCCATTGTTAGGCTAAAATAAGGCGTCAAAAGCCACGTGGCTGGGTGACCTGTGTAACAGGGGCTGCCAACCCTGGCACGTCAGAAAGTTAAATGACAGGGCTGTTACTTACCGTACACATACACATATGCATGACCATATCAGAGATGTAAGAATATATAAAAAGACAACTTGCGATTTTTCTATCAGTTTCGTCCGTGTTTGGACAGGTAGTGGTTGCGCTAGTTAAGGTGGAAGCAAGACTTTTTAAAAATAATGGGTATGTATCGACCACTCTTCTTTTTGAATTCAGTTCTTAGCTAGCAATTTAATATTTGAATTATTGCGTGAATTAAACATCACGCTGTTTGCGAATATGAATTTTCAAGATTTCTGTGAACTTCATATACCTACATATTTTGAAGTGATATTTGAAGTTCAAGCAATTTCATGCTTATTTTTGAAATGAAGTCCTTTATTTCCAATGTACTTCAATATTTCTACAAGTTACATAGTTTAACCACTTAAAGAATATTTCAAAATGATCATGCTTTACAAATTTTGATGGAATAGCTATTGTTTTACGCTAAATTCCTAAAATTCGAGATATAGAGAATATTATAGTTAATTCTCTCATGATTTTATGATTATTTTTTAATTCCAACAAATTATTATGAAAGTATAATAAGGCAAATACCTATTTTTAAAATATTTTATTATTATACACACACCAGCATTTTCCTTTAATGAAGGATGTTAAATTATTATTAGGTACAAAGTCCTATGGAACAAAAGTTTATTCATGAAAACAGTTCTTCCTGTGACAATTCTATATTTTACAATTCTTCCATCTTCTTGACGTTTTTTTCCGTTGGGAACTATTCCGTGCCGCTCTCTTCCAATCAGTTATGCCCAGGTCCCCCAGATTTCCTTTTCGGACTCCTTTTCTTCTTTTTTCTTTCTTCTCCCTACAGAAATACTCTTTTCACATATCTATGCTCTCACATTCCACCAGCATGTTCTTGCGACCTCAACCTTTGTGCTTTTATATGTTGCGCTATACTACTAATTTGTTCTTTGTCTCCATATTTCCTCCTCGGTTTTTGCACCTTCAAATATCTTTCTCAACATCTTTGTCTACCGCACTTTCAATTTAGTTCATTCTTTTTGGTTAGGGCCCAAGCTTCACACCTATCGGCCTTACTACTGTTCCATAGAAGCTGATTAGATATAAAAATGAATTAGATTCCATAGGATTCATTGACAATGTTTACTGTTTTAACAAATTCTTGCCTGAAAATGTGCTAAATGCACGAAACCGTTAGCATTGTGTGAATTTTGTGAGTGAAGATCACTTTTATTTCTTCCCTTGTTATTCCATAGGATATTCTGTAACCGGTTATTTTAGGACCTATCACTATAAATGATGTTCCTATACTGTACTGTATTATCAAAAACACAAGATAATTTCTTAAACTTAGCGTGTTCATACCTATATGAAATACCCCATGGATACAAAACTTCCGTAACCAAACAAAAATGGAACAACATGTTATTTGCGAAAACAAAGTGGCAAGCAAGATGATGGATGATATTAAAATACAAATTAGAGACAAATATGAATTGGCTTCCATTTTAACTGTATTATCAAAATTTGAAAGGAATATGGATAGAAGAAGGAATACCAAAAGAATGGGATGATGAAGTAATAAACACATTTGCCAAAAAGGGGAATCTGTCTTTTTGCAAAAATTGGAAGCCCATTACGCTGTTATGTGTTGCAAGCAAAATACTAACAAACATAATCCTAGAACGATTAGGAGAACCTATCTATGGAAAACTCAGAGAAAATCAAGCAGGTTTTAGATCCAATAGATTCTGTTCTGATCACATTCGTACTTTAAGAATATCCTAGAGAAACTGCTGGAGAAACAGAGGGAAATGTATATACACTACTGTCCATTTAGGTACAAATTTGCTGCACCATCGCTCATGAACAACAACAGTTGACTGGTTGAAACTTGAAATTTTTGTAACGTTTCGAGAACTACGGCCGTAATTGCTTTACTAGTACACTGTTTTAATCTTCTGCTGGCTAATAGAATTGCAAAATTTGGTTTAATAGGATCTAATACGCGCACTATTATATTCAAAATAGAATTTTTTTTGCAATCTGTCGTCTCATCAAGACATAGCCACAGCTGTTTATCTTTTAATTCGGCTTTAATTCGATTTTCAATGTCCTCACGTATTCGTGGAATATCTCTCCGTAACGCTGTCCGAGATGGTAGTATCCACTCGGTATTGTATGTACCCCAGAATTTTCGAAATGCTTTTTTATCAAGTATACGAAGTGGTAGACCACATACCATAAACGTTAAAAGCAATTCTAATTGAAATTGACGTTGTTGTGACACACCATTTCTTTTATTTCTGTGGTGTGCGCTATTTATATGTCTTTCACAATCACGTTTGCTCCAGCACAGTAGTTTCTTTTTACAAACTTTACAGAAAATTGTACTCCCATTGTAGTGTAAATCCACAAATTCACTAAGAAATTTATTAACTTTCGTAGGTAATGGCCGTTTATTTTTAATAGTTACGTTAGACATAATCACTAAAGCGAGCACACCGACGCTTGTTTCTAGTATGCCACGAAGTGGTGCAAACGTAACATCTGCAGACTCGTCATTTGTTGATGAATAGAGCGCGTCATCCGTAAATGAATAAGCGCGCTGTTAGTTCGTAGCCGTCGAGGAATGAACTTTTTTTTTGTAGTGGCCCACTGTGAACAACGCCCTATTTATCAACGAACACCCAAACTGCAGGTGTATATTTGCGCGTCTTCACGACGTAATAGACAGTGGTTTTGGTCCTCGTCCTAATAATTACATATTTAAATTACCTATGTTTACATACATATATGCGCCCGGCAGCCTGATTGCGAACCTGGCGCGTGGCGCTCTTGGCCCGCTCTAGTAATTACTTTCGGTCAAACAGTTTAGTATTACTTCGGTAATCGTTTAGTGCATGTCGTAAAGATATTAACCCTTAGTGTCTTATCGCTTTCCTGTGCGGAATTAGTCTTTTGAATTCAGTGCGCAATTATAACAATTTAGTAAAGTACTAAGCGTAAAAATCCCAAAACGCAGACAGTTGACTGCAGAACAACGATGTACTATTTGTACTCTTCGCGACGAAGGATATACCGAAAGAGAAATTTCTCTACGGTTAGGGATTTCACCGAAAGGTATGCATTGCACATTAGCCCGGAGAAGAGAGACAGGGCAAAATCTTGATAGAAGACGAAGTGGGCGGCCATAGGTGTCTTCTGGAGCTGAAGATAGATTTATAGTAACGACTTCGAAACGAGATCGACGTCTAACGGCGCCGGATATCGCATCGCCCGTTAATACACAACGACGAACAAATGTTTCTGTTACCGTCGTCAATAGGCGTTTATTGGCAGCAGGTTCAAGGCATCGGCCGCAAAAAACCGTTTTTAAAACGTGTGCATAAGCAGAAATGATTAACTTGGGCAAGAGAGCATGCAAACTGGTCACTGGATGATTGGAACGCAGTCTTATGGACCGACGAATCCAAATTTGAGTTACTTGGTACGAAACGGAGAGTTTTTTTTCGTCGACGACCAGGGGAAAGAGCTAGTGAGGCCTGCTTATTGCCGTCCGTCAAACACAGAAGTAGTAGTGTTATGGTTTGGGGTTGTTTTACTGGAACAACTACGGGTGATTTAATGTTTAGTTTTGTGTTCCAGCAAGACAATGACCCCAAACATACGGCTCGAATCTGTAAAAACTTTTTAGGGGAGAAAGCAGCAAGAAGTGAACTAAAATTAATGGTTTGGCCTCCTCAAAGTCCGGATTTATTCCCCATTGAGCTCTTATGGGATGAGCTTAATCGAAGGGCTAGACAGCGACAACCTCAGAACACCCAACAGCTATGGGAATATTTACAGAACGCACGGCAACAAATTGACGCGGACTATCTTGAAAAATTGCTGCAAAGAATGCCTAAACTTTGTGCAGCGGTTATCAAAGTTAAAGGAGGTCATATAGACGAAAATAAACTTACAAGCTAAATAATGCATAAATACGAATGCAACTAATATATATGATTATGGTCATATATATTAGTCTCCTTAGCTTTATATGCACCCCTAGTTCTTTGAATGCATTCATTAGGTCATTTCTTTTGATTGAATCGAAGGCTTGCTTAAAGTCAATGAATAGAAATTCAATATCAACACTATACTCAAGCGTCCATTCTCCCATTCTGCAGGCATTCTTTCTTCATCCCATATTTTTTTATGGTACTATGTAGTTTCTCATGCACTTCTCCTCCTCCATATTTTACAAGTTCTGTGTTTATATTGCCTCTTCCCGAAGCTTTCCCATTCCGGCATTTGCTGATTGCTTCTTTAATTTCTTCCAATGTTATTTCTTCCTC
Organism: Dynastes maya; assembly: GCA_029619315.2. Classification (NCBI taxonomy): domain Eukaryota; kingdom Metazoa; phylum Arthropoda; class Insecta; order Coleoptera; family Scarabaeidae; genus Dynastes; species Dynastes maya. Next base: position 538,966 of record JAROYE020000026.1, read on the forward strand.
TATTATATTTTCTTCTGCTCCTTCTGTTTCATCCTCTTCGATTTCCCACCTTAGATCTTCGTCAGTCAGCATATTTTTAAAGTGATTTATCCATGCCTTTTTATATTGTTCGTCATTTTCTGTTATTATTCCTTCTTCGTTTTTTACTTGTCTCGCTTTACTTTTACATGTTTTGGTTTCTGTGCTAACTCTCTTATAAAACAATTTTGAGTTTTTGTTTCTGTTTTTATTTTCTATTTCTTCTAGTTTGTTTTCTACCCATTTTCTTTTCAAGTTCTTCATAACTTTTTTGCTCTCTCTTCTTATATTTTTATATTCTTTTTCATCCTCCTCTGTTTTTGTTCTTAGCCATTTAAGTCTTGCTTGTATTTTATGTGTGAGTATATCTTGACAATCTTAATTAAACCATTCTTTTGTATTTCTCTCTCTTCTCGTCCCTATATTTTGCTTTGCTCCTTCAATAATGCACTCACACATGATAATGTTTAACATTAGAAAATAATTTCTTATTTTAAAAGCGATAACCACTAAAGTAACCTTAGGATATATCATTGTGAATGATAATCCTGTACTGCAATATCAAAAAGAGAAAATATTTTTTTTTAAACCTGTGGAAATGTTGATACCTCTATGGAATATCTCACGGGCACGTTTCTAAAACATTCGTAAAAGCTATGGTAGATTAGTGTTTCTGATTAATGAAAAATATATACCTGGACAACTCACCAGAAATTTGTTGGAATATTATTGTTCATCAAGTGTTTCTTTTTGTCCGAAAAATTGAATTATCAAACATTTTTCTATACTTTCACAGTCGTTTAAAAAATTCTTAAATGCTACTTAATTACATAAAAATATTTCATCTAGATATAAAATATCCATGTCTACAATTATTTTAGACTGCACATAATCTCAAAATTAAAAAGTTAAGCCAATCAATGTCTGATTACTTAAAAACCCCTCAAAACATTCAGGCAGAACTTTACCAGCTCCTGTTCCATGTATGGTCTGCGGAGATCGCTCTTATGGTAAACACTACGGTGTCTACTGCTGTGATGGATGCTCCTGCTTCTTCAAAAGAAGCATTAGAAGGAATATAATATACACTTGCATTTGTAAGTAAAACTAATGATTCTTTGAGCGTTAAGAAAATTAACATTTTACACAGAATGGTCTCCTCATTTTTATTTAGCCGGTGAAGGCCACTGTATTATCGACAAAGCAAGAAGAAATTGGTGTCCATACTGTAGACTTCAACGTTGTTTTGCTGTCAGAATGAATACATCTGGTTAGTCCCTTTATTGTAATTCAGAAATAACTAGTTGGCTTAAAAATCACATTTTAGCTGTTCAAGAAGAACGAGGTCCTAGAAAACATAAAAATTCCATAACCGCGAAAAGATGCTCAAGTGCATTTATGTTGATTCCCCAAAAAAATTCTCAAAGCGTTCCTATTAAAAATAATTTCAGTTTGACCACACCCCAACATGAGTTAGCAGCACAAATTTTACTTATAGCAATTAAACAAGTTAGATCCAACTCTGGATTTGGAGTATTGACCAGAGCAGCTCAAAATAATGTTCTAGCAAATGTTTGGTCAGCTCTATTCGTCCTAAAAGCTGCTTACTGGCCGTATGATGCCGTCACTGTTGTGCCGAGTGCTCAAAAACCTTTTCAATGTCTTAGGGAGTTGAGAATGGATTCGTGTGACTTGGAAATCGTTGAAAATATTTTACTTTGTCGTTCTGATTTAATTCTGGACGCAAATCAAGCTAGTTTGGCAGAAAATAAACAGGATTATTACGTAGAAAGATTAACAGTAAGTAAATGAAACAAACTACAAAGTAATTTGTTTTCAAATTAATATTTTACAGATTAGGTACTCTATGGATCGTAAAAGATTTAGAAAAATTCTCCTAACTATTCCTACGCTCTTTTTACCGACAGCTTCTCAATTACATGATCTCCTATTTCGACCAATCATCGGACAAATCCCAATAGAAAGAGTGGTTGTAACTATTTAATGTATTTATTGTATATGTGGATGTAAAATTATATTACTTGTACGTTTAGGTGTAAATAAAAGACTTATGAAAACTTATATATATTTTTATTGCTAACATGGTGGAAACAACAAAAAGAGTAATGTACAACATCCTTCCGATAAAAAATACATCAATTTGTGCATATATCAAGTCTTTGCGAGTATCTAGGATTAGAAAAGTAAGTATTCTTTCATAAGTAGTAAGAAAAAAATCAGTACACAGAGCCAAGTAAAATGAATATAAAAAAACAGCAGTTAATTTGCAAAAACTGTTACTATTTCATTTGATTTACATATCCAATTAATAAGTGCAATAATTAAAAAACAAGAAAAATCCTTTTGATGCCTCGAAAATAGTGAAAATAGGCGTATTGTGAACGAGAAAGCCACTTTACCTGAAACGAAATTGACAAATAATGGATTTTATTAAAGTAGGCCGATCATTCAGAAAATTTGCATAACGCCATAACTTTTCACTCTGAACAACTTTTCTTGGTAATATTTTAGCATACTGTGGACGCAAAAGGAACTTTCCCTGAAACGAAAATAGGTTTTGCTCAACTGCTAAGCAATACTTGATTTCAGAAAATCGAAAGTAAACTAAAAATAAGTTTCAAACCAAGCAGGGCTTAGTTCCAAAAGGTCAAATTAGGATTCTAAGATTTTTAGTTCCTCACACCTCTTGTAACATCAATCCTGGGACACGCTGTATATCTACAACGTGCTTTTACATTATTCCCATTGGCACAACCGTACATAAACAATATATCGCTCATTCCGGCATTTGAATTTGCAACTACCGCAATTGATACAAATTGGACAAAACTTCAAATGCAACTGTCAAAAAAAAAACAGGCCGATAAGCACTAGGATGTGTTATCATTGAGTATTTTGTGTATCAGGAATAATACTCGTTGTCATCTCGTAAACGGTTGATTTGCGGACATATGTTTATTAAGACTTTTTATCTTATTTTCGACCGTACTACATGTCTTTAAAGTCTAAACGGTGTTTCAAAACACCCTGTAATTATGTATACAATTATGCGTCGTTTAAAACAGCCTTAAGTGGCGTTCACATAGGGTAGCGCGGAATTAGTGTAACGCAGAACTATACATACGTGAAACTTTAACATTATGTTCTGCGTTTATTTTTGAATTTGTATGTCATGTTTACTGCAGAAACTGCTAATAAACGTACCATGTAACATTTCTGTGCAATTCCATGCATTACAAAAGCAATTGTTAATATCAACGGATAAATTTAGGTTAGGTTATGACAAAGCAAATCATCTCAGTTGTCAAATTTTTACACTAATTCCGCGCTACTCTACGTGAATGCGGCCTTAAGAAAGTTGCAGATAATGTAAATTATGAGAATTTTTGATGATATGCTGAGGTTCTTGTGCTGACAACCACGCATTGTATTTTTGACTAATTTGGGAAGTACATTACGTAAAGCCAAAAAAATTAAGATAACATATCATTTCAGTTTCTTTCCCTCTTTCTTTTGTTTTTTTTGTGTGGTGTACGGCCCAACGGAGTTGTAGGTAAAACTGCTAACTACGCCAATGAAATCTATATGAAAAATACTGTAACATACCATAAGTTACAACACAACTGATACAGTGTGACCCATTTGAAATGGAAGCAGTCCTGTAAAACCCATATTTTACATTAAAATGGAACAAATTTTTTTTGAGTACATAGTGGATCAAAAAGTCAACTTGCACACAAAGTTTCAGAAGTTCATCTAAATTCTCAAGGCACACTATGATTATTTTTCGAGGTCGAAAATAGTGAAATTTTATTAGCGATTTTTTTATTACTAATTGCAACTGACTGCACTATTGAATGCAGACGGTCTTAAAATGCTTTTAACCAAAATTTCATTCAAATATGTTTGTTAATAATAATGTTTGTTAATCATTTTTCAATCTTTACCGCATTATTATAAATCCGCTTCTTACAACATCTGTTGATCAAGGTAGATCAAAATTTATATAAAAAAATACAAATAAGAATTAACTAAACGTGTTATCAAATGCCACAAAATTGCAAATAACCATTTTTTAAAAATGTAACACCATTACAAAAGTGAATGTAATAATACATCTGCCAAATTGCAAATTCTAAAGAAATAAGTATTATTTATTACTATTAGCCACATTGGTTTTTTAAATAATCAATATAATCACACTTTAGTTTTATTTAGTACATTTTTATGACGTCGAAATTAATAATTTATAAATTAAGTCAAATGCAGGCTGTGACATTAACAGTTATTGCATAATTGTTCATTAACTTCATTGATAGTTTTTATTAATAAATATATATAAACGAAATTTTGGTTAATACCATACCCTACGAATTCAGTGGTGTAGACAGACTTTTAATAAAGAAATCGCTAATAAAATTTTGCTATTTTCTACCTCGAAAAATAATTATAGTGTGCTTTGAAAATTTAAATGAACTGCTGAAATTTTGTGTGGAAGTAGACTTTTTGACCCACTTTGTATTGAAAAAAAATTGTTTAATTTTACTGTAAAATATAACTTATACAGGGGTGCTTCCTTATCAAATAGGTCACACTGTATATGAAGTGCGTTTAAAAATTAAATTTTTTCAATTTTCAATTTCATCCTTTAATTAAAAAATGAAGAAAGCTATAGAAATTCTGTTTGTAACCCCTCACAAAAAGTAGGGTAGCGTAGCGTAGCAGATTTTTCCTTACATTTTAACCGCTAATATTATCTCCTACAAGAAAAGTTACCAAAGTATTAACATTCTTCCTAAATTGTTCAAATCTGATATTACAACAGCAAACAGATAAAAGAATTACAGCTTATGACAAAATTTTAAATGCTGTACATGCATTCATCTGAAAAAATTGCCATATCTTCCAATAAATGGAAGTGACTTAAACAGTCTATATACCAATCAAGATATATTTTCCGTTTTATTGTTAGAAATGAAAAAGAATATCTATCTATATATTTGTAGTTATTACTTATTATAATGTAGAACAGTTAGAAATTCCAAGTTAAAAAATTGTTCAAAGATTTATTGATTGCTAAAGAAAACAGATAAAACTTACTTTCGTCAGCGTAATACACGTATAGATGATAAATGATATATGTATATAAATAATAGAATGTAGAATGTATTGGTTGAGGTAAAGTACAAAAGACAATTTTAAATAACAATTATTCTTGGCTCTCTGCACAGACATTGAATACGTTTAATAGATTCTTAAATTTAAATGACAAATATGTAATCAATTCAGCAATAAAAAGGACATTTTTGCTCCAAAACAGACAGGCTTATACAAAAATCGATATTAACAGTTGAATTTGCATCAATATTTCAGGTAATATATATACATATGTTCATGAAATTAATATGTAAAGGCTTTTGCTGCAAAATTTCTTATATGATGCTATTTATTCTATATGATATTGTTATAAACCAGCTGAAATTTTAATAGATTTATTTTATAATAAAGGTTAATTTTTTATGTAATTTTGGATTATTTATGCTTACGTTTATATTCAAACTACTATATTTTGTCACTTATTTAGTAAAAGAAATATAAATACACTGCATAATATTGATATGTTAGCTTCATTTTTTACATAAGCTCGTCCGAATTAATTACATATTATAGATATACAAAAAAAAATATATAGAATAAAATGACAAATCACAAAAGTAGGTAAGTATGTAAGTGAGAAAATATTAGAGAAATATATAGGTGAATGAAAATAGGAAAAAGGAGTACAGGTTGTGTCACCAGAAACTTGCATTATTATCTACAATTTTACGGCGAAATTTTGAATGGAAATGAAAAGCTAAATGTATGAAATAGGTATGTGTTAAGTCTTACATAAGTATCATTATTTATCTTCAATCTTGATTAATTAATGATATTTTGCTGAAAACATAAATCTGCTATAAAGTAGTAAATAATCGTCAATATCATATCAATCGCTTTCATAGAAATCTGAGACAAGCAATACTATCATGACATCTATGACATTATCCATCTTAAACAAGTCTCGTAAAATACATATGACGATTAAATGATTTAATGTCAAATTGTCTGTCAGTGTCAATCGTAAATCGACAAGTGTTGTTGAGTGTTGTGTAGTACTTAATTATGGAAGTATAATAATAATGTCCCATCAATCTAATGTATAGTTTTCAATAAAAATGTTTATATTTATATATCTTTAATTTTCCTTGATGTGATGCCACTACCCTCGGAAAATGTGGGGCATTTCTCATTGCTCACTTCTGCAGAGATCGATCTAGCAATTAATTTCGACATTTTCGGTGATTAGAGTATCTTTAAATAGATGCTCTCGTCCATACATATAAAAACATTTTCTCTAATTCTTTTATTTAATTAAATCAAGATTAATTTAGTTCAGGAGCCGAAGCCGAAGCTACAGGTATCTTCCCAGGATTCATTTTCAAAAGCAAAGGACATCATAATAAGCACCACTTTTAATTTCACTCGGCACTTAAAACCTTATGGTTCCAACCTTAAAACATCCGATGTACTTGAAACTATATTTCCCTACTAACTGTGGAGCCATCTTTCAGTATATGAATAACGTTTCTTGAGTAGCCGATGCAGAGTGTTTAATAGAACAGGTTTCTATCAAAAGGCAAATTTTATACGAGTCGCCGCTTGGAACCTTATGGTTCTCAGCCCTCGATATGCATGGGACTCGCGACTATACATGAATCCTTACGTACCCTAGTATGTTCCATAATATGATTTTTATTTATAAATGCGTGTAACAGATTTCTTTTCCTTTCTTGAGTAGATTATTTGACATGTACATGACAAGTGACTAGTTTAAAATATGTACTCAAAAACAGTCAATAGCCTATAACACTTGTCCGGATTTTTGTTGTCTCAGGTGTATGTAACAGCAAAGCGTACATCGTTGCCTTTAAAAATTCAAATAGAAGATATTTTATTGTTTTAAATAAGCTTATAATTAACTGATTCAATCAACCCATTAGTTATTTAATCATTTTATTTATTTAATGAAAATTTGGGACACAAACAGACGAAAAGTCCAAAACAAAGTCTACTAGTAGACAGTAGCAACAAGATTACCAACTAATATCCATGCAAGTAATAAACAACAAAGAATATTGTTCGGATAGATATGAAAGTGTAACTAATAAGTAAAGTACGAATCACAATGTACTTTACTAGAAAGTATACTCAGGAAATACAGCGACTATGTATATTAAAGTTACTGATGATAGCGCTGCTAGTACGCGTAACGGGGGAATTTGTTGCTGCATTAGTATGGAGGAATGAAACATATTATAATTGTAAATTACGGATATCACGTATATCGTAGTTATAAACAAGTAAAAGAGAAACTTTTCTTTAATACTACAAGTAGATAATTAAAGTGCAAGTTCTGTGGCAGACTTTCCTGCATAGGTCCTACATTGTATTCTCTTACTACTACAATACAATGTTCAGGGAATAGTAATCTTTAGTATTCCATTTCTTATTTGTTGAAGTTCTAGCACACACATATATCAGACTAGAAAAAACGTGATAAAATCTGTATAGTACATACATCACAATCACTAATAGTATAAGTGTGTAGTAGTTGTAGTAATAGTAATAAATAGGTTTCATTTATTGTAACAACACGTTTATAATAATAGTAATTCATTAGGTATATTCAAATTTTATAGTAGTAACAACATTGATGTAAAGTGTAGGTGTGTCTGTGAGTGTAAATATTAATTTCTCTTTTATATTTAGATTGGTAGTAAGACAAGTTACCTCTGAAGACTCTAAAGATTGTCTATCATCATTACAAGTAAACCGTGTTAAAACTGTTTACTATATTTTTATAGTAGAATAAGTAAACATCAAAATTCTAACGTAACAACGGGCGTTGCTCTGTTTGTTTTCTCTTGCTACTTTCTTTAAGATCATGAATTAAGTATTTTAATTCTATAACGTCTAATAAAGGGAAAATTCTATCGGTAGTATGTACGTATGTTAGAACATGTTTATTACATAGAGGAGACTAGGGAGGTTTGATACTCTGGGACACTTGATACGTTTTGAAATTTACCGCTTGAATCTATTGGCGCTTCATACAGTTGGCAAGAATGTAGTGTTTACATGTGATCAAAGCATTCTGTGTTGGTTTGTTTTCATTTCAAGCGAAATTAAAGTGTTACTGGCTAAAAGTGAAGATTTTATACATTTTCGAAAGGTAGATGTAAGCGTTTTGTCAAAAACCAGTTGCTAGTATCTAGTTTATTGTATTTGCCCAAGATAATATATAGTTTTAGCAATAATTTAACCTATAACTGATTGGCATAATATACTCAGCTGAGTGTGTCACCATATTGCTTGTTTACGTTTTTCAACGTACGAGTAGATACCGATTAATGTGCCTCCACTTAAAACTGATGAATTAACGTTAAAATGAATATTAGCAGTGATAAACAAAATTGTACTCCACCGGAAATACTCCAAATGAACCCAAATAACAACAGAAAATTCTCATTTTCTGCCTACAAAATCCAGGAAAGCCTACGAGTCTATAAACAAATCGTGTATGAAAGAAATTAAGTTCTTTCTCCGAGAATGTGATATTAGCTTACTTTGGGGAATTATCGGCAAAATATAAAGCATCCTCACAATGGACGCAGTAGTCAATACTGAGAAGTGCACTTGAAATTCATCACAACATTAAGTTAGACACGTATGGAAAGTTAAGAGCTTTTCTCAAATGAAACTGACGGCTATCAAGCGAAAACCTTCACTCCCGAATAAATATACTCAGTGACATAAAAATTGCAACAGCTGGAAGGGATTGGAATTTCCGGATGAAATTTGGTAGGAATATTCAACTATGTAATAGTAATAAATGATCAAAATTTGAATTCTCACAGTGAAGCAATAAAGTTGTTATTGAAGTTCTTACCTCTCTCTCAGCACTGATATTGAATGTTTCTTTTGCGGTGTTTTTTTGTAACTGTCTCGATTTGTGTTGTTCTCATTGAACTGAGGTTCAGTTATGTGTTAGCTATGCCTGGAGTAAGAAGACGAGCAGTGTATCGACAATTAAGCGAATTCGACAGAGGTCGAATTATTGGTTTGCGCGAAGCTGGTTTTTCATTTGGGGAAATTGCTAACCGCGTCAATCGAAATCAACCTACTGTAATACGAGTGTATCGTACATGGTTTGAAGATGGCCAGGAACGTCGTAGAAGAGGAACCGGAGCTTCAAGAAGAACGAATGAGCGTCAAGATCGTCGCTTAAAACAACTGGCATTTAGAGACCGATTTTCCTCTACGCGGGCAATTGGTGACCAATGGTTTGGTGAAGAAGGTTGCCATGTAACCCTTAGAACAGTTTATCACCGAATCCGAAGTTTTGGGTTAACATCATATCGTCCGCAATTTGTGCTTCCTTTGACTGCGGAACATTATCAGCAACGGTTACAATGGTACAATGAAAGACCTCATTGGAATCTTGAATGGCGTCGTGTTGTGTTTAGTGACGAATCAAGATTTTGTTTAGGAATACACGGCGGTCGTCAGAGAGTCAGAAGAAGACGGAGTGAATGACGGAATCTTGGATTTACCGTTGAGAGGCACGTACATCGCACTGTGGGTGTTCTGGTTTGGGGTGCGATTACTTATGGCAGCAGGTCTCCCTTGGTGTTCATTCGAGGCAATATGACAGCACAACGGTACATTGCGGAGGTGGTTGGAACACATCTTCTACCATACTTACAAAGGCTCGAAGATCCATTATTCCAGCAAGATAATGCACGTCCCGTAGCAAGGTTTTCCTTGAACTTCTCTGAACAGGCCCAGATTAATCTTTTGCCTTGGCCTGCAAGATCTCCACATCTTTCTCCCATCGAACGTGTATGGGACATAATGGGTAGAAGGTTACGAAACTTGCAGCGTCCTCCTTTGACTTTGGAGGCTTTGAGACATGAGGTGCAATTTACATGGGAGGCAATACCCCAAGACTAGATAAACCACCTTATTCAATTAATGCCACGGCGTGTAAATGAATGTGTAAATCAGAGAGGTGGCCCTACACATTATTAACAATTATTACAAAATTTTGTTTAACTAATAAAGATTTTCTTCCCAAATTTTGATCATTTATTACTTTTACGTAGGTGAATATTCCTACTAAATTTCATCCAGAAATTCCAACCCCTTCTAGCCGTTTGTGTGAAATTGGCCATATAAGGGAGACTTGATACATTTGCTTTGAAGAGACTTGATACATGTGTCAAGCCTTCCATACTGATGGTTTATTGAACCAATAATTTTTATTCATACTTTCAACATGCCATTTAAGTGGAGAAAGAAAACAAACAGGGTTCCTGCCTCACCTGAATGTATGAGGAAGGCTGTAGAGGAAGTTTTGAATGGATCTAAACTGAGAGCCACTGCTATGAAGTACCACATAGATAAAATGACATTACGAAGATATATTGTAAGACATAGGGAAAAGGAAGAAGAAACCAAGTTTTTTCCAAACTTTTGAAGTGCACAAATATTTAGTACTGAAGAAGAAAAGAGCTTGGCCGAATATTTGTTAACTGCTGCTCGAATGAATTATGGACTTACATCCAAAGACACAAGAAAATTTTCATATTTGTATGCTTTAGAAAATAAAAAAAATATTCCTACGAATTGGACCAAAAATAAAATAGCCTCGTATGAGTGGCTCCGCGGATTTATGAGCAGAAATACAGATTTGTCACTGCGAACACCGGAACCGACCAGCCTTTCTCGCGGAACGGCATTCAACCAACATACTGTAGGAGAATTTTAAAATTTGTTAAGGGAAATATTGGATCGTGTCAACTTTGGGCCCGAATCAATTTTTAACTGCGACGAAACCGAGGTGCAGATTGTCCACAAAACGAATAAAGTAATATCGCAAAAAGGACAAAAACAAGTATCTAAAGCCATTTCAGGTGAACGTGGAATTCAATTCCTCCATTTTTTGTATTTCCCCGGGTTCGGAGCAAGACTATATGACATTTGGAGCACCTCCAGGCTCAAAAGCTGCGACTCATCCAAGTGGTTGGATGACAACGGATAATTTTGAGTTATATTTGATGCACTTTTTGAAATTCGTGAAATGTTGGAATGAAAACCAATGTATCCTAATTTTAGATAACCATAATAGCCGTATATCATCCAAGGGCCTAGATATTTGCAAACAAAATGCTATAGTTCTATTAACTATACCCCCGCATACCAGTCATCGCCTCCAACCTTTAGATGTTGCTGTATACGGGCCATTTAAAACATATTTTAATCAAGCCTGCGATGACTTCATGGTGCAAAAACCCTGGCCAAAGTATAACATTAAAAGATATTTCAACTTTAGTTGGTACTACATATCAACGAGCATTTACGCCTTTAAATGTCATAAAAGGGTTTTCTAAAACTGAAATTTATCCGTTTAACTCCCATCTGTTTTCCGAACACGACTTCCTTACTTCGAAAGTTACCGATCGACCTGATCCTTCAAATCGAGAACATACACCAGAAACAGCATACGGGTCTAATCGAGAACGTACACACGACCGTACACCAGAGCCTACTCCTGGGCCTTTACGACCCTATAAAACTCCTGAAGAAATAAAGCCGCTACCGCAAGCTTCGCCAAGAAAACAACAAGCATTGGGAAAAAGACCTGCGAAGACAAAAATTCTTATAGATGCATCTAACATGGAAGAAATAAAAAAAGAACATGAACAAAGAAAATAAAAAGGAAATAAAAAGTACTTCAAGAGGAATATTGCAGAAGAAATTTCAAGTGGGACCACCAGAAAGAATAAAACCGCTAAAAAAAAGAAACAAGAAATTATCGAGCAGAAATCTGAATCAGATAGTCCCGACTTTGATTCATCATCGTTTGATGAATTAACTGATATTTAAGAAGAGATTGTAAATGAAAGAGAAGAAGAAAATTTTGTTAAGTGGGTAACAAATATTAATGATTATGTCTTAGTGCGATTTGAGACAAAGAAGACAATTAGGCATTATGTGGGAAAAGTTTTGGGAACCACAGGACAAACCGAGTATTTGATAAATTTTCTGATGCGTAAGAAACCAGGCTCCCAGTTTGTTTATTCTGATGTTCCCTGGTACCCATGAAAGATGTTATTAAGTTACCGCTACCAAATTTTGTGGGAGGAACTGCTAGAGCCACGAGAAAATTAGCATTTTCTGTAAATTTTCAGAAATATACTATTATATAATAATAATATAATAATTGAACATATTCATAATAATTCTTAATTTGAATGTTTTCATGGGATTTTACAGTTTTCAAGTTTCTAATAAATATTTTAAGAGCAATTTGTACTTATTTTATTATTGTGCATCAAACCTCCCATTTGCCGTATCAAGCCTCCTTTTATATGGGAGAATTGATACAGTTTGCAATTTCTAAAACAAAAGTAGTTGTCTTCAACGGTATGGCACACTAACAACTTTTAACTATCAGCAATTCACTGCAATCTGAATATCTTTGAAATGCCCTACAAACAATATTTATAAAACCAATACTTTAGGTGATTTGTTGGTTTAAGTATTAAGTGTATCAAACCTCCCTAGTCTCCCCTAAAATCATAGAGTTGGGTAGTGTATAGGTTTATTAAAGAGTCTACAATCACAAACATTAATAATTCTGTTCCTAGCAATAATCACTAAAACAGGAGGGTTGCAAATAGAATGAAATCGGTGTTGTAACTTTTCTTTCAAATAAATTTTACAAAGCTTAGAATATGATTATACATTAAAAATTCCATATAATCAATTAAATACATAACTAGATAATTACTTTTTAACGTGGTTTGTAATATTGCTAAACTTGTAACTACTTTGTTTATATTAGATGCTGCGATGGGGAAACAAACAATTTTCTATTCAGTTAGTTTCTGTTTCTGCCGTTCAAATCCTTAGAATAAAACTATTTATTCTGATTACACGTTACACCACTTGTTTGAACCAGTACGCGACATCTAGTGGTAAAGTGATAAAATGTTCTTGCTATAATGTAATGCACCGTAAGATGGCAGCATATACGTTATTGCCGTTAGTAAATTATATTTTCAGGTATATTTCAAATAAATCAAACAAATTTAATATTTCAATAAATTTTAACGATTGCTCAGTTGTAATTTTCGCTTAGTGTAAGCAATGTATTGTTTTTGGTAATAGCAAATACACGAAAACTAAAAGTTAAAACATCTTTTTCCAAATCGCAACTTTAGAATAAATAAGGATTTAAGGTTTAAGTACCTAATATTTTGATTTATATTTGGAAATAATTCAAATATAATTCAAATATAAAAAAATTGATTTTGAAAAACTTTCTGTGAACCTGCAGAGCTTGCAATTATAAGATTTAGTAAATTAAAATAATAAGAAGAAATTAGAAACTCAAAATACTATTCTACAAAAATAATTTCCATAATAAATTGGTGTCCATTCACCATGATTGTGTATTAATTGTAGACTCGTATTACTGTTTATGTTAATGTTTAATGAATATCAAATAAAACGAACCAAACATATAAAAGACTACAATTTATAGTAGATACACAGAAGAAATTGATTGTCTAAAACATATTCAACGCACGTCTTTTGGTTTTTCTTTTTGAGTGATGGGTTTATTTTCAAGGTACATCAATGAATCGAGGTGCTATTCATATGAAATCAGTGTATAAGGGAATCCACCGAAATGGAGAGTGTACCGTGAATAGAAGTAACCATGCTGGGCGGGGTTATCGGTATTCTATGTGGGGCTTCTTCTATTTTTTCTAGGTCTGCGGCGCCGGCAGAGTTCTGCTTACATAGTCTCGGACTCACCTGCAATTACAAAAGTTTCAAGTGAGAACATTTTCCTAAAGTGTTTGTTTGTTTCTTGAAATTAAGTTTGGTGTAGAAGACATGACTTTGTTAAAGAGTTACTTTTTTTATGCTCAATTGTCAAAATAAAGAAACTAAAAATAAACTTAGTTGATTGGATTGAATTAACAATACCTTTAATTAGTAAATTTAGTAAAAATTACAATTTATCAATTATTAACACGCATTACCCTTTCTTTGGATGACTCCCTCACGTCGAAATAAAAAAAAAATGCTACGTGTGATAGGCTCGCAGTGTAGCATTCAACTATAGCGTCCAAATTACTTTCGACTAGCCGGTATATTGTCTATTGCATTATGCACCTTATTTTATTTGTCAATTTTTGTTTTAAAGAGGATATTTCTTGACATCAAATTGACATTTAACATTTCAGTCTCTTCCGTTCTGTAATCTTCCATGCAAATATTTCAAATAGAATTACTATAGCATGTAGCTGCATCGTAGTCATCCTATTAATAATTGAGTTGGCTAATTCCTTTAAGTTCATGTCCATGTAGACGTCTGCGTTTACGTCAATTGTGAAACGGCCCAGTATGACCAGCTAAGCATAAAATTTAAAAAAGTAACTAATGAGACGCTCCGTACAAATTAAAAGTAGTTGACAATCTGTGATTTGTGGAATCAAAAACTCCATACCTACCTGTGTCAGAAAAAGCTTCGAGAATGTACAGTACCGTTCATGGAAGTTCGGGCAAGCTGACAAATTATATTAACTGTTTAGGAAAAAATTTTAAAATTATATAATATACATTTCTGTGAGGAATTATTAAAACTAACCTTTTCTGGAAGCCTTTTACCAATTTCCAAGTAGTATTTGTCTATTATATAAGACCGTTGTCATAAAATATATAATTATGTTGGAAATCCCCAATAATTACAGTGACAATAAAGCTTTATAATAATCCCTAGGAGGGTTAGCTGATTCACTCGTGTTACCTGGAAATATTCGTATGCCCTTTATAAAGTATTATAACATTTGTAAACGCAGTAGTTCTGAAGAGATTGTTATTGTGAAAATATCTGTGGTTGTGCAAGTGAAAAATAAAATAATTTCGGTTTGACTGCTTAAAATGCCCCGTAGAAACCCTCTAGCTGTTTCAAAACGATCTGCTATTATTACCTTGCATCAGGAAGGGTACGCAGAAAGATGGATTGCGGATAAATTAAAAATAAAAAAAATCTACAGTACATGATAGTATAGTTCGATTTAAGACAACCGGTGACGTGCAAGATCGTAATCGGCCAGGACCGTCAAGAAAAACGACTTCTGCGGAAGATTTACGAATAAAAATAATTAGTAAGCAGAATTCAATAATGGGCGAGATTCCAAAGTTTCTGTGAGTACTGTGAAACGTCGGCTGAAAGAGGCTGGGTTGCATGGGTGAGTGGCTTGTCGAAAACCGTTACTCCGAAGAGGAAATAGGCTGAAACGACTGAAATGGGCACAAGCTCATAGAGATTGGACAGTGGACGATTTTAAAAACGTGTTGTGGACTGACGAATCCAAGTTTGAGGTTTTTGGAAATAGACGGAGAGTTTTCGTACGCAGTTCAAGAGGGGAAATAATGTTACGGGAGTGTATAGTTCCTACAGTGAAACATGGAAGCGGATCTGTAATGGTTTGCGGTTGCTTTTCCTTAATCGGAACAGGGGACTTGCTCAAAATTGAGGGCATAATGAAAAAAGAAGAATATCGGAAAATCCTGAAGGAAAATGCCATACCGTCAGGAGTCCGATTAATTGGTCGTGGATTTGAATTTATGCAGGACAATGACCCCAAACATAAATCTAAATTGTGCACATATTACCTGCAGCAAGAAGAAAATGAAAGAACCCTAAAAATTATGGAATGGCCGCCACAGTTCCCCGATCTGAACCCGATAGAGTTGTTATGGGAAGACTTAGACCGATGTGTTAGAAAAAAGTGTCAAAAATCGAAGGAACATTTGTGGACCATTTTCCAGGAGGTATTGACAAGCTTGCCCAATGAAACATTAGCAAAATTAGTAAATCGGATGCCGAGAGTAGTGGCAGCAGTCCTAAAGGCAAAAGGTGAAATTTTCGATGAAAATCGGATTTAAATTATTTGTATTACATTAACTTTTTCTTTTTAATAAATTTGTGTTTGAAAATATGTAAAATCATGTAAGTAACTATTAATACATGACGTGGCTATTTAATATTTCTCTTATTTTCTTTGACTTTTGTACATTTTTTTGCTTGCCCGAACTTCCATGAACGGTAGTGTATGTATTAAGTTTGGATAAAAACTAAGTATTTGGGATGTAAACTACAATGCTTCTCTAAAAGAGTTTTCTGCATATGAAAAGCACATAACTTGATACCTTTTCCTAATAAAAAGTTTTTTTTTTTAAGTTGCTTTATTTGTTTAATAATTGCATATACATTTATAACGTTAGGGTATGTTTGAGTACAAAAAACTAGAACGTTGTCTGGAATAAATTATCCTGGATGTCGCTATAAATCGCTCTTCAATAAATAATGGTCTTCATTTTCTTAAATTGCGAGAACGTTTTGCTGGTGTTCAGAATTCGCCCGCTTGTCTAGGTGCTGTAATACATCTTTGCATCAAGTAAGAAAAAAGAATTGTTTCGTAATTAGCAAATTATCTTTGAACCTAATTTTCTCCGATTACGACCTGTATTCAAGACCAATAACTATATATATCATCTGGATAGTTTATTGTAAATATGCTCGAGTTTTAGTTTAAGAAATAAGACAAACTATGTAATTCATACCGTATAGGATATCGTCGATCACGGAAACTGTTTTTGCGAAAATTTAATCTCACCAATCCATCAAATTTTGACACATTGTTTGTAAACATAATGGGAATCACTAAAAGTTTTGAACTTTCCGCAGCGAAGTTGAAAACTTACGACTCTGGGATAAGTAATTGATTTTTTCCATATATGTACATATGTAATAAACTTTAAGTGAGTATTTCTCCACTACAGTGATGGTTTTTCAAAAAAATAAAATATTAATTTATTGAAAAAAAAATGAAAGAATCGTTTTATCGGTTTTTTTTTTTATTACAAAGGTTTTCCCCATGACCCTACAATAACCATTGGGTATACTCCTTTTTGAAAGGGAAACTGTTTTTTTTTTATGATTGACCTAAACATTTCGTTGTTGCTCTCGAAGGTTTATGGACAAATCATTCCGGGATATACCAAAATACATACTCCTTTTTTTTTTGGAAAGTAAATCTATAAAAATACAGCGCCACTGAAAGAGATGATCTAATACGCTATTGGGTGCAGGGTAGTATCTAAATTTCCAGGGGATTTAAGGGAAATTCTTTTTCAATTTGATTTCCCCCCAAAAAAAATTTTAATAAATAGATATAGTAATATCATTATTCTAAACATTATGAAATATTATTTGGGAAATTTTTTTTTACGGTGGCAACCTTATTTTTATTATTAAAAGGGGCCACGGAAAGGGATACCTTTATCACGTTCCCTTTAAAAAAAATTTTTATTTTAGCAGTGCCCTTATTTGCATTAGAATAGTTGGAGGCTTTTGGTAAGCCTCAATATTACTCTGGACTCTGTTTCCCACAATTTAGTGGGTATTAGGAATGACCTACTGAAATGTTAATGTCGTTGGTGACTAATGGCAACACATTTGCATAAAATGTATTCTCCCGTTTTAAGATTTTATGCAAGTGATATTTTAGGGCTGCGTGACCTGTCAATAAACCTCCTAGTATTCTAAGATTCCCTTTGCTGAAAGATAGCATCGTCTACTGGTTTTGACGAACCTAATATAGACACTTTTGCCTGATTTTATTTTTCCTTCTATTTCTTAATTTCCTCTTTTGTAGACCATAGGTGTTTGGAACATTGAAAGGTATATCACTACCTTTTTGGCGAGCTTATGGACCTTATCGGTTTCTTCAGGCTGAGTAGGGATGGTAACTAACTAAGAGAACTAAATACAATATACCAGGC
Organism: Dynastes maya; assembly: GCA_029619315.2. Lineage (NCBI taxonomy): Eukaryota > Metazoa > Arthropoda > Insecta > Coleoptera > Scarabaeidae > Dynastes > Dynastes maya. Next base: position 556,972 of record JAROYE020000026.1, read on the forward strand.
TGAATGTAGTTCTTAGTCTTTGTTATAGTAAAGGTGACATCAAAATGTATACTACGATCAATTGTTTCAGTGCAAAAGCTGTTCTAAAATACTACTGTATTTGTTAACAACAATGTTATATTCTTAAACTAGAACTAGAGCAAAACACCGCCGAACAACCAATTAAAACATGAAAACTGGTAAATTGGCATGTGGTGGGAAAATTCAAGCAATCTGGATTCAGAGGTAACACAAAAACTGCTTAGCATACTTGTACAGAAGCAAGTTTTGCCGTTGTTCGCTAAGTTATACACATATAAAGTTGAACTCATATAGAATTTGAAGTCGGGGGAACCATCAATACCATTGTGTATCTGAGAACAGAGTGAAAATCATGTTTAGTGATGGGATACAATTACACATTGATGGCTTTGTAAATAAGCAGAATTGTCGTATTTGTGAGCTGGAAAATTCAAGAAATCCTTTAAAGGAAAATGCACCGTCAATAAGTGACTGTTTGGTTTTGCTTTCTGATTAAAAGTGAAGATCAGCGAAAAACGGTACGATCAATGATCTTCACTATCGGAACATGATAAGAGACTTTTTGTGGAAGCTCTTGGAAGATGTTAGATATATTGAGATGTTTTTTTTTTATATATAAAAGTATGAAATATTAAATTAAATGACAATCAAATTTAGTTTATTATTTAACTCTCTACTTACAGATTAATTTTGAATGATTCACTTACATTAATGTGTATGTGTGTGCGCCTTGTTTTAAGTTCCTCTTCTGAATCCTAATTTCCTCTTTTTCAGTTAAAACTTGAAATCTATTTTGTAGTAAACCCCTCCAATCCATTTATTTGGCTTCTTTGGTTAGATTTGCTTGATTATTTTCTTTAAACTGTTTCTGCTCAGATTTAACAGTGTTTTAATACTTTTAAGTTTACAATTTCAAGTACGTTTGAGTTTTTAATTTAAATTTCTAAATGATGAGTCGAAAACATGTTTTCTGTCAGAAAAGTTACTTTTCTATCTCTCTTGTTTACGTGTTGTTTCGGCATTGCCAATCCAACGACTTGATACTTTTAAATGTGGTATTACGATGTTCATTTTCAATACTGTAGATGACGTTGTGGATTTTGATGACTGGATTCCAAACAGTGTGTGTTGTATGTGAGTTTTATGTCATTTTTTACAAATAATATCTTTAAATAACAATACTGGAGTCCTTTTTTAAGGAAATAAAGGATTAATAATATAAATCATCAAAATACCAGAATTCGAATAATAACCGAAAATAATCCGAATTCTGCAAATGCCACATTAAATTCTGATATTTTACGAATATTGACGATAAATTAATTGAAAGTAATAAATTAAAGTGCAAGCGCACGCACTTCAGGTGGATGTCCCACTACAATATATACATCGGGAAAATATGAAATTAGCTATATCAATGTATATATGTACGGCAAGAGAGCCAGGAGGAGATTTAGTGGAATCCGATCGATTCGATGCGGGTCGCGTGTTAGTACGCTTGTAACAACGTTAGAATGTAGACCTACTGTGTACAAGAACGCACGTTATAATTTGAAGTCATGGTCGCCTGGAAATGAGAGTTTCGCATATTTATTTTGTTGTTGCTACGAAGCTTAGACGAAACTAATAAGAAATTCTAAAGATGAAAATAAAAACAGATTCTGATGAAATAAACGAAAAGAAAAATAAATACCCTAGAAATTCTTACTAAGATCATCCGCACATGACGCAGTATACCTCGTAACTAATCACATTGGTAACCGTAACCGTCGACTGCCGCTAACCCCTCCGCTTATGATTAATCACTAGAGCGGGCCAAGAGCGCCACGCGCCAGGTTCGCAATCAGGCTGCCGGGCGCATATATGTATGTAAACATAGGTAATTTAAATATGTAATTATTAGGACGAGGACTAAAACCACTGTCTATTACGTCGTAAAGGGACGCGCAAATATACACCTGCAGTTTGGGTGTTTCGTTGAAAAATAGGGCGTTGTTCCAGTGGGCCACTACAAAAAAAAAAGTTCATTCATCGACGGCTACGAACTAACAGCGCGCTTATTCATTTACGGATGACGCGCTCTATTCATCAACAAATGACGAGTCTGCAGATGTTACGTTTGCACCACTTCGTGGCATACTAGAAACAAGCGTCGGTGTGCTCGCTTTAGTGATTATGTCTAACGTAACTATTAAAAATAAACGGCCATTACCTACGAAAGTTAATAAATTTCTTAATGAATTTGTGGATTTACACTACAATGGGAGTACAATTTTTTGTAAAGTTTGTAAAAAGAAACTACTGTGCTGGAGCAAACCTGATTGTGAAAGACATATAAATAGCGCACACCACAGAAATAAAAGAAATGGTGTGTCACAACAACGTCAATTTCAATTAGAATTGTTTTTAACGTTTATGGTATGTGGTCTACCACTTCGTATACTTGATAAAAAAGCATTTCGAAAATTCTGGGGTACATACAATACCGAGTGGATACTACCATCTCGGACAGCGTTACGGAGAGATATTCCACGAATACGTGAGGACATTGAAAATCGAATTAAAGCCGAATTAAAAGATAAACAGCTGTGGCTATGTCTTGATGAGACGACAGATTGCAAAAAAAATTCTATTTTGAATAGAATAGTGCGCGTATTAGATCCTATTAAACCAAATTTTGCAATTCTATTAGCCAGCAGAAGATTAAAACAGTGTACTAGTAAAGCAATTACGGCCGTAGTTCTCGAAACGTTACAAAAATTTCAAGTGTCAACCAGTCAACTGTTGTTGTTCATGAGCGATGGTGCAGCAACAATGTGTAGTGTAGGCCGTTCCCTTAAAGAAAAGTGTGAAGGACTTTTACATGTTACGTGTAAAGTCCATGCTTTACATCTTGTGGCACAAACTATTCGAGACTGTTACCTGGAGGTGGATGCATTAATAGCAAACACAAAAAACCCAAACCACAGCCCATTCTTACGCGTTGGGGAACGTGGTTAGAAGCCGCTTTTTATTATAATGAACATTTTCAAGAAGTCAAATCCGTTATTTTGCAATTCGTCCCTGCCGAAGCTAGAGCTGTTAGGATGAGCCAGAAGGGATTTCTCGATATTTCTGTTGAAACACATCTAAAGAATATTAGCAACAATTACAAAGGGTTAGTAGACGTGATAGAAAATTTTGCAAAATTCTGGATTGTCGTTGGTAGAATCATGCAAGTCGTGGACGAAGTTAGTACATTGTTACACAGTATAAACGATGCAACAAGTGGACGAGTTTTAGCTAAGTTCGATAGTGTTTTAAAAAGAATCCGGACTACACGAGATTAAGACAAATGTGCGATGGGGCATCTGCAGATTCCTTGACTAAGTCTAAAGATTATTTAATTACGCCTGTCTTACTTCGGTAAACGTGGAACGGTCGTTTTCGAAATATAAGAACATTTTTTCGTCTCGGCGAACATCCTTCACCGAGGCAAATGTGGAAACTTATCTGATGGTGCAACTTTTTAAACAAGCCTATCCGCATTTTTAAAGAAGGATAGAATTTATTTATTATATCTTTATTTACAGTTACATCATTAAGTACAACAGAATAAAAAAAGCGTTCAGTTTCTCAGTTATTTCCTTATTACATCCCATTTACAACGCATACCGTTTTCAATCAAATAAAAAATCATAATGAAAATAAAAACACCTCAGCGTGTACATATATATATATATATATATATACTTGTAAACAGTACGTTAATGAGCCCGATATATTGTCGGGTCGCTGATGATCCCGGCCTTAAACGATGAGATAGAAGAGTATACCTCAGCTCCCTCTTTAATTCTATTTGATATAAGCCAGCGCACCAAGAGAGGGGTAAAAATTCCTATAAATTAAAAAGTTAGGTATGAACATGTCCTTATGGAACCCAGATATAACAACGGTATTATTTGGAACCCGACTGTATATTTGTTTATATCTTAGGTACGTTATGGAGCCCCGCAACGTTGCCAAACCTCCAATCTGTGTTTCTTTTTTTCTTTTAAGCTACGATCTATCTTATGCAGCGTCCGCAAGTGGAATGCGCAACTGACTTGCGCTGTAAATGTGATTTACTTGCAATGCGTTTATTATTGAATATTTATATGTATCGTTGTTGTTATGTGATATAGAAAGGTGAAAAAAGGGAAAAACCAGAAAGAAATACAGGAAAACCAGAAAGAAGCAAGGCCAATGCCTTCCTTCTATACGGAATGAACTAAGATAGTGAATTAACTGTTACAGTTGTTACCTTAAAAAGAGGAAAAACCGGTAGACTTTAAAATTTCAATTAGAAATCATTTGAAGAAAGGACATGGGAGATGTATGGGTTGAAACAAAGCCAGATTTGATAGTTGTAATTTATGAAGTCGATTTTTTCCAAATTTCCCGCCGTACATTTTCACATAATGCCTTTGAATAATTTTGCGCCAGCTAATGTGATACAGTACCTATTAACAGACTACCTTGCTTTTTGGAAAATGTCTAATAGCTGTTTTTTTTTCTTGGCTGCTGTTTTTCCTTGAATTTATCATGTGTTAAACAATTTTGCACAGTGCAAAACGAATGATTAGTCCCTTCAGCACACATTGTTTCCTATCGCTATTTCGTGTCGCACATTTAGTCTCCGTCACTGTTACTCCTCGATTCCGAACAGTCTTGTAATAGTTGTAACATTCTCCGATGTTTTTCTGGATTTTCCTGTTTTTGTTTTCATTGACCTCCCATATTTTTTTTCTGTTTGTCTATTTGTAAGAGATGATCCCACCAATCTATAATTAATGATTATAGAATATATTGCATTCATCGCTAACCACTTTGATATTCCATTCTTACACAAACAAGTCAATACGAGCATTGACTAATGTTACATTTGTAGTCCATATTTTTTAGGGGAAAGACACAGAAAATAAATATTAAAAAACTGCATTCATTAAAAAGCTGAAATTTTTTTCACGCCTTTCTCCAGAGGAAGACGTTACATAACCTATACAAAAAGAGCAAGCGACACATTTCATTTTTATCACCTCAATATATGGTATATGTTTGATGTATGGTATGGTATTAAGTTGTACGCCATAACAATTTAGCTTAATGTTAAATTTATATCTCGTCCTTCTACATCCGTATTTCGTTTTGTCTTTTCTTGTAATTCCAAAGAGTTGTTTCCAAAGATTCTAGTTTACTCTTCATGGTTTTTATTGGTATCCCTGTGGCTACTATAAGTTAGTATTGCCCTACAAATAGTATCAAACAGTATCATTTTAGTTGTCGCGGAAATTTTTATTTGCTTATCAACGTTCTATTCCATCGCATGATAAGTTTTCCCAGTATTCCCAACTATTTTTTGAATTTTCCTTTTTCAGTGGTTAACGTTACGTTTATCTTTCGGGTATTAACTCTCATTTCATGTGGTACCTTATCATATGTATTAAAATTTTGACTTCCTGTCATAATCATGATATCATCTGAACAGGGACATTCAGACACCTTGACACAAATTGATAAAAGGGAAAATATGCTCAGTAAGGTCTTTTGCATTTCCCTAAGTTCAAATGTGTCGTCAAATATTCAACCCTTTTTTGGACCGCTCGACTCTCGTCTAACCCTTGGCAATTGGCTCCCTTTCCATGTTAATTTAGATGCTGCAAATAACTTCTGCTGTCACCCCTATTATAGCTTGATATTTTCCCATTTTTGCTAAGTTCACCGCCTTCTTTACTTCCCCCTCTTTCATGTTGTTATCCTTACTTCCTGACAACCTCCCATACTCTGGTCTGTTTTTTTGCAGTGTAGTTATTTTTGTTGGCATTGTTTTCCGCTCTGTATTGTTTCATCATGCGTTTGCGCATCATTCGTAATAATTGATCTTATCCTACTCTTCGTATACATATTCCCGGGTTGTTTATGCCTTTCCAGGTTTTTAGGCCATTTTCTACTATCCTTTCTTTACTTTCGTATCAAATTGCTTCCTTGATTTTTCTAACCATATTTTTCAATTTCGTTTTTTATTCCTTCTATATTTCCTTTCATATTTTGATATTATTCTTTCACTCAAGTATTGCTTGCATCTTATTTTGTTTTATTTTTGTTTGTTTGTTAACTTCTTTAACTATAATGTTTGTTGCTTTATAGAATTTGTTTTTAGGAACTCACATGTTTCTCTGGCAGCTTTCAGAAGATTCCTCTATACTTATATTTCCTTTTCTAGCATTTCTACGTTGGTCTCCGGTACTTCTATGAATCTATATACTCTTTTCTCCTTCCCCAATCTATATTTTCATCACTTTCACTCGCTCCTTTAGATTCCTCTTTATCTTTACGCTTTTTAATTTTTGCCATGAGCATGTAGTGATCGGGAAATGTCTCTGGTCCTCTCTTAATCTTCACGTCACACACTTGCCTTTTTTTTATTTTAAACTGTGACTTACTATGCTTCTTCTGTAATTGATGTTTGTCGAGTAATCGTATAGATTTCTTTATGATGGAAATAGGTGTTTATCTCTAGGTTGTTCAGAAGGTAATATTCCATTAATTTTATACAGTTACTATTTATCTTTTCCTCCTTCTGTTGACCAACCATTCATCTGCCTTTTCATTTCTCACCCTACAATTCAAATCACCAGAAACATGAATATTAATTCTTTTCAGATATCAAACTCCATCCACTTTCACATTACATACCCATTTGGTACCGTCAATAATAATTTTGTTCTAACACATCGTCACGCGTTTAAAAAAATTATTCATTCCTTCCACATGTAATTCTTTAGTTATCATGTTGTTTTATTTATTTTCTACCGTTCCCACTTATATTCGATATAGAGGGGTATAAAACTAAGAACTTATGGAAAAAAATATTTTGATGTGTAGGTTATCTGAATTGAAATAACATAAGAATTATGCAAATCTTATAGACCTTGAAGAAGAAGAAGGTATACTTTCATATAACACACAACTAATCAAACATAAATCACTGAAGAAATTAAATAGTTGAAATCTGTACGGTCAAAGAAACTGACAAAATAAGCAGTTTACATTATCTGATTCCACTTACCAGGGTAATAGAAATCAACTATTTCGGCCTAACAAGTATTTTAATTTATGATTACAGCGTCTATATGAAACATTCATTTGCTGAATTTACCAGAAAACTGTATTATAATTTTATTGGGAGGTAAGCTAACGAATAGTTAGACGTACAGATAGTAAAATATCGAGGACAATAACATTCAGGTTAATGATACTTATAGAGTAGAAAGTCCACCGCGATATATAAATCCGCTACCAACATACAGTTATATATCAATGGTATGTTGTGGAACCCAACGCAGTTGTTGCCAAATTTCGGGCTCAACAACGTCATGTTGATCTATTTGTATATACCGTATATAAAATTTGATCAGGGCGCCCCCTACATGGTCCTTCCCGGAACTATTTTGTCTATTTAATTATAGGGATAGTACGCTATGGAGCCCCCCGCGAAATTTGAAGTTTTAGGGTCTACTGACTATTTCCAGCCATTTAAAGCTGAGATACGCCTCGATACGTTGTTGAGCCCGACCCCGGGCTCAACAACGTAATTTTGGGCTCCACAGCGACCGAATTATACATTCAACGGGCTCATCAATGACTGTTTATATGTCTATATATATATATATATATATATATATATATATATATGTATATATATATGTATATATCCGCTCTAATTACTAAACATTATTATTGCGTCAGCTTTTATTTTTTTACTCTTGTGTATTAATTCCGAAATATCACATATCTGCTGTGACTCACATATACGCTATTTACAATAAGCGGCCGTTGCGCCTGATTCCGATTCTGTTGGATGGCGCAATTTGGCCCGCTCTATTAATCACCCATTCGCGTTTATTAACGTATAGCTAGACATTTTCTTCCCTTATGTGTATATATAAGCTTAACACTTACGAGTTATATAATTTGGGGGTATCTGAAGAGCTGAGTTACAAAAATGGATCAAACACTATTTTAGAGTTGAAGCAGAAGATAGAAAATGTTAGCATCGGAACTGTTTTGTGCCGCAAAGTTATTGAAAGTTTTCATAAACCAATTACATGTCACTTGAGCTACGGCAGCCATTCTCACGACATTGTCTTTCACAAATAAGTATTGAAAGTAGTTAATTAAAAAAACAAGTAAACATCTTCATGATTTGGGTGAAAGTGTAAACCGAGTCGCCGGTTACATAAAAATTGATTGCAGTGTGTGCGCTGGTTGTATAGAGTTGTTTAAGATATTAAATAAACACAAAAATACGCACATAAGAACTTTCAATATATTTCTAAAAATCAAAATTAACGCATAATTCATTATATAATCTCAAACAACGGTACTGTCTTTGGATTTTAATTACGCATTATATCTTCTACTTCACGATTCCATGTTTTACGAGCTTATGTCCAACAGAAGAAAATAAGGAACAACCAAGATACATTTAAACTTTTCTTAAGGAAATAAAAGTTTTATTAGAAAGAGCGTGCATTACTTATGAGCTCTGAAAAAAGAATAATTCTTTGAAATGGCAATTTCAACTTAGAATACCATTATTCTCTTGAATAATCTATATTTCCTTTACGAGCTCCTGCATTCGAAGTAGATGTCGAGATCCAATTAGCAGGAACTGATTGCGTAATAGTTTTTAGCGTGTATACGTAAAATTTGCTGCTTATCGTACGCCGTTGTTAGCGGGTAAGTACCTACTGTTTTGGCGACGTTATTGGTGATGTTCAGAGAGTGTAGGTAATGGAAAATATAATTAAAATTTCAAGTACAGTGTAAATGTTCAGTAAAATGTTCAGCTATTATTGGAAAAGCTTCTAAATAGTAGAAGTGCGAATAAATACACCATTTGCACTTCCACTCACCTACACCATCGGAATTTTGGATTATAATTAACGATTTTTGCTTAGCAACAAAAAAAATAATTCTTATAATAAACATTTATGTATTAAGATATATTTTAAGATATTCGTTATCGGATTCACTTTTCTTGGCTATAGAAAGGCTGTAAAACTGAAAACTCAAAAAATTTCTGAAAGTGTACCTGCAACAACAGTTTGAGGTTATCAATTTTCTTTTCGTTTACACATGCATCATGTAATCCCACCCACAATTGTAAGTCATCTGCTTCAACATGCTTTTGAATTCTATAAAACTTTATGGATATCACTGAAGCATGATCATGAAAGCTTACATCAAAGGGTTTCTTGCATTACGTTTAAGTGAAATAAGACACTAAATTGAATAGAAGTGATTATTAATTATTAAAGAAGGTGACTTAGTAGGTTTTAAATTTCTATGGTTTCATTGATCTAGTATCCACACTTATTACTGTTATAACAGTTTTAGGAAAATATATAAGGAAGATTACATAGATATGCCATGTCATTTAAGTGTACTTATTCTTGAAAATAATAATGTGAACACTAAAAATTATATTTTCCTCCTGCCGACTGCGTACGTCAATCATTAGTGGCCTGATTTTAGGAATTATTTCCTACTACCAGCTACGTAAAGTCATTACTGCCTTGATTTGAGGGACGTACGAGGTGTGGCAATTAAATAACCGGACTGGTGCTATTTATCGGCAAACAGCGAACACGCCACGGCAGGTTTGAACATGTTTATGCTTACAGATGCTTCCCCCACCCTGAGCTCGATGGGCACGGTTGTACGTCGCTCAGTCTCGCTGTAGCAATCGTCCGTTCAAGTCCTTACGTTAGCGTCGCGTCGGAAAAATGCAAAGTGTTCAGGTCGAGCAACGAGTTGACCTCAAGTTTCTTGTGAAACTGGGAAAAACTGCTACAGAAGCTCATGCCATATTAAAGTAAGTATGCGGAAGTGAGTGTTTATCGCGCATACAAGTTTTTGAGTGGTGTAAAGGGTTTAAGGAGTGACGTGAAACGATCGAAGACGATCCGCTACCTGGACGGCCCTCCACATCAAAAACGGACGACAACATTCAGAAAATTGGTAAATTGATCCGCGAAAATTATCGTTTGAGGGTCCGAGCTTTTGCTGAGCCCTTCGTGAACGAGTAAGAAGACGAAGACCCGATTTATGGAAGAGCAAATCCTGGATGCTGCAACAAGACAATGCGCCAGCCCATTCCGCCTTGTTTGTGAAGGCGTTCTTTGCGAAATCCGGTATCACCGTGTTGGACCACCCACCGTACTCGCCCGACCTGACCCCCTGTGACTTTTTTTTATTTACTAAGGTAAAATCGGAGCTTAAGAGGACAAGATTTGACAGTGTGGAAGCGGTGAAAGCGAAAGCGAAGGAGGTTCTCAACAAGCTGACAGAAGTGGACTTCCAGCACTGCTTTCCACAGTGGAAAATTCGTATGGAGCGTTGTAGGGATTGGCAAGGAGAATACATTGAAGGGGATAAACTTTGTAATGTAATTGGTGATCAATAAAATGTTTTGTAGCACCAGTACGATTATTTAATTGCTACACCTCGTAAGTGCGATTTACGGATTATTTATCTTGGTTACCCTTGATAGTGGGATATAGTGGAATTTTACATTTCTAGGGACGTAATGCAATAATACATTAACATAGCAATAGGTGCAAATATATAAAGGAAATTGACAACTTTGACAATTATTAATGCTGAGTTTTTCGAAATTTTAGGCCGGTAGTAGGAAAAAAATCGTATGCCAAATACTTTTGCAAAACTGCACTTACGTTCTTTGAGACGTAAATAACTATTAAGGTGTATGTGCACAATCTTCTATTTAACCTAAATATAATGACAGGTTACCTAGTGCATTTAACATTAGTGGTTTTCCATTCAACAACGGGAGCTGTTCCCAAGTACTTAATGCTCTGTGTTGAATTGAAAATCACTATAGGGATTTGCTCACCCTTGACTTTTGCACAGAATGATCCAAAGAAACTAATAACTTTTAAACATAACTTATTCCATCGAACAGTGATATGTTTTCCCATCACCGACAACTACGACCATTTTCGGTAATCCCCTTGAAACATAGAATTCTTGTGATTTCTTGGATTGATAAAATTCCACATTCAGGTATTGTTTTTATTAGTTGACTACTGATTTTGGGTTGATTGGGTTGATTTGCTACCAAATAATACAGAAACTTAATTACACAAATAAAGCGAAAGCAAACACAATGAATGTTACAAAGTATACTTTTGACAAGAAACAGTTACTTTTTACAGTCGCTTCGTCTTTTGGATTATCTAGGAATTATTGATTTGATTCACACGAACAAAAAGAGGTTCCTATATGAGGATATTACTTTCAAAGTGCACTTATTGCGTTTTGGAAACAAGGACCTTAAATGTGCTGAATATCTATGACGTAACATGGAGCATAATTAGATACAAAATCTTTCTGACTTACATTTTGACTATTCTCATTCAAGATCTCCTCCGTCCTATCCAAACTGAATTGCCTCCTCAACAACTTCCCGACGCGTTCCTTCGGACTTAAGCATTTATAATGATTATATGGCGTACTAAGATCGTCCTCCTGTATCCTCTTGTGCCTTCTGAAGCCGCACAACGAACTCGTGGACGCACCTAGCAGAGCGGCCGCCACTTCGCTAGCAGAAACGGGCGTTCCCAAAGACATAGGCGTATCGCTGGACGTACTCTTCACCATCATGTGATGGTAATTGTCGTTGTCTTGGCTCTTGATCAACGTGGAAAATTTCGAGCATTCCATCGTCTTGATGAACGTTGGATCGGGATGCGGCGATCTGGGCGGCGCGCTCTCGGCGAAATGATCGTGCGATTGCCTCGCGTTGAGCGGTTCTTGAGGCGGCGTCGCTATATACGAGGACGTGTCTTCTATCTGCTCGAAATCAGGTTTACAGATGATTAAACTTTCGTCTAAACTGGAAAATTGCGAAGAGAAGCGTATTATACTTTGTGAAATTCAAATGGACGGATATATACCATATTTTCAGATCAACTCACCCGTGACTTTCCCTTCAAGTTAGAACAGGAAAATCAAATTTTATGTTAATATAATACGAGAAAACTCAATTAAGACAATGTTTTTCATGCTTGTGTATGTGTATCTTGTGTATTTGCGCGTGAAATATTACCGTCTGTTGTTTATTATTTAATTATCACAATTTATAATACTACCCGGGTTCTACTCTATTAAATACAATCTCCTATTTAAGGGATACGCCTATATACATATAAATTAATTAGATTGAAGGTTTAGTAGTAACAGTAGCGAAATTTATCTTATATATGAATAATGTTTCAAACAATTAAAACGTTCCACTCCTATAACCAAACACAAAGTACAGTAGAGTCCCGCTAGAGTGAATGTTATTAGCCAAGCCCCTGTTCACTAAATCGGATTGTTCACTAAATAGAGGTTTATTAAAAAGTCAAATACAAATACATATATGCAATCAAACTTTATTTAATAATCTTACTTTTACTGTAATAAGTAATAATATAATTTGGCAATAATAATACGCGACATTTTTATATTAAAAACTTATAATTTTGGTTTAAAATACGAAGTTATTTTTGATTGTTCTAACTTTTTCTTTACTTCAATTTCAATAAATTTACTTCTTAAACTATGCAGAGTTAGTAACTGCGAAAATTCAACATTCTCCTCATTTTCTTTCACCCACTGAATAAGATCATTAACAGATTTAAGAGCATGATTTGTCGAAATTAATTTGTGGTCATTGGTGATATTACACATTAACAAATGACTATTATCGTCCTCTTCTGAATCACTTTTATCAATAACATTTACCTCAGTGGCTTCTCGTAATATGTCTGATATCTTGATTTGCTTTAAAGGCTTCGTCGTTAATTAAACGAGAGCGTAAAACGCTTAGTGGGATATTTTCCTGATCGTCATCATCAATGTCTAAAATATTATTCCAGCACTTCTTTATAACTGCAGTATTTACATTATTCCAAGCCATAGCTATATTTAAAACAGCATCTCTCAGAGAATAGTTTTTCAATGTTTCAATAATTTTTTGCGATAAGATAATTTTGTAATTCTGATGGCATTTTGATCCATGGGTTGGATTAAGGGTGTCACATTTGGTGGCATATACATAACGGAGATCAATCCATTGGAACTTCTTAAGTCTGACTCAGGTGGATGGCTAGGGGCGTTATCTAATAATAATAAGGCCTTAATCGGTAATTGTTGGTTTTGTAAAAATTGTGTAACCTAAAAAGTAAAATGAAGTGTTATGATCTAATTATAAATAAGTAAATTTGTTTACCTCTGGAACAAACATTTCATGAAACTATTCTTTAAAAATGGTGGTAGTAAAATTTCGAAGTGATCGGGGTTTCTTTGATTTTCCTATTATTAAAGGTTTTAATTTGTGTGTTCCGGACGCGTTTGCACAGGCCAAAAAAGTTAATCTTTGTTTTTCAGTTTTTCTACCAGGTGCATTTTTCTCCACCCGATACGTCTTATCGGGTAGTAGTTTCCAATAAAGACCTGATTCGTCCGCATTATAAATTTGTTCCGGTAACAGGTCAAGATCTTTAATTGTATTCTTCAACGTTTCCTTGAATGGATCAACTAATTCTAGTTGTGATGATAATTTCTCTCCTGAAATCCTTAAAAACCTTACGTTGTACCATCTTTTGAATCTATTAAGCCACCCATTACTTGCAATAAATGTTGACGATTCATCGATTGATTTTTGCAAATTTATAGCTTTTTGTTTAACATTAATCTACTAACGGGAATATTTCTCTCTCGCAATGAAATAAACCACTTGTACAGTGCCTTTTCCATTTTTGAATATGTAGATTTTTGTAGTGTTTTAAATTTACGCATACCATCAACATTTTGATTAGTTTTTCTTAAAATTAATGTTAGCCTCTTCTTTATAGCACATATTGTAGATTTAGCCACTCCAAATTGTTTAGCTAAATCTGTTACACATTTACCTTTACTTAAGCTTTCCAATATCTCTAATTTCTCGGTCAGTTTTAAATGTTTCCTATTATTCGACATTATTTTAAACTCTTATTACATACATATACATACATAATAATAACACTTCTCATAACATGACGCACCATATATCGCTGCCCTGAGTTTTTTAATGGAGCGCTCAAACACACCGAGCTCATACAAATCGAATAGGAGAATGTACTAAACCAATTTACGATCATTCGTGGTGATGCGCTTCCTATAATACATATTTAGGGTAATTACCGAACTACCAAAGAAAGAAATTCACTCTACCGGGGTTTCCCCTGTTCACTAAATCGGATCCCAATGTAAATTTTTCGGTCTTCACTATTTCGGGTAGTTCACTACAGCGGGAGTTCACTCGAGCGGGACTCTACTGTAAATCACAATCATATACGATGCATTTTCATTTGACAGTGAAATCATAAAAAAATATTAAAAAAAACTACTCTTACAGTTAATTTTGTTACGTAGACATTTAATATTTTGCATAAAATGCATACGGTGAAATAAGAATGTAATACTGCAAATTTATTTTAATCTCTGGTGTAAAAGGTCCTATTAAACAATCTCAAAGGAGTCATATACACGGTGTTTCATTAATAATTGTCCAGATAGTAATTGAAGAATCCTTGACCCAAAATATGACGATTTAACCTAAAACACTTAAATAGAATATTCCTCCTAACCGAGATACAAGGTGTTTTACTTAAAAAAAAACCGTTATGATACCTTCTAATATTTCTTGTCCGTACTTGCTAAAAAGTTTATGCATGTCAGGGTAGAAGATATGCAGTTTCTCCCTGTTACCAGAGGCGTACAGTTGTGATAGATACTCACTTTCCCCATTCTGCGCCATTCGTCACAGTAGCATGCTTTTTTGACTCCCCATTATTTGTAAGTAAATATTGTCCTCTTGTCTTATTGCGATAGAGTCAGGAGTTTTCCTAAATAATTTAATTTTATTGTTTACTTGCATCTCCCATGAATTTTGTCGATTTCACTAAGTTTAAATTAATAAAATAGCAGGAACTCCTCATATCTAGAACAAATTTTATAAAAAAATTCAAAAATGCGACGAAGTCAATTGAGGCCACTTTGAAATTGTTGATTATTTTTATTTTGTGTTACAAATAGTTCAAATATATGTTTTTGAAACTTAAATATGTTAATTTCGGTTAGGAGGAATATTTTATCGAAGAGTTTTAGGTTAGATCGTCACATTTTGGGTCAAGGAATCTCCGGTTACTATTTGGACGATTATTAATGAAACACCCTGTATATTTTTACTGAGTACCTTAATTACTGCATCAATATGACCAATGATATTTATGTGTCTCCTAAATAGATTTTTTTGTGTATACCTTCTGCAAGCACCAAGCTTCTCTATAGCCCAGCTACGTTGTTCTATTACCGTACCTTCCAAAGCGTTTCATTTGATTCCATATTCGGTTTCAGCGCCCCAATATACTTGGGGGAAGAGGAGTTTACCCTCTGGGTTTTGACTTTTTTTTGTGTGCCTGTGTTATTACTTTGCAACCAGTATTTAGAACAGGACAAAATTCAACCACCAAATCGACTTTTTTAACGAATTAATTTCTAACACGAACAGACCAAGTATTACGCTCAACGGTCAACAACTCATAAATATTTAAAAAATTGTCGCAGGCTTTTATATTAACCACTAACATGGGTATTTCACCGAAATAAAGGTTTTTAGTTATATTAAAAAAGAATTTTGCGAGTAAAAGGACCTTTTTATCAACCCTTCTTCCTAAAGGTTTTTCCCTTTAAAAACAGAGAACGAGAATCGTTTAAAGCAAAATGAAAAGAAAAGATCGAAAGAGAAGCTCCAACACCGTTGACGGCGTGACCTATTTCTTTCGGGGCTTCCCAAAAAAGTGCTATTTTGCAGCTGCTTTTAATGGTATTTTTTTGTAATTCCCCGATTTCATTTAAATAGGTAATTAGGAATTGATTTTTTCTACTGTAAAAAAACTGAAAAGGTATGAATGCTATTTACTCTTTTTGTGTCATATTTTAATTTTTGCATTATTTTTTTTGGGTTCATGTATTTTTATTTTGTCCGTGCAGCCTGCCGCCCCCCTAACTTTGCCGCCCTGTGCAATTGCACGGCCCTGAGTATACTCCGTTTAAACGAACATCATTTCGATATGTAGCCTTCTTTTCTTGTCTTCATATATTATGTCAAAACAATTTTAAATCGTGTATATCTGTGATCTTTGTACAAGTAAATTTTTCCTATTCCCAACAGCAAACGCGCTATCGAAGACTTTTCATATTGCTCCACCAAATAGTTTACAATATATTTAATGCAAATGTAACAAATTTAACTTTGTAATTACCGTAATAACATATTAGGCACATAGTTACAATGGTACTAAAACAAGGCATAATTAGAGACGTGCGTCATCGTTTTAGGAAACTGGAGAACCTTGCGGAATACTGTTCCTTCTAGTATTACCTTAATCGAAAACGTTTGCTGTAAATTACATACGAGAACCCTTACAAGGACACATTTATACGGAAAATGCGATTGTTTAAATTTTAAACTAGCAGAAATATTATCTGTTTTAATATCAAGCTAATCCCATTGTAGTCTTCAGCGCGGTATGTGTACTATTGTAATAATGGTGACCTTTCGTGAATATTGCCCGTTAAAAGATAATCTCACGCAAAATTGCTTTTTGAAATATGATATTTGTATAGCTAACCGATATAGCAACAATGAAACAAGTTCGCGTTTGGCTTTCAAACAATAAAACTGTTTGGAAAAATACTTCTTTTGTATTGGAAAATTTGACGAATCCTAACAATTATATATTAGGACAAACCATAGCTTTGGAAAAAATACGCTGATTTGATGAAAAGATCTAAAACTAAACATTTGCTTACAGATTCATTAAAAATATATTTTTAACAATCAAAACTGCTGACAACAAAATGTCGGGACAGTTACATATAACCACGGATAAAAAAGACTAACATTTGCTTTAACTTTAATGGACGCCTTAATTCGAGAGGGATAGTGTCTACAAGAGATTTACAAAATTCTGGAGTAAAACTTTTCCAAACTTATTCGTAACTTATTCCGCAATTCTGGAATGGTTCGTTGCGAATTATTTCTTAAGTCTAGCTTCATTTTATGCCATAAAGCGTCAATGACATTTAAATCTTGACTGGTGGGTGGATGAGACAGCACGCACCTTGATATCATTCACATTTCAATACTTAAGAACTAAATCAATGGTAATCAAAAAATAATATTATTATTATTAATTTATTTTGGCTTCTGTCGATTTATTATAAAAATCTACAATTTTCCTTGGAATTTCCGACGTAATTAACTACTGAAAAAATGTCCACGGTCAGAAATCGAACCTCAAATTTACCGCTTGCCGGGTAGACGTGTTAACCACTACACCACAAGGACCTATGCGAGGAGCGTTTACTCTTTAATACCTAGTTGTTAATATTTTATCTGCAAACATATCGTAATATTTCGACAGATAATTTTAAATTTTACATGCCAAGTACACTAATTTAATTAATTTATTTTGGCTTCCGTTGGTGAATCATGAAAATCTATAATTTTCCTTGGAATTTCCGATGAGCGCTAGGGGGCGCAGTTGTTAGGGTCATCAGTAAATTTAAAATTAGTCGGCAAAAGTGCCAGGATTAACTATGATTTTAAATGCTTTATTAAAAAGCTTAATTAATTACGCATCACTTTGGTTAAAGTTTTGTCATATTGTGAATAATAAGTGTAGTAGGTGTTGCCGAATCATGTAAAACTAAATCTGCCATAACTTCTGCAGTTTTTACCCGAATTGAAGAAATGTGGACTTGTTTGAAAGGGCATTTAGCGCTGTTTTAGACGTCGAAATTTGTGCCAGCCGTTAATGTTCAAGAAAACCGCATAGTGATATATTTTTCCTTTTTCGAGATAATAACGAAAACAGTCCATTATCGGTAATAATTTCCGTATTAGTTACAAATACCTACTTAATAATATCGGAACCTATCTTATTGGCCATGAAACAAAGCAATGATAACTTTTACTCTTTTACACACAAAATTGTATGGGTATTAGTTTAATATGGCAGTTTGTGTTTGATCACTTTTCAAATAAATGTAACAAAATCTAGTATGATTTGAATACAACAGCAAAATTTAGCATGCTATGGAAACAATTATTTATTTGACAATTGTGACAAGTACATAGAATTTTACTGCGGCCTGGCCTTTAAAGATTCCTACTTAGCCGTTGTATGATAGAAAATTTCGTTTTCTAATGCAGATGCGTATAATATGCTTGCAGGATATTTTCAATGCTTTGAAAACGCGTGTATTGTTGAACGTGAATATGCCGTTAAGTATTCAGAAAGAAAACATTTCAGCCGAGAAGTATTCTAACGTCTGGCGACATGATTACGTGAAACAGGGTATGTTCAACCTCGTGGAAATCATACTAGAGCACGTGTAGCTAGAACTGAAGCTAATGTGGTAAATGTCCTTGCATATGTTGAAGTTCATCCTCATACAGGCACTAGAGAAATGTCTTCCGTTGTAGGTATAAATAAGTCATCAGTTCATCGCAGCCTAATAGAGAATATGTCACACCCATACAGATTTTAACCATAGACTTAATAATTGTAATTGGTTAAAAGGTATCTACCATAAATATGCCGGCTTCCTACACTGCGTGCTGTGGACTGAAGCTACTTTTGCTAATGATAGCCCGGTAAATTTGCATAATATGCATTACTGGTCCAGAGACTGGATTTTCTCTGGACGAGAGAGGTTGATCATCAACATAGATGGAGTATAAATGTTTAGTGTGGCATTTTAGATGATAAAGTTATTGAACCATTTATTTTTGAAGGCAACTTAAACAGCGGAACATAGTTAAACATGTTACGCAACGAATTAGCAATGTTTCGTTGGAATCTCAAAAAACACGGTGGTTTCAACATGAAGCTGTCCATCTCATTGTTTACGAATCGTCCGTGACTATTTTCATAATACGTTTCCATATCAGTGGATTGGAAAAGGATCTATTTTTCCATGGCCAGCTAGATCCCCAGATCTGACTGTGTTTGACTTTCATTTATTGGGAAGGCTAAAAGATCTGGTTTACCAAGCATGTCCTACAGTGAAATCTGATTCAAGCGATTCATAACGATTAGCCAGCCTACCAAGAGTAAAAATCGAAGCAGCCGTTATTAGCGCTCGTCGTGGACTAAATCTGCGTATAAATAATGACGAAAAACAGTTTAAACATTTAAAATAAATTTAAATTATTGTTTATTTTCGTTTCAAGTAACACTATATTATGTACTATTGGTACTGTCTTGGTTGTGCATTGTTGTCATTTATTTGTTTATTTTGTAACTGCTGCATTTTGTTATGGTTATCATTCCTTTGTTTCATGGCCATTAAGATAGGTTTGGATATTATTAAGTAGGTATTTGTAACTAAGACGGAAACTATTACTGATAATGGGCTGTTTTTGTTATTATCAGGAAAAAGGAAAAAGATATCACTATGCGGTTTTCGCCACTACTTTAGTCTGTCAAAACTCTTCCAACACAACATAAGAAAAGCCTATTGTTACATTTAAATTTTTAGAGATAATCGAGAAAAACTCGTACTGTTAAGAACAACGCCATCTGGTAGATTTCTTGAACATTAACGGGTGGCACAAATTGTGACGTCAAAAGCAGCGCTGAATGCCCTTTCAAACAAGTTCACACTTCTCTAATTCGGGTAAAAACTACAGAAGGTACAGCAGGTTTAGTTTTACATGATTTGACAACGCCTACTACACTTATTATTCACAATATGACAAAACATCTGTAACCAAAGTGTTACGTAATTAGCTAAGCTTTTTAATAAAGCATTTAAAATCATAGTTAATCCTGGAACTTTTACCTGCTAATTTAAAATTTACTGTTGACCCTAGCAACCGCGCCCCCTAGCGGTCAAGTTTGGAATTTAAAAATATTTTCATTAAGTTTCCCTTTGCCACTTTACTCATGAAAATTTTTTCCCATCACTATAGCTATTGTAGTTTCCAAGATATCGCTGGTCCCTACTCTTAGTGGGACACGCTGTATAATCAAATGTGTGAAATATATCACGAAAAAACAATAAAACATAGAGAAGCGCTATATTGAAGAAATTGCAGTTTATATGACGTTGTCGTAAAATATTCAGTTCAAAAGATCATAATCTACATAATAAAACCTGGTTAAAATATCACGGACGTTTAACGTTTAAACAGATAATATCCCAGTAATATTTCATCTCCGTTTACTTTTACGACTGTCTAAATAGGAAAAGCCACTATTTGGGAAATATTACGCATTGTATTTTCGAAATGTCGCAGATTAATAAAGGTTTTAATGTACCATGTTTATGAGTACTAGCCTGGAATTGTAAATAAAATGCGATTATATGTAGTCTATCAAAAATTACGTGTAGGTAACTAAAATCTACCAAATACGCATATGAGTCCTTTTTTGAGCAATCTTTAACCAGGAGTAGAAATTAATTGGGCAACTAGGTAAGAACGGGACTCATAAACATTTGGATGAAAAGAAGTGAAAGAAGTTATTTTACTTCCTTATTTTTAAAATATTTCCTGGTGCTGAAAAATATGAATGTGATATTTCGAAATCTATTCGGTATTTTCAAATAAAACTTGATACACGTGTTAAGGCCCGGCTACACGATCCATGGTTCGACGAACCTTGGACCACGGACCGTGTGACATATGTGGTTCACCCTGTTATTTAACCACCGTTTTTAAGGAGGTTTTTAAGAAAAATTGTTGGTGGTATCTATCATCTAAAGAGAGCAAAATATAAGAAAAGGATATGCTAAGAAGGTAACTACATATGACATGACTATGTATGTATTAAACAAAAACTTCAAAGCCCCTACTTTTGAAGTATCCAAAATCAGTTGGGCATTAAGAGAAAGTTGTGTATTTGACAACTGTTGTAAAATCTTCAAAGATTCCAGGTTGTTGAGTAAATTACTTTTATTAGCGTTATGCAAAATAAAATTATTTTTGACATCGATGGAGTGATCAGTAAGCCGGGCACGATCGGTCTTCGCAACAGAATCGGATCGGTCGCATGGGCTCCGGATTATAAAAAGTATATGTGTGACTTACAGCCGACAGAAGTGATATTTTGAAATCAATAGCCCAGTGTAAAAAATAATAACTGACGCAATAAAAATGTTTGGTAAATAAAGCGAAGCACACCGCTTCGTTGTCGTCGAAACGCTGCCCTCCAAGTGCTTCTTTGAGGGGTCCAAAAAGATGGAAGTCACGGCGGAAGTCTGGACTATAGGGTGGATGTTCCAGCGTTTCCCATCCTAATGCATCCATTTTTTGCATCGTGGCGTTAGCCACATGAGGCCTGGCGTTGTCATGCAGAAAAATGACACTTCTGGCAGATTGCTTCTTCCTTTTCCTCCGAAATCTCAATTTTGCAACGATTCCGAAGAGAGTTATGCGCCGATTTCTTTCTATGAGATTTCGGGCCGCCTCGATGTTGGCCTCGGTCACACTTGTCCTTGGGCGGCGATCATGGCTCTCGTTCTCGACCTTTTCACGCCCTCCAGAAAAATTTTTGTGCCATGCAAACACACGGGTTCTTGACAGGGTGTTGCCTCCAAACTGTGTCTGTAATCGCCGCAAAATTTTAGTTGGGTTCACCCTCTCCTTGGCTAAAAACTTGATGATAATCCGCTGCTCCACGGAGACATGCACTTCTTTCTCGCTCATGGTTTCTTTTGATACTAAAGGGACCCGAGAGAGTTGCGGTCGGTTCTCCCCTTTCCCTAACGGTACAAGCTGCCTACGCATCAACCCCTTCCAGGTCTAGAAGCCCTCCGGAATTTTTAAGAAAATCAGTCCCATTTTTATTTGATACACACTCGTAGTTTCTTCAAAAATCTGTTGTACTTAATACCGTAACAATAAATAATAATATAATAAATAAACGTAACTTCTGAATAGTGTGGATAGGATTGTTGAAAAACTTGCACCATCATGTATGTTTCCACATTTGTCTTGTTCGCTGGTTATTCGCTGTGATGAAAAAATGTTCTTATATTTGGAGAAAGACCGTTCGACATCTACGGAAGTAACACGGGCGTAATTAAAATAATCCTTAGAGTTAGTTAATGAATCTGCATCACCACCACACATTTGTCTTAATCTCGTATATTGGGAATTTTTTTTTAAATACAGTCGAACTTTGCTATAACGCGACCGTTTTTTGCCTCGTTTATACTGTGTAGCAATGTATTAACTTCGTCTACGATTTGCATTGATTCTACTAATGACAAGCCAGTATTTTCCAATTTTTCCATTGCGTCTAGCAATCGTTTATAATTGTTGCTAACGCTTTTTAAATATATTTCAACAGAAGTATCTAAAAATCTTTTCTGACTCTCCTTAATAGCTGTAGATTCGTCAAGATCGAATTGTAAAGTCACAGATTTTACTTCTTGGAAATGTTCAGAATAATAAAAAGCTGCTTGCAACCATGTTCCCCAACACGTAAGAATCGGCTGTTGTGGTTCGCGAATACTGGGACAAAGCCTGTGAAATGCTCGAATTCGTTTGGGATATTTGAGAAACACTTTTTTTGTATTTGCTATTAATGCATCCACCTCCAGGCAACATTCTCGAATAGTTTATGCCACAAGATGTAAGGCATTAACACGTAATATGTAAAAATCCCTCCACACTTTTCTTTAAGAGAACGGCTTACACTACACATTGTCACTGCTCCATCGCTCATAAACATCAACAGTTGACTAGTTGACATACGTATCAAGCACTACACTTTTTTAGTCTTTTTCTAACTAATAGGATTGCAAATTTCGATTTAACAGGTTCTAGTACTCATACTATAATATTCAAAATTGATTTTTTTTACAATCTGTCGTCTCATCAAGACATAGCAGAATTAAAAGATAAACAGCTGTGGCGTTTATCTTTTAATTCTGCTTTGATCCTATTTTCAATATCTTTACGTATACTTGGTAGCTCTTTCCGTAACGCTGTTCGTGATGGTAAATTCCACTCGGGATTGTATGTATGCCAAACTGTCGAAATAGTTCTTTATCGAGTAAGCGAAGTGGTAGACCACAAACAGTAAACATCAAAGGTAAACCAACTTAAATTGAGTTTGAAGTGGTACGCCATTTTTCTCATTTTTGTGCTTTATTTTCCTTGCGTACGTTAGACATACGTACATATATTTATCTCTATAATTACGACTACCGCTGCGAAGAGTTGATGAGAAATTGTTGCAATAAATCAAAAATTTCATTCACTGAGGTAGCCGGTGCCGATTCATCTGCATGCATACGTCGCGTTGTAGGCGCGGCAACCTCACTTCTAACCTGGCACGAAGCTCTCTGTGCCCGGCCTAGTTATTACACAGGATTTTGTAAACTGCATGGGTTTGTATAGTTTTTGGTGTTATCTTTAAGTTTGGAAAATGCAAATTTCAAATTATTATAGTTTTGAGGTGCTACTTGAATGTTATAAGTGATTAAAATTTTGTTCATTCTCTCAGATAAATGTGGGATATATGGAATGCTGACATATTTTGTTCTTGGTTTAAAGTTGGTATTTCTGACCGCCTGCAAGTTATTTCTTCCTAATGTGTTTATATTAAAAGATAAACAAATTTTTAGGATTCAAAATTTAAAAGGTTTTAAGAGAAATTGCATTTATCGTCTAAAGAGGGCAAAATATAACAAAAGAATATGTTAAGAAGAAAACTATATATGACATGGGTCGCATCAAAAATTAGTTGGGCTTTAGGAGGAAGTTGTTTATTTGACAACCGTTGACGTAAAATCTCCAGAGATTCCAGGTTGATGAGGAAATTACCTTTATCAGCGTTATGTAAAATAAAATTATTTTTGACATCGTAGGAGTGATTAGTAGTCTGGGCAAACAGCGGTAACAGTCAGTGTAGTAGATATGTGGTGCGGAATCGGCGATTATTTATTTCACGCGTTCACAGCATCAGTACTAAATCGATGCTGTATGCGAGTAGTTCTGTGTATATGTAGGCTGTCGTAACTTATTTCGTAATTGTACGCTTATGTTTGCTTTAAAAATGTCGCAGTTAGGTACGTCGTGAAAACGATCAATGGCAGAAACAGCTAAAAACTTTATAGTGGACATACCGGACTTAATTTTTGATGGCGCTAAAATTCAATGTCTAGTTTGTAAAATCCCTTTAATGTGTTGATTCAGAAGCCATTGTCAACGTCACATCGAAAGCAAACAGCATTCTTCTGCAAAAAGTGGCATATGAGACCAAGAAAAATTTACATTTGATTTATGCGTTACTCTTATTTTATGTAATCTATCGTTTCGTTTACTAGACAAAGAAGCACTTGCCTCCTTCTGGAATAAATATGCGGACTATAAACTACCTAGTCGGACATCGATACGAAATGTAGTGCCATTTGCTCGTGAACATATAGAAAAAAGAATGAAAACGGAATTGAAAAATAAAAGACCGTGGTTGTGTGTGGACGAAACAACAGATCGTTAAAAACATTCTGTGGTTAATGTAATGGTACGTACAATGGAACCACATCGACCGTCATCCTCCTCCTTACTTGCTTCCAAAAGAGTTATAAATTGTACTACCGATGAGATTTAAAAGGTGGTGTTGAACTTATTGAACCCATTAAACAAATTTGAAGTTTCAACTAAGCAACTTTTAATGTTTATGGGTGATGGTGCTGCAAACATGCGTTCTTTGCGTCGGTCTCTTAAAGAACACAATGGCAACCTCTTACATGTAACGTGTAAAATCCAAACTCTAAGTCTTGCGGCACAAACGATTCCTACATGTTTTCGGCCAGTAAATGCATTGATTGCTAGTACAAAGGCAGTGTTTTTAAAGTCCCCGAAACGTACCCGACTATTTCACAAACTGTGTCCTAATTTACCTGAACCACCACAGCCGATTGTTACATGTTGGGGAACATGGTTGCAGGCTGCGTTTTACTACAACAAATATTTTGACCAAGTAAAGAAGGTAGTTTTGAAATTCAATCCGACAGAAGCTGCAGCAACCAAGAAAAGCCAGGAAATATTTCAAGATAGTCAGGTTAAAAGAGATTTACAAACTATTCACAACAATTACTTCGGACTAGCGGAGGGAATAGAAAAATTACAAAATGTTTCGATGTCGCTAGTGGATTCTGTTCAAATTGTGAATGATGTTTACGCACAGTTATGCGCTGTAGAAAGCGAAACCAATTGGTGTGTAATACGAAAATTTGAAAGTGTTTTAGAGAAAGATTCCGATTTTCTTATATTAAGACAAATTTGTGAAGGTGCGTGTGAAGATGCATTAAGTTGTTTCAAAGATTATTTTAAATATGCAAATATAACATCGCTAGATGTCGAACGGTCGTTTTCGGCATTAAAAAACATTTATTCCGCACGTCGTACTCACTTGACTGAAACAGCTGTGGAAACATATCTAATTATTCAAATATTTAACAGATATTACCCAGTTTGTGATTTCACGGAAGACTTTTAAAACGGTAAGTGTTTCAGCACGTTTTATAATTTATTTCTTACTTTCTATTTTATGTGTAAACTTTTATGCGCTCGCCACGCCTCTGGCTGTTACCGCATATTTACCCAGGTTAGTGATTAGTATCCTTGAGATGGTTGGTGAAATGACGGAAACCAGATGCGTTAAGTTGTCAGCATCTAGGTGTTCTTTAATACGTCTGTATATCAAAATTACGATATGTCCTACCAACATAATTACAGTAGCACGTATCACATGTGAGTTTGTATACATCTCTCTTCTTCATATCATCACACTTTTTTTGTTTGTAGAAATTTCAACTCGAATTCGAAAAGCAGTATTTTCGAAACTCGTTTCTTGTGTGTGCAAAGCAAGTACATATTTCAAAGGAAATTTAAACTAATCTTTAAACAAAGATTTCATTTATTACATACATTTACGTTACACATAAACAGCTTTATCACAAAGAGGATGGTTTTCCCAGCAGGTGTTTCTAATCGAGTTTGTGGATCCCTCGTGGCTGTTCTTGTGCTCACATATTCTAACCTAATGAAAACTTTCCGTGCGAAATTCGAGCCGCGAGTACGGTAACTTTCAAGGTGTTTCGACTGTGCATATTATTTTACCACTCGAAAATAATAGAGTTGGGCATGGCAAGAAAAATAACTCGTTTTAGTTGGGAACGTCATTTTTAATTAACCCGATCTTTTGTCCCTGGCGTATATAAAATTATTATTTAGAGCGGCATCGTTGTGTAGGACGATGGATGTTAAGTTATATTTCCGTCTTCTTTGTTGATTTTCTCGACCGCTAATTACATCTGCGCTCTAATTGGAAATGTGATGAGTTTTGCCCATTGTTCGGGCGATAATACGGAAACAGGACGCGTCCGAGTGCCCGTTGGAAATGATCGGCGAGTGGACGGCTATTGAGTTATTTTAAAAGCGTCGTGGTTGTTGCGCTTTTCGCTCTATACGAAGCGAAATTGCAACTGCAATTGGAGCGAAAAGTTACATAAACGGTTTAGAATCGGAAGCTACGAAGGTTATATCCCAATTAAGAGATTGAAGCAGCTGCGCCCGCAATTCCAGTTTACTCTTAAATTATTTGAAAATATCTCTTGCAAACACGCTAATATTGCGAAAGTAATGAAATTTGAGCATCGTTATATGGTCTTCATTTCCGTCGTTTGCTAAAGTATTACATTGCAATGAAATTTTAATGAATTTCTAAAATGTGGGTTATATTATTGTGAGATAAAAAGTGACAAAGATTCAGTTGATTATACACTACCGCTCACAAGTATTTGAGCTCCCTTGGATTTTAGATTTTTGTATATAAAGAATGTATTTAGGAAATACATTTTTTGTATTGGAACGAGAACATATTGACAAAATAAGAATTGGAAATTTTAGAATAAAAATGTTAAAAATGAAAAGTTCTTTGCAAATTCAACAGATCAACAGAATATGATTTGGAGCTCCTATATGAAAATACTTAAATATATTTTTTATTAGTATTCGGTTTGATTTCAAATTTTCACTAGTCAAACTGCCTTCAAATACAAATTTATTTCTAATTTCAAATTTATATCATAACTGTACCATTTGCGATCGTTTTAATTAAGTGTGCTTTGAAACAAAAGAAAACAATTTAGTCAACTGTCAGACAAGCTTTTTATTAATACCAAGACAACAGGAAATGAATTTCTGGGGATTGCAGTCGATTAAAAAAAAAAGAAGAACCCTTCTTTTCATTTTAAATCTCTTTCAAAGAGACACTAAAAATTATACATTTTACTACAACAAATATTTTGTTCAAGTAAAGAAGGTAGTTTTAAAATTCAATCCGACAGAAGCTGCAGCAATCAAGAAAAGCCAGGAAATATTTCAAGATAGTCAGGTTAAAAGAGATTTACAAAGTATTCACAACAATTACTTCGGACTAGCGGAGCAAATAGAAAAATTACAAAATGTTTCGATGTCGCTAGTGGATTCTGTTCAAATTGCGAATGATGTTCACGCACAGTTATGCGCTGTAGAAGGCGAAACAAATTGGTGTGTAATACGAAAATTTGAAAGTGTTTTAGAGAAAGACTCCGATTTTCTTATATTAAGACAAATTTGTGAAGGTGCGTGTGAAGATGCATTAAGTTGTTTCAAAGATTATTTTAAATATGTAAATATAACATCGCTAGATGTCGAACGGTCGTTTTCGGCATTAAAAAACATTCATTCCGCACGTCGTACTCACTTGACTGAAACAGCTGTGGAAACATATCTAATGATTCAAATATTTAACAGATGATACCCAGTTTGTGATTTCACGGAAGACTTTTAAAACGGTAAGTGTTTCGGCACGTTTTATAATTTATTTCTTACCTTCTATTTTATGTGTAAACTTTTATGCGCTCGGCACGCCTCTGGCTGTTACCGCATATTTGCCCAGGTTAATCATAAGTTATAAGTATTAAACAAGTTAATTTAAAGAATAGTATAAACTAATTCGTGATAATGTTTTAAAATGTAAATCTTTTAGTCAACTGAACGTTAAAAAAGTGTGTAATCGGCTTGTTTATCATAAAGTTCGCTGATGGTAATTACTGGTAGTTTCACAAAATTTGAAATAATAAGCGGCTTTTATCGTTAAGCATAAAAACAAATGTTGAAATTAAACCGACGATACGATTTAATTTACTGAAATACAGAAAATAAATAGGTACCATGTGCACATTTGATACAATTTTCAATCTACTAAATCTTCCCAATGTAACCTACGCATTTCGAATATTGTATCCATCTGTTGATTGGTGAAACTGCCAAACTGCTTCCCGATTCAAACAACGTTCGACACCCAAATACAATTATTGGTTGTTTTAAGTACGCTCGTCGCGCTCATTTTATTCCGCGTAGCTTCCGTTGTGTAGGAACGTTTTAAAAACGTTCGCTCGAATTTTAGATATTTGTTCGTATTGATTTTATTGACTTTCGGAATAATTTAGTAGACGTGGACCTGTCCGGTTGCCGAACAGAGGTTATTTTTATTGTTTTGCGCAATTATTTTCCTGTTTTTGATTCATGCGAAATGTTCAATTCTGCTTACGTAGGCGGCCATGGTTTCAACTTACTGGAGTATCCTTCCATATAAATTTCAAAAGCATTATCTAGTAGATTATACCGATATTTTTAGCTTCAGGATTTGCTACATCCGAACATGCAATGGAATGAAATGGAAGAAAGAAACAGGGATATCTGTGAATAAAGGGGCAATTGTATTGTTCAGCTTTAATAAATAATTTGTATCCCACGTGGTTTCCTTTCTTTATCCCAAAAACGACCTCACTTATAGTACACTCTTGCAAATACAAATACGTTCAAAATCAAATAAAACTATTCGTTTCCAATATATTACCTAAGTTTTTAATGTAAAATAACACAAATAATCTCGTTGGTTACAATCTAATTATTTAACTATTGGTAAGATGTCAAAGTATAGAGTATGCCTAAATCAGTAAAGGCGGAACTGGATCGACGTAGAACGAATGAAGAGGTGAATATCCGGATCAAGTATAATGGGGGATTCCTAAGATTCTCAAGGCGGAAAACTTGCATAACTCAATTTTCCGACCTTATTCACTCCGTAGGTATTATCAACATGTAAGGAGAGTACGAATCAAGACAAATGTTCTACACATCTTCTTTGCATCTAACTGTGACATTCTACGTTTAACTGAAACACGGCTATGCGGTTCGATGACGGATAGTGAACTGTTCCCACCTAGTTATAGCGTTGTACGATGTGATAGAGATGTAATTGCTACTGGAAGGTCTAGAGGAGGTGGAGTTTTGATTGCTTTTTCGCAAAATATTGTTTTTGAGGAGCTTCATACAGCATCCTTTAAGTCTTCTGTTCTCATTGTGGACTTAGTTGCCTGTGGATGTTCAATACCTCAGTACTCTTTTATTATCGTAGCACTTTGTATCCCTCCAGATATAGCAATTAGTGATTTTGGTTTATTTTTTGACCGTCGCTAACTATTCATTATGAATAAATCGATGTTGTTAGTCGGTGACTTTAACATACCGCATTTTTGATAGCAAGCTTTGTTTCGTAAATTTTATTAGCTCAGTTGGCTTGTCCCAAATTAACAACACTTAAGAACAACAACAGACAGCTGGATCTGATACTTTCAAATACCAGGAGCGATATGGGTACTGAGCGCGATCCCAACCCATTTGTTCCTGAGGATTCTCATCATCCAGCCTTAGCAATACTTATGAAATTAGTTGGCATTTCCAAACCTGTTTTCTTTCTGTGTAATAGCAATCGCAGATATCATTTTAGAAAGGAAAATTTTTACCGACTGTACGCAGATTTTTTGTACCTGGACTGGTCACCGCTGAGTGTTGAAGACGTAGATGCGACATTAAATCACTTTTACGAAACATTAAAGATGGTCTGGCAATGAAGATGTACTACCATAGTACATTTAAGGAAGAATTTCAACGACTGGTGTACATTTGAACTATGTGAGGACAACTGAGGGGAGAATATTATCTGATCGTAAAACTTTTTGGAATTTTGTTCAAACTAAAAAGAATACATTCCAGGAAAGATGCATATAGACGATAATGAATTTACCAATCCACAAGATATCGAGGATGCATTTGCAGATGGTTTTGTGTCGGTCTATCTGCCATCTAATGCTACTGTTATTTCTCGTATCCGATGTCGTATTTGACCTTCCAGCAATGTCACTGCCAAGTGTTATATCTAGTGACGTGACTGCATCTATTAAGAGGCTGAAGAATAAACCGACCGCTGGTGCTAACGGCAGTTCTTCCTTTCTGGTTAGAAATTACGCGTGTGTATTCAGTGAACCATTAGCATTGATCTTTAATGTGCGGGACATTGCGGAGGAACTAGATCGCGAGGGTGAAATGGTTGTCATATGCACTGACTTTCCGCGAGCATTTGATACTATCTACCACGGAATTTTACTGCGTACGCTGAGTTACTTAGGTTAACTGCACCACTGCTATATCTGTTCCAGAGCTACCTATCGACCTCGACTATTAATAATTGCGGCACATACTTGCGACTTTCTTTCTATCAATTTCGTCAGAGTAACAGGCTCTATTTTAAGTCAGGCTTCTTGTAGGTACTACACATGACTCTGTGCTGCTCGTTCTTCTCGACCTTCGAACGAACGTTTTTCTCTTGGAACTGAAGAGTTCAAATTTGAACTCATCGGTCTAGAAAACATTTTTCCACTCACCAACTGTCTAATGTTGATGCATTCTAGCCCACTGCAGCCGTTTTATTTTACTTTGCTTGCGTAAGAGTGGTTTATACAACGCTATTCGGTCAAATAAACCACCCTCTCTTAACCTCCTTTTGACGGTGATTAAACTAACTCGTTTTTCATGCTCAATATTTATTCCAGCCGTAATTTCAGATACAGTTTTTCGTCTATTCCACAAATAAATTAAATATTTATTAGTAAAGGATAATTGTGATCTTTTCATGGCCCTACCTGGACCCCTAATTATCGGATTAAGGAGATTCATCAATAACTACCTATGAGAGGAGTCTTTTGGGGAATTATTTAATGTGATATCTTTCTTTTACTTGTAGGTAAATAGTTATACCCCTTAAATAAGAATAAATAAATAATTTTCTGAAATCCAAGCAAAATTTTTGGTGGGTAAATAATTATGGCCGGTAGTGTATATACGTTGCCACTTCAGGCGTGGCACAGGGATCGAATCTCGGATGGCTTATTTTTTGCGATTAACGATTTGCTCACTCTTTGGCATACGCTTATTAGACAGTTTACAATTGCAACAAGGCGTGTACATGATTGTGGAGTGGTATAACAACAATCAGCTCACTTTAAACATTGGAAAGTACAATATTATTTAATTTATGAAGGAAAATAGCAGAAACAAAAAAGAAGGGGCAAGGAGCATAGATAGCTGAAAACGGACTTATGCTAATATAGAGCGGAGTAGAGAAAAATCAAAGAGCTGCAGGAGGCAATCCACAATTGGAGAGGTACAACAGAACGAATACTAACAGTAGAGCTAAGAAGCAGGGATAAGAGTATAAACACGATTATAAGAGTATACGGACCAAACGAAGATGACTCAATACAAAATAAAGACTATTTCTGGAGCCTACTAGCTAGCGAAGTAGAGGATTCAAAAAGAGAAATATATTTAGCGGGAGATTTCAACAGTAGGGTGGATAAACGAGATCAAACCTATGGCAGAGTAGTAGGAAATTATGGAGAGGAAGTTAGAAATAATAACGGAATAAGAATGCTCGATTTCTGTATACTACAAGATTTAATAATTAATAACACGTTTTTCCGACATAAAGATAATCACAAATTCACAAGAGAAGTGGCTAGCAGAAACTAAAAAACATAATTGATTATACACTAACAAAGAAAAGCTACCGAAAACAAATAATAGACACAAAAGTAAGAAGAGGACCAGAAATTGGAAGTGATCATTTCCTAGTAGTTACTAAAATCAAAAAGAAATTAGATGACACTAACAAAAGAAGATTACCAAAAAAGTAGAATTTGAAAATATAAACGCTCACAGATTAACCAACGAAGAAAAAGCAAAAAAATACGAGGAAGAACTGACGAAAAAATTAACAAAGGAAATAACAAAAGAAAATTTAGACTCAATGCGGAATAAGTTTAAATTATGTCATCGAGACTGGTAAACATTTTTGCAGTTGTAAAACGAAAAGTAATAGAAAGAAACAAACCTCTTGGTGGACAGACGAATAAAAACACAGATAAAAATAAAGAAGAAGAAGTAGAAATTATACTTAAATAGTAAAACACCCCAAAACTATGAAATATATAAAGAAGAAAGAAAAAGAGTTAAAGAACTAGTGTCAAAAGCAAAACAACAAGAATGGATTGACTTCGGCAACAGATAGTAAAGGAAACCAAAAACTATTCTACAGAACATTAAAAACCCTAAGGAAAGGAAAAGCGCAATATACGAGAGGGATTAAGAACAAAAATGGAGATATACTAACAGAAGACATCGAAATTATGAACAGATGGAAAAATTACTTTCAAGAACTTTCATGGATATATACGATAATGAAGACCTAGAAATAAACACCTACGAATCAGAAGAGGAAAATGAGGAAATAGCAATAAGGAACCTCAAAAATGGGAAAAGCCCAGGCTATGATAAGATAACACCGAAAATTATAAAAAAAAAATGGGACGTAAAGCGTGGTTAGAAGAACAAATACCTCAAGATTGGAAAACAGCCCTCATTTTACCTACTCATAAAAAAGAAGACAAATATGAATGTAATAATTACAGAGGAATAACTCTAACCAGCGTAGCAATGAAAATATATGAAAGGATAATAGATAAAAGAATAAGAGCAATGGTGGAAAACACAATAACAAGAAGCATACAAGATCATATATTTACGCTAAAAATGATAATAGAAAATACAACAGGGAAAGAAGGCATTCTTATCATCTCTAAATCTTGAGAAAGCTTTTGACAAGGTTAATAGGAAGAGGCTTTGGAAAATACTTGAAGAAAGAAAAGTCAATAAAAAAATAATAAGAATAACAAAAAAATATTTATAGCGAAAACAAAAACCGAATTAGAAGTCAAGAAAGAATCGCAGAAACTTTCACAACTAATGAAGGGCTAATCCAAGGAGGAACACTAAGCCCATTGCTGTTTACAATATACCTCGACGAAATCATAAAAAATGCGAACAAAGAACAAAAAAACTACACATAGGATACAAAAATATGGAAAGAGTAAGCATCTCAGAGGGAGCATACGCAGTCGATATCACGCTGATAGCCGACAGTGAAGAGGAATTACAGAGAAACTTAGAAATATGGAACACGACGCTAAAAGGATATAAAATGACGATGAGCAAAAACAAAATAAAAGTAATGGTTTTGGGAGACGAACAATATAAAACTAACAACAAAATAGACAATGAAAACAGAACAAGTAACGGCCTCTAAATATTTGGTAGTAAATATTCAAAGTAATGGAAGCCAAGAACTGGAAATAAATGATAAAGTGGAAAAAGCAGTGAAAACATATGCAATAGCGCAAACTTTCGTCAATAAAAAAGGAATATCGAGGAAAAATGACTATTTTCAAAGCAATAGTAAGACCGATACTAACTTTTGGATGCGAGACGTGGGTACTGAACCACAGACAAAAAGGCAGAATACTGGCAGTAGAGATGAAATACCTCAGAAGAGTGAAAGGACTTACGAAGAGGGACAAGGTAAGAAATACAATAAGAGAAGAACTAGAATGTGAGCCAATCCTAGACTTCCTCCAAAAAAGACAACTGAGGTGGTGGGGACACCTCCAAAGGATGTATAGCCATATGCCAGTTAAACAAATTTGGGAAGCTAGAGTGCAAAAACAGAAGAAAAAAGGAAGGTCCAGAAATACCTGGAATGGAGTAATACAAGGAATACTGGAGAGGAAAGGAGTTACTTGGGAGGAAGTGAAGAGAATAACTAGAAATAAGAAAGAATGGGCGGATTACATTTACGGTGATAATTAGTAATTGTTAACAACAAATTGCAGATTTTAAACGCCCGACACCAGATTCTGATAGAAGAGTATTTTGATAATATATATATATATATGAAGGAAATTAATCCAATATTCACCGCTTACACTATCAACGAACTTTCTATTGCTCGCAGCTTTGCTACCAAAGATCTGGGCGTCATTTTTTACCACCAGTTAGGTTTTGCGCAACATATACGTGAGCTATGCTTATCTGCTTCTAAATCACTTGGTTTTATCTTGCGGATATCCAAGGAGTTCACGAATCATGTAGCCCTGACATTATTATACAACGCATTTGTTAGAAAAAAGCTTGAATATAGAAGTATAATCTGGTATCCGTATTATGAAGTACATTGTCAGCTGATCGAAAGTGTCTAGAGGAAGTTTTCAAAATGCCTGTCGTTCAAGATTGACAGTGTCTACCCAGTTAAGTGCGCATCGAGTTTATGCCAGGGCGACAAATTTTCAGCATTCAGCAAGTGATAATTCTCAGTATTCGGCTAACCGACGGTTTCAACGCCACAACCGGTATATAATCATTCTATTCTAAAAAAAAAGATTTAATTTTATGAATTCGTAATTGACATAATAAAGTTTGATTACATGAAAAAGTCAAATAATTTAAAAATAACATTTCGCAAAAAGGCTGGGTTATGCAACTTTGTTAACTTGGTCTGATTTTGTAGCAGTACCATTTAATGAAATAATTAAATGAAAAACTTTTACATAACAACTCCAAAGAAAAACAACTTCGGAAAAACAAAGAAAGAGTTTTCTTTCAAAATTCTGTGCCAAACTAGAAGCCTGTCGGTAATTTTTAGACTGACTTTTAACAATTTTGAGGTGGATGTTATGAAACTTATACATCATATAGGAAATTTGTAGCTAACGTTCCTATTAAAAATTATTTTACCTTCGTGAAATTTGCAGTGATTGTAATTAACTTTATGAATTTATGGAAATGTCTGTATAATAACAAATTCAACCTCTTCAAATTTACGAAGCCATTTCTCACGAAATTTGACCGGCTTTAGCTTGATAAATATAAAAGCAAGTATATTGCATGGCCGTGCCATTCGTTTTATACTGACAGCAACAATATATCAACTGTCGAACAACTATTGGTCACATTTTTTATTGCATTCTGTAGAAAGCTTTAGAAATAACCGATTTACAAGGACTAAAAGTACTTTTAAAGTCTATTGTGGTCGAGAAATTTTGGTTGTCAATCAGCTATCATCGATAAAAATTATATTATGTAGATTTCGTGTAAGTGTGGTGAAGTTTCATTCAGAATATAGCAATCTATTACTTACTCGATAGGTGGCGGTACAGGAAGCGGTTTATCAAAGCCGGCTTTACCCAGCAACCAATAAGTGTGCATCGTTCCTTTGCCCTTGACGTCGGTGAGTCCCCGGTACTCCAGCTGATAACCGCCGGCTTTTTCCAGACGTTCTTTGGTCGTCTCGGACAGATGTATTCTCCAGGCGGCTCCTGGAACGATTAATTTTAAGAAAAACGGCAAGGGACGACAAACAAAAGCCGCCGATACGGTCGAGTATATCTCTTCACAAAACAGCGTTCGCACCGATAGCCGAATGAACCTTTTTTTGCGTCGTTCATAGTCGAGACGGGGTATATTAGAAGGAATTATTTTCACGGAAATGTCGACTCGTGTAAATGTCACGTATTTTCCCGGGAAGACAGTGAATTATGACGCAGAAATATTAAAAATAATAATTGCAGCCGCCATTAAATTGTTCGTGTGGGATGAAATATACAGATTGTTTGAAGTTAATGACGCGCTGTCCCTAGCTTTTTTATTAGTTCTGCTTCTTGATTTTTCGACCAAGGATACGACCTTAGTTTTTGATACTGGAAAAAGAACAGGGAATCATGTAGTTGCAATGGATGATATGTAAAATACGTTTGTGAGAATAGAAAGATTCAATTATTTAGGAGTGGTAATAACACTACTCGAATTGGAGACTTTTTTTTCAACAAGCTGGACATCCGGGGGGTGAATCTAATTCGAGTATGCTGAATCCAGTGGTGCCAACCGTTTTTAAAAGTTAGCTCGCGTTTTCGAGAAATTTCAATTTAAAAATTTTAGGCCTAAATTTATTTTTTATAATTTGTTGACCATTTATTGAATTGAAATCAATGGAAATCGATCGAATAGAAAAAAATTGCAAAAAATTGAACCGATTCGGTCGATTTTTCACCATTTTTTTGCAAAAAAAAAATCATTTTTCTTGATTTTTTTAATTTTTCATTCTCTGACTGCCTTGATTCTTCTGTATCGTCATCTTCTTCTTGTAAATTCCAACAAATGTCACCCAAAAGAGCATGTAGCTTTTTACCGCTGTACCAATGTTCGAGCCTCGCCGTCATTTGATGAAAACGCTCGCCATGCTCATCGAATTCGTTTGGTGATTGTTCGGCGAATTTTTCTACATGGGAATGAAAAAAATCATTTTTTAATGATATTCGAACAATTAAACGGCGAAAAACAGTGAGCATGTCTTCAATTAGTATGCGTCGATTTTCGGATCGATGAATTTCGACAAACATTGTCAATAATCGCTTTCACACAATCCCATACCACAAGCTCCATGTTAATGAATGCATTTTCAAATCGTTTGTTCCTCATCAAACGACGAATGTCCGGTATATTAAATATTTCTGTAAAATAAATATAATACAAAATGAAATTTCAATAGATCAACATTCAGACTCAAACATCTACCTTCTTTTATTTTCATCCCACTTAACCATGGAAAAATACGACGCAATTCGTTGAATGCGTTTCCTTCTGGGTTCAATGCTTTTATAGAATTTTTAACAATTCCTAGTTTGATGTGGAGCGGTGGTAACAAAACCTTTTCGATCGGCACAGGTGGAACCTCAGTAATGTTGTTTTGTGGAAATCTAAATTCCTCACGTAAAGGCCAGCTCCATTCGTCATATTGGTCGCCGGCAAAACGGTTATTCCACAAGCACATGTGTGTATTTTTGGTATAACCCGTTTGCATACCTCTTAAAAGAGCCACCACTTCTAAGTCGGCACAAATTTTGCATTTTTGGTCATTATATTGCACTAAATCGATGATTTTTTTTAGCGATGCATATGTCTCTTTTGTACTGCTGCTCAGTGCAATCGGAATAGAATTTTTTGAATTAGTGTTGTGTAGCAGAACCGCTTTCAAGTGTCTTGGCTGACCAAGTGGCAGTAGCGGGGATGACGAGAAGATTTACGAATGGTCCATGAACGGTCTATGCAAGGTTCTCGAAGGTTCCAAGAAAACTCTTCGGCCGTCGATCAGGTTTTCCAGAAAATTCCAAAAGGTTCCAGAAGGTTCTGCGGGCCTAAAATTTTTAAATTGAAATTGCTCGAAAACGCGAGCTAACTTTTAAAAACGGTTGGCACCATTGGATTCAGCGTACTCGAATTAGGTTTACCCCCCGGGTGCCCAGCTTGTTGCATTTTGCAATTAGCATAGTGTTATTATTATTATTACTATTATTAACTCTCATATTTTCCACGGATCATGATTACCATTGCACCTCATATCCGTTAGAATAAGTTTAATTAACTAGTTCTGAACATAACATGTATATTTTATTGATTCTAAAATTCTAAGCAACAACAACCAATTAAAGAAGGCATTAATGCAAAACTAAACGGGACAAATTAAGAAACTGGTTCCAGTTATTTGTGAAATTTAAATACGACTTCTACAGCTGTTAGGAACATTATATTTATAAAATCCAATAAAAGATAAATGAATAAAACCCATGCGGTTAGTGAACTATGCATGTGGACGTAAATGTGTTTTGCACGAACTGAAATCTCTTTCAAATAATTCCACACGCAAATGTTTAATCGGACACAGTTTGGAAATTACGACTTCCAAATCTATTTCGGTTCATTTCATTATGTTTCTGAAAACACACTCAATCGGTGTATTATTAATCGATTCTATAACGGTGGACGCAAATATTTTCCAACTACGATTCTCCAAAACGAGCTTTCTTCTCTTTAAAGCCACAATATAAATTAAAGCATAATAACGTTTATTGCACGGAAATTTCCAACTTGGCGAGAACTATTATAAATTTTATTCATCGACCACAAAGCATGGAAAATATGATTCCTAAATTCCGCTAAAACGGTAATGCCTTAGAAGGTTTTTGCTTGAGTTTATTTAACGCTTGAAATATATGAAAATAACAGATAAGACCGCATCGGAGTTGTTATTTGTTCCCTGCCACACTTTTTATCGCGGTAAATGCGCCATTTTACCGTGAAATCCTCTCCTTCATCCGCATATTATTTTAACTCGCTTTTAAAGCGCTCGCGGAGAAAACTCGAAATATAATTTTTCTGCGTATAAAATAAACCCAAACATTGACGAGGTTTTCTATTTCGAGATTTTCCATTTATGCAGTTAAAATTACATTCCGTTAATATTGTTGTTTAATCAAAATTTATAATTCAAGTTAGCAGAACAATATTTATTCTGGACACAAGTTGCTATAAGTAAACTCTTTGAATTAGTGCTACCGGCAGAAGTTAGGCTCACCAAAAATAGAAGTCGATATATTTTTTTCTAAAAACGCTACCTTCTATTGTTCAAAAACTAGCATGGGGGGGGGGTATATATTCTTTATATTCATTATACTCTTGGTTAAATTATCTTCTTCATAGTTTCACTTAACAACTATTAGTACATAGTTCAAATTTATAATTTTTAACATGGGTTTCATAAGGATTAAATTGCAGCATTCACAAACCATTTTATAGTAAACCGAAACATAATTCGAAAAATACATCACCTACAAAGATTACTTCGGACACTTACAAAGTTAGCAACCATTACGTACTACGTCTACACAAATCCGTAATGTGACACGAAACAAATTAGGTTTGCGCAACATCAACATTAACAGCAAACGATAGCATTATTGCATGTAGTTGCTGTGGGGGATGCGGTTTACAGCGATTGCATCCGGAACCCGAAACAATTGCTATCGCATTGAACACGATTTAAGAAGGTTTCCTAACGCGAAACATCGTAACACTGAATTTTGCTCGCTTTTGCTTGAGGCAAACTCTAGTACAGTTTCTGTAATCTACTAGCAGGACAACCAACCCATTTCTCGTCCCTATTCTATTGTACATCAAATCGATTTATTTCAAGTTTGAGCTTCTCGGGTTATTCATTACCTGTAGATTCCATCCTCGAAGCGGTATTCACAGTATCTCCGAAGAGACAATAGCGCGGCATGGTCAGCCCGACTACTCCAGCGCAACAGGGGCCTGTATGGAGTCCAATCCTCAGACGCAGAGGTGTACCTGGCAGATGCCTAATACAAAATTTTCCGCTTTGATGCAGTAGATCTAGTGCCATTGTCGCAATCTGTTGAAAGAATACCGAGCATTAACATAATTAATTACTTGCTTTACAGCATATCAATTTAAATACATATAATTAAATGCAATCTTTTACAAAATACCAATTAATGTTTTCAGTTATTGTGCTATAATTCACAAAAAGATACCGGATACGTCACTAGAACTGGATACTGAATTAATCAAATCTACAGTCGTTTTTACTTATTTGAAGAAAGTAAACTGAATTCTTTGGTTTACATTATCAAATACGAAGGATGATCGTAAAATAAGGTTCCCAAAGCCCTACAGCAGCAATAAGACGAATACTACTCCCGTCTCGCTACGCCGTTCAGTGTTGGCCAAGCAGCCGTCCGAGATGTAACTCCCGATCGCCGCTACCGCTAGGTGCGAAATTCGCGCTGTGATACGTTTTTTAAACGCGAAAGGGGTTTCACCTGTAGACATTCATCATCAATTAACTGAAGTTTATGGGGAAAAGTGTATAGCTGTTCAACACGTCCGCAAATGGTGTAGGGAATTCACTGGAGGTCGGCCGGAAATTCAGGATGAAGAGCGGAAGACCATCAGTTTCGGAGAAAATCGTTGAAAAGGTCGAGAGCATACTGCTTGAAGATCGGAGGGTTACCATTCGTCAACTCGCTCTTCGGATGCGGGACCGACGATGAAGTCAAAGAACAAGTTATTCGATTCTTGAAAGGACTGGCGGCAGAATTTTACGACATGGGGATACAGAAGTTGAAGCACCGTCTGCAAAAATGCTTGGATAGAAATGGCGATTAAGTCGAAAAATAGCTTAAGTTTTTACCTTTAAAACGATGTGTAATGTTAAGGAAATAAAGAATGCTGTTTATCTTTAAAAAATATGGGAACCTTATTTTACGATCATCCCTCGTACAATGAAGATGTTTTAAAATTTTTAGATCTTTTCAGTAAAGTGTGAATAATAGACTTTGATTTATATTTTTACCAACTCAAGTTTATATGCACGTTCCTACATGTATCACGATCAGTACTTTCTTAGATTTGGTATAAGTCATAAAAACT
Organism: Dynastes maya; assembly: GCA_029619315.2. Taxonomy (NCBI): domain Eukaryota; kingdom Metazoa; phylum Arthropoda; class Insecta; order Coleoptera; family Scarabaeidae; genus Dynastes; species Dynastes maya. The sequence continues at coordinate 597,719 of JAROYE020000026.1, forward strand.
AAAATCCCTTAGACAGAAAGGACAATAGTTACGAAACTTATATAAAAATATAAAATAAATTAAACGTAAACGATAAATTCTCAGCTTATTTTTCAATAACACTTGTGCAACATATACGGTGTTTAAAAAAGCAGTACACATTTTAACGTACGTTTTGGAATATTTTAAGAAACATTAATGAACTCACACATATCTTACTTTCAATTGTTATCAAGCGGATTTCTGGAATAAAGATGGTCCTCACACACAAAATTCTATATTAGATTAAGCAATGCTACCAGTCTCGTGCATTGCACACATCCTCAGGCCTCTCTAGTTTGCCTATTAAAGTTACAATTTTGATGGTTTTCAATTGTGGAATATTGTACAATTAGTCTTATTTTTTATAATGTATATTGAATTTCTCTATATAATGCTTTAATGTATGTATGTATATAATATAAATTATTTTCCTTTATGTAAATAAATTGTACGCAATCATAAATTAATTAGTCTTTAAAAAGTAGAAATTAGTTTTTGAGTATACTATACTAAATCTAATTAATTTTTTTATATACTAGCGTTGGAAAGGATTCATTTATAGGCGCCAGTCCCATACATATAGCAAATAACACACACACATGCCAGATGCCAGTCAGTCGCCTATCATACGTGTTTGAGTTAAATAGCAAAAAAATTGGGCATTAATACATTTCAAGCATCTGATGAATAATTGCGAAAGTAGCGTATGAGACATAATGCCAGTTTCTGTTGGCCAATTTATAAAAAAACTTCCGAACAAGTTGCCTGATTACCGACAAGAGGATATCTTCAATGAAAATGAAAGTTAACTTTTCTTTCGCACGTTATCGAACAAAACCTTATCGCTGAAATCAGAAAAGTGTAGAGGTGGTAAAGGGGAGATTGACCATTTGTTGGTGATTGGAAAAGTGGCTCGTCTAAAAAAAATATTCCATCCAAAGATTTACCAGCCACGTGGAAACGAAACAGAAAGGCATGCATGTCACGTGACATTATGACCGAATGGTTAATTGAGTTGGACAAAAAGATATAGAATAGAAAAAGAAAAAAATATGTTATTACTTGATTACTTGTCTCCAAATGCAATTTCAGTATGCCAACCACTGGACCAGGGTGTCATAAGCAACTTGAAATTTTATTATCGTGACATAATTCTGAAGCACATTTTATCAAAAATGGACTGCATTCAATCAGTGTCTAAACTGTCAAAATCTATTGATGTATTAGATTGAATATTTCATTAAATCTGCGTGTTACAAAGTAAATCCTGATACAATTACGAACTGCTTTGCAAAGGCAGAATTACAGAAAGGTCAAATCAATTCATTTGAATACGATAAGCTTTCTCTGTCAGCGCTAGTCGATTTGTTTAAATGTGGCAAAGGAGTAGGAGCGGAAGATTCAGAAAGCGACTATATCGAAGCTATTGAACTTGGCACGGAAGCAAAAGTTTTTTAGAATGAATCAAGGGATGAGGTTCAAATATTAATTCAATAACTTCCTATAATGGAGCCTGAAACGTTATTTTCAAACTGAAAAAATTACTGAGAACGATTTTACTGCGTTTCAAGATGTTAAACATCAGAATTGCATACCAAAAAAATATTTTCTAAATCTAATTAATGGAACTTTATATCAAAATGAATCGTATTTGTATATGTAAAAATTTAATTAAATAATATTATTACGATAGATAATGGATAGATACTCAATAAGCAGTCATTTACTGCTAGTAACGTAGTATCATTTAACGACATCCTAGGAACGACATAATTCAAAAAACTATTCCACAGTATAACTACGAGATACAAACAAAGCAAACCAAAAATCATAAAGGAGCAAAAGATTTAGAAAGGCAACGATAATCAAAGAAATAAACTAGGGGTATAAAGCATCGATTGACTAGAGTGTAGTGCGATCCTCTCAACACGGCGGTTAGGTTATTACTGATACTGATTCATTCCCGTCGCGAAACTTCCCGTCATTATACTTTTATAGCGAGCAGATTTTGCATCAGTGCCCATGTATTTTAGCGGCTCACTTTATTACGGAACTTTCTAACACGATATATGTATTTATCTATATCTAAGTATACATTTTTGTGGGACTGAAAAATATTTACAATTTAGTAAAACAGTAAAAAAATTATCAATGGATAAAATTAAATGTATGCTGATATTCTACTGGTTCTACTTCTCTCCGGATATCCATTAAAACACCTAATTCCAGTTTGACACAATTTGTAAGAACATTTTCTGATA